>CM016721.1:19315536-19900815 GCA_005771605.1 Scutellaria baicalensis
ATTTGGATAAATTTGGATAAATTTGGATGTTGAATTCTCAATGATGATTTAAAATTTTGTGTCTTTGAATTTGCTAATTGAATTGAATTTGAAGATTGATTGTTTTTAGACTTGAATTTAAATATTGAATATGCATATATATTGTTATGTACTGCAATGATATCTATTAGCAACATCAATAACAAATAAAATAGGATCCAAAATAACAAAATCACTTAATTCATTAGAAGAGAAGTGCAATAAACTGTTTGAATAACATTGTTTACAAAATAGAAGCCTCCCAATATTATGAATCTAATCCTTCCCAAAAGCTATGTAAAAATAAAGTTTAACAGCTGTGCAAATTTGGCCAATAAAGTTGTGCAAAAAGAACCATATAGTTGTGCAAAAAGAACCATGTAGCTGTTCAAAATGTACCAAAATATCATCCTGATGTGCAAGTGTAGCTGTGCAAAAAGTAAGAGTGTAGCTGTGCAAAAACAAAGTGTGTAGCTATGCAAAAGGTTTTAGCTTTCACTTTACAAAATGAGGAGTGTAGCAGTGAAAAAACTGAGGTTTCAAAAGCCAAAACTTTTCAATGAATGGCCGGAAATCAGTTTTTTACCGGAATCTGCAAATCACGCAAAGTTCGGCCAGTATGGTGCAACATTGAAAAGTTTTGGCTTTTGAAACCTCAGTTTTTTCATAGCCACACTCCTTATTTTGTGAATTGAAAGCTGAAATCTTTTGCACAGCTGCACACTTTGTTTTTGCACAGCTACACTCTTACTTTTTGCACAACTACACTTGCATAGCAGGATGATATTTTGGTACATGGTTCTTTTTGCACAACTATATGGTACTTTTTGCACAACTTTATTGGCCGAATTTGCACAACTATTAAAGTTTGTTTTTGCATAACTTTTGGGAAGGATTAGATTCAGAATATTATGAGGCTTCTATTTTGTAAACAATGTTATTCAAACAGTTTATTGCACTTCTCTTTCTAATGAATTAAGTGATTTTGTTATTTTGGATCCTATTTTGTTTGTTATTGATGTTGTTAATAGATATCATTGCAGTACATAACAATATATATGCATATTCAATATTTAAGTTCAGGTGCTAAAAATAATCAATCTTCAAATTCAATTCAGTTAGCAAATTTAAAGACATAAAATATTAAATCATCATTGAAAATTCAACATCCAAATTTATCCAAATGTATCCAAATAATAACATAATCAATATGCACAACTTTGAGACACAAACATGAAATGTAAATTCAACACAAGAAAACTTAAAATGGTGAATTTTACATCTACCCAAATTCACCACCATTTCATACTAAATTGCAATCTACAACTTCTGCCAACCAAAACAAATACATAATCACTAATACATAAGACCTATTAATCACTTAACAAGATACATCACAAAGAAGAAAACTACTGTCAACCATAGCCACTTCTCCCTCTTCTCCCTCCTATTTTTCTTCTACAATTCATCTTCAAGCTAATTCACACGTTTCAACAAACCCGGAATAATCTGACAAGCTCTTTCACACATTGGTGGATCAATCCAATTGAAAAACTTACAACCTCCTTTCTGCAACAAAAGACACAAGAATCAGATTTCTTTCACCAGTGTCATGCATCCCTTGCATTCAAATGATTTATGAACATTATACTTTAGCAAAATTATTCCAAATCTTCTGCAATTCAGAAACCCTAATATGAAATTGGGAAATTGGGGATTAGGGTTCACTATGCAATTGGGGATTTCTTTTGCAAAATTGCCAAAATCCATATCAAATTAATGAAATTGAGTGCTAAAATTTGAAATAATAAAAAAACTAGCAAACACTTCTCCAAAAACTTGAAATTTGTAGGCCTCTTACAAATCGAAAATAATTTGTATACTTACACTGTAGTTCTCGCATGTCATATACCTTCTCCCCGGGTTCAAGTTCGTCCAAGACGTCAACCTTTTTGTGGGCTTCCCGCAGTGACACGAATCGTCCATGGCTATGGATAAGAAATCCGACTTGAATGGTTGAGCTGTGGATAAAAAATTTGTCTTCTTTTCTTTCGGATTTGAATCCCGTTTTGATTCAAGGTGTCAAGATTTGAATCCACGTGTGCATCTTCAGGGAAGTTTTAGACGAAAAGACAATATTGCCCTTGCAAGTCACGTGTTCTGAATCTGCCGGAGAAAATGGTCAGAAACTAGTTTTTTATCGAAATCTGTAAATCATGCAAAGTTCGGTCAGTACGGTGCAACACCAAAAGTTTTTACCACGATCTGTAAAAACGACTATAGTTCGGATGTCATAATGTTTTTACCCTACTTTAAAATGAACTGATATCATATTACTCTATGTTTGATGATTGATTAATTAAAGAAGTAAAATATCTAATCATTATATTGATTATCTGAGATGCGTACCTTTGAAAAATAATTCATTTAAGAATGTAATAAAATCATTCAAAATAATTAATCGATAAATTCCAAATGGATATCAATGATTTTTATCTATTATATAATATATTCAATTTCATATAAATTAATATTTTCGAAAGCATTGCCAAATTTTTGGTAACAAAATTGTAAAAAAAAAAAAAAAGATTGAATTTTATAATGAAATAGTATATGAAATAAATTTTAATATTATTTTCATATGACCGTCACATATAAGTTTATTGCACTTATCCCAATTATTTTCATACCTTAAACTTGACAAAAAATAAAAGAAAAATGAAACTCTGGGTTTGGTACATTTTGTACATGTATCATTACGTTGTATTAGACATACTTTTATGTATAGTTAGACATACCTTTGTGTTATGTTAGACTTACCTAATGTAGGTAGGTCTAACATAACACAAAGGTAGGTATAACTATACAAAAAAGGTAGGTTTATTTGAGCGAATTTGGTTGGGCTTTAGCGTGAGTACCAGACGCATGGGGGTGCGTGCAGACAGGGGCGGAGGCATAGAGGAGCAAAGGGGTGCAAGTGCACCCCCATGAATTTTTTTATTATATAAGTACTATTTTACCCCTAACTAAATTACCTAATTACAATATTACCATTTTAAATATATTTACTGTGCAACCTTTCCCACATTTCATCTCTCCCCTGCCTTTCTTCTTCTTCTCCCGACTCCCGTGAAACTGCTACCCCAATCTTAGGTAAGTTTTTTTTTTCATTCTCTTTTATATTATATATAATTATACTTATTAAGGTTTTAATATCATATTCATATTCATTTGATGGCTACTATTAGTTGGTTAATGTAATTTTATTTGTTTATAAATTAGGGTTTGTGCATTTTCATAAATGTATATGAAATGTATTGATTTTATGATATTTGTGTTGTGATTTCAATGAGTTTATGATGTGGGTTGATATTATAGTTGTTAATTTCTTATAAAATTGAAGTTATATATTTCATGTATTGTATTCTTATGATTTACTATTAATTTAATTAGGAATGAAGAACAAAACAAAGGGAATGGAGAAACAACCCTATCTTCGACAATTTATGTTCAAGAAAGCGAAATTTCAAGCAACTTCTTGTTCTTCACCAATAGAAAATGAATCACCTCCTAGTGACTCTTTATTATCTCAATCATTTAATTCACCAAAAAACTCAAGATACCAAAATGGAATGGGGTGGTTCAACTACTTATAGTGTAGCATCATCCATGGATGAGTTTTTTGTATGATGTTGAAATTCTTCCTAATGATCCGGGCAAGAGAATAAGTATAATGGATTATCCTCTAAAACAACAAAATGTGGTAAGAAGGGCATATATTCTTAAAGGACCTTGCCAACCAAAAGCTCATGTCTTTCCTCAAAGAGAACTTGGAGGTATGCGTCGATTTAGTGCCTCTTGGTTCAAGAAATATGATTGGCTTGAATATAGTATTGAGAAAGATGCTGCATTTTGTTTCATTTGTTACTTGTTCAAGAATGAGATTGATTTTCATTTTGGGGGAGATGCATTTGTTAATGGAGGATTTAAATCATGGAATAAATCAAATAGACTTGAGAAGCATGTTGGTGGAATTAAAAGTGCTCATAATCTTACAAGTCAAAAGTATGTGAATTTAAGAGATTCAAAGAAGAATTCTATTCTGTATGCTTATGATAATTCAAGTGATTTATGATTCAAATTGAGTATGAAATTCGGTTGAAAGCTTCACTTAGTTGTTCGAGGTTTCTTTTGCGACAAGGGTTGGCATGTCGTGGACATGATGAATGTGGAGAATCAAGTAATATGGGAAATTTCTTGAGCTTTTGACATGACTTACAGAACATAATGAAGATGTTAAAAAATTCAGTGGGGAAAATGCTCCACGCAATAATCAAATGTCATCTCCTACAATTAAAAAGGATCTCATTAATTGTTGTGCAAAAGAAACAACTAAGCATATTATAGAAGAGCTTGGGGCTGACTACTTTGGTATATTAGCTGATGAGTCAAGTGATGTGTCTCAAAAGGAACAATTAGCTCTTTTGTTGCGTTATATTGACAGTAAAACAGGAATGGTTATGGAGCGTTTTCTTGGACTTGTACATGTTGGTGATACTACTACTTTGTCAGTTAAAAATGCAATAACATCTTTGCTTGTAGAGCATTCATTAAGTCCTTCTAACATTCGTGGTCAAGGATATGATGGAGCTAGCAACATGAAGGGGGAGATAAATGGTCTTAAAACTTTGATTATGAAGGATACTCCAGTGTGCCTATTATGTCATTGTTTTGGTCATCAACTTCAATTAACACTTATTGCGGTTGCTAAAAAAAATCAACGATTGTGGTTGGCTTTTTGAAACACTTGCAAACTTGTTGAATGTGATGGAGTTTCTTGTAAGCGAAGAGAAATGATTCGAATGGTTCAAGCTCAAAAAATCGTTAAAGCATTGGAAATTGGTGAACTTGAGAGTGGATCGGGTTTGAATCAAGAGGTTGGTTTGAAAAGGCCAGGGGATACTCGTTAGGGGTCTCATTATAAAACTCTTTTGAATGTGATCCATTTATTTCTTACAATTGTTGAGGTACTTTGTGATGATTGGGGAGAATGCTCCATGTTCGGAAGATAAGGTAAAAGCTCAAGTCATTTTATACTCATTGGAGTCATTCAATTTTGGTTTTATGGCCACTTGATGTTAACTATTTTTGGTTATTCTAATGACTTATGTCTTGCTTTGCAAAGAAGAGATCAAGATATTGTTAATGCCATGTCTCTTGTCTCTCTAACCAAGCAATTATTGCAAAAAACAAGGGATTGTGGATGGGAAACTCTCTTGAGTAAGACCACTTTATTTTGCACTAAGCATGATATTGTTGTTCCTAATATGGATGCTCCTTATATGCCACGAGGAAGATCAAGACGTTTTTCTCAACAAGAGACAAACCTTCAACATTTTCGGGTTTAAATTTTCCTAGGAGTGATTGATTTGCAACTTAATGAAATCAATGATCGGTTTGATAAGGTGAATATGGAGTTGCTTACATGCATGTCTTGTTTAAATCCCAAAGATTGTTTCTCTTCTTTTAACAAAGAAATAATACTCAAACTTGCCACATTTAATCCATCCGAGTTTTCAAGTATTGATTTGATTACTCTTGAAAGCAATCTCGACATATTCATTGAAGATATGCAAAAGGATGATATGTTTTGAGATTTACTTGATCTTGGTGTTCTTTCGAAAATGCTAGTAGAGACAAACAAGCATGTTACTTATCAGTTAGTATATTTGCTTATCAAATTGGTGTTGATTCTCCTAGTTGCTACTGCAGGTGTGGAAAGGGTGTTTTCAGGAATGACATATGTCAAAAATAATTTGCGAAATAGTATGGGTGATCAATTATTGAATGATTGTTTGGTCACTTTCATTAAGAAGGATGTGTTCTTACAAATTTATGATGATAATGTGGCGGATCGCTTCCGAAAAATGAAGACTCGAAGGATAAAATTGTAGTTTGTAATTATAATTTTTAGTTGAATGGTTTGTAATATGTATTTGCATATTTTAGTCGAGCAATTTTTACATTTAATGTTTCTTTGCTATATATTTATTTATTTGTTCGTACCCCCATTGTCCAAATCATGGATCTGCCACTGCGAGCAGACGCATGAAACGCGCGTGGGGGCACGTTTTTGGGCCCGTTGACTTAGTCAACCCTGATGCATGGATTTAGAACCATGTGTCCGACTTATATAAGTTTTTGTCTTCTCCTTTTGTTTTCGAGTAGGTCTTGGGTGCCCCCGATGCCCCCAACCGCTCCAATACCAGCCCCTGATCCGGCTAGTTCAATATATAATTTTTTTAAACCTAACTCTGAAACAGAGTTGAGAGACGGGGAGAAAGAAACAGATGTACCTTCAATTCTTATAAGCTGAGAGACGGGGAGACGGTGCCGTCAATCTTACCTTCTCCTACCCTGGAAACGGTGTCGTCACCAACTATACTATCCCTAGATTCCACCAGCGAAAAGGGAAGACAACCCACCACCGGGACGTGGTGGCGACGAGCGGGGTGCCATGGGACTCTGCACTCGGGGTGGTTTCAAACGAGTCAGAGGTGGTTTTTCGGGTTGAGTTGGCGGCCCGGTCAAGGTTCAGGTTCAGGTTCTGGTATTCCAAGAAGAAAGAGGTCAGGATTGGGGCTGACGTGGCGATTGATGGGTTTGGGGTGAAAGTGAAGAAAGGTGATATTAGGTTAAATTTTGCTGACTCCAACACTCATATTCCAATTCATTGTGTTTCCATGTCTTAATGAAAATCGAGATATATTATGTAATACCACATTATCATATATGCAATACCTGAAAGAGACTTATGTAATACCTGAAATGTGAGTATCAAATACCTTAAATGTAAGTAATACCTCAAATATGAATATGTAATACCTTATGCTTTAAGCTTAATACCTTAAAGGTAAATATGTAATGTCTTAAGAGTATACACGTAATACCTGAAGAGTATATATAATACCTATCACTAAATCACATAATATGGAACTTGATGTGCGTGGGCGCACACCAACTCAGGTGCAGCTGCGCGTGTGGGCGTGCGTGGAGGTGGCGCACTCGCCGAGTCAGGTATTTGTGCCCCTGATGTACACAAGTTTTTGCTTCTATTTTTTGTGTAGTTTTTACCTTAAATGAAAGAGACTTCTAGTCCAGTTTATGTTTAGACAGAGGCAATCAATATCATACAATTATACCTTACTTTTTCCCTTTTTTTTTTTTTTACAATTCCTAATAAATATATTTATTTTTCCTACAACTCCCCCAAAAAGAAAATCCTACTTTTTCTACGATTTTCAATATGAAAATTTCATTATAACTATAGTCATATCCTGCAGAATTTCAAAACAAACACAAATTTCAAATCTACATTCACAAAATTCTTTTAAAGTTCAATCCAAAATCCAAATTTAAAAAAGTCATCTTAAATCCAGATCAATCATAAGGTGCATAGTGTTTGTTTAGGTTTATGTAGGATTAAGGAATTCAGTTTTAAAATCCTGAATTTTTGAAATAAAGATGAATAGTTAAAATCTGTGTTTGTTTAGAGATTTTGAAGGTTATGATTAGTATTGTAAATGTTAAATTAATGTTGAAAAAGTGTTATTATGAAATATTATATTGATTAGTTGATGTAATAACAATGATTGGATGACTGTAAATGTGGAAATTTATATGTGTATATTAATAGTTTATATTATAAGATTTATGATTGCGCTTTTTTAATAAAGTAGAATTTTGATAGATTTTTAGGACATATGAATTCATAGTTCTTACATTATTGTTAGATTATATATATCCATTATTATTTTATTTTGAGTTTATATTCTTACAGTCCCCTGACAAATTCTCAATAAGAATGGAAAAAATTGGAGAGAGAAAGGCATGATGTCCCTTCACGTGGTCAATTCAATAAATAATATTATTTTAATATATATTGATAATATTTTTAGAGTTATATCCACAATATCATTTTTGTTAAAATATGGATCAAAAATAACCTCAATTATATCAAAAGAACAAATCTACTATTTTGTTATAATATATCCCAAAAATAGCCACTTTCAATCATTACAAAGTCAACCAATCATTGTCAAATGTTATTTTCAATCCAAAATTGTTATTTTCAAACTATTTCATATATCAACAATTTCTCTTCATATACCTACAAGATCCGATGCGCAAAATTGGTATCAGAGCCTATGTTTATTAAGAACTTAAATTTATTTTCTGTAATTAACCAATTGGTGAGGAGAATTATACGAGAAAATATGGATCTGGACGAATGTCCAAGATGTATACACTACAGGAGATATCGTCAAATTTTGATGATGTATGCTCAAGAGCATCAAGACAATGTGAGATATTGGAATGACAAATATGCCGAAAAAGAGCTCGCAGGTGTCAACGAGGAAACCTTGAGGCAGTACGATAGACAAGCAACATATTATCTGGGTTTCCTTACGGTAAACCAGATGCTATATGTTGATCTGATGAATTATCAGGAAGCAGCCCATCAAAACCATGATGTTTGATGGAGTGCCTGAGTGGAAGGAGATACTTCCAGATACCTCTAAGATTTCCGAAGATCTTAGAGAAATCCAGAAGACGGTGCAGATTTATGGCAACCGCCATAATCACCTACCGACACAAGTTCATCAGATCTAAAGCCAAATGGAGACGATGATTAAAAATCAGAAAGAGACTCTTGATATCATTTATGATATTCAAGAACGAGTCAAGAATGTGGAGAATAGACCAAGTTCATCCGGAGGAAGAAGACGTATAGATTTCGGGACAGTTCCCTATTTACACTTATATGGGAAACCAACCGAAGTTGTATGACGCATGACTGATGATGAAAAACTTATTGTCATCATCATAGGAAAATCCATCATAAACAAGTGATGGATTTGGAGAAGATAAATCTGGAGGATCTATATGACCTTGCTTGAATCCTTCACGGGATTAGGAATTGTGGATCTAAAGATGAACGCAGGAGATAGATCCGCTTTTGTCACTCATGATCAACAGCAGAGACCACCAGTTAATCCCAACGTAGCAGAAAGTTCCGATCACATCATGTGGACGAACCGATGCCACACGTGGGGGATTTCACCACATGAGGAGATCCTATTATCACAGGAACTCGACCATGTTCCAAAAGGCTGAATCTTTACAATACGCCTTATAGAAAGTCTCAGCTGGACCCGATACATCCATATAAGTTGATGCTAAATCTGGATATCCCAGATTTCAAGAACCGTGAAGTTCTTATCGATGATTGGGCATCAGCTATGAGGATTGCAGTAGGAACCCTCAATCTTACAAATGAGAGATTCATCTTACTACTAGAGATGAGTCTTGAAGGATCTGTAATGATCGCATGGGATATGACAGCACTAAAAATGAAAAATAATAGTTACAGCTGGTGAGTCATTAAAAGGAATTGTCGATAATATGACAAAATTATTCAAAATCCATTTTATCGACATAGGCTATTTTGAGGGACTAGAAGAAGAAAAAATAAAAAGATACAAACAAGCCCTCTACAACCTCGAGTTGCATGATATTTGTATTGACGAATATATCAAGTTATTCACCAAATACTGATGGAAGTCGAAGGTGGAAGACAAAGAGGCTTCGCAATTATTCTTTGTGAAGATACCAAGTCTCTGGAGAGAAATGTTAATCAGGGAATACAAGGGTGCGGATGACTTAGATACAGTGGCCAGAAGAATGTCCTTTCTTAAAGGCTAAGTTATTTGAATGGTGTCATCAAACAACACTTTACAAGAACTACAAGAGACTGCGAGGAATCAATAAAATGGTTTCATTATGTTGCGAAGAAAATGACATCCAAATAGTCGTTAGAGGTCAACCACGGAAGCATAAAAAGAAGAAACAACGGAGCCATCCATACCACCGTGGGAGCAACAACAAGGGAAACACTCGTCGGTCTTCATGGAGACCTAAAAGAGTGTGGTCAAAATAAAAGGCCCGGAGTTACAAATCAGGGCAAAGACCAGCACCAAACAGGAGTGGAGTCTTTTCATCAAGCTCAAATCAAGGAAGTTCCAGTAGGACCACATGAAGGAGAACTTTCAGACGGGCTCACACCAGAGCTAATGAAAGTTTTAAAGACTGTAATTGCTGGACGTGTGGAGCAAGAGGGCATATATCAACGGATTGCCTGGAAAAACAAAAACGAGGATTTAGACAGTTCGAGGTAACACCAGAACTCGAAGAAGCTGTCTATTTTCATGATCTTATACAGGTGTATCAATTTGAGGATTTACCCTCAGATGAAAACATCTATGAAGAAGAGATCTATTCTGATGATGGAAGTGAATCCAGTTCAGAATCAGAGTGAAAAAGAAATTCTTCAATCAACAGTAAGAGAGGATATGTTAGGATTCCTCTCCCACACTATGGTGTCTCATAAGACTCTAATGAGGATTATGAAAGAGGATCCAAAGCTCCAGATATACGATGGTTTTACCATTGGAGCTATGGAAAAGACATTGGATAAGATTGGATTGCATAGCAGAAAACACCAAATTATCCATAAAGTAACTACTGAGAATTTGCCATCCCAATGGAATTCACTAGCCCATTCTCCATATACATTTCTATCGGAATGATATATGATGGATACAAGGCTGAATATTTCGCTACCTGTATCAACTCAGGCGCTGGAATATGTACTGCAAAGCAGGAGGTTTTCCCTAAAGAAATTGGAGAAGATCTACCAGCTATCGTAGGAAGAGATTTCTCAAAAAGAATTTTTATTCTTAATCGAGGAATCAAACAAGCGGAAATCATGATCGGAGATGCAGGCGGTACCCCATGGTACAAAGTAAAGACGCCACTAATTTATTTCCATGATACAGGAGCAGATGTTTTGTTAGGTAATAATTTCCTACAAACATTTTAAGCGTTTTACACATGAAAATGTGTTCATAAGATTATTGTCCAAAGACTGCGAGAGGCATACAGAAAAATGTTTATTCATTTTCGCAGCAAGCGTGGTGATGAAGCCAAACTCCGACATCCAAAAATGGCGGATAAAGGGAAGGTTTGGTGATGCATTATTATCCTATCAGCAATATGGTTCAAAGCAGAAGGACACCAAGAGATGGGATAATAACTTGTATTCATTTAGGATACAAGGAGAAGAACGAGAACCTCCCGAGACAATTGCAGAATTAATGAAAAGCCTATTGGAGAACACATCGAGTGAGGTTACCATTGAAGAACAAATATCACTCGAAGATGTCAAGAAGAAGGTCCAAAGGAATTACAATGAAATCCTTTGGCATGGTGGGACAAGAACGAGCTCAAAGCATCCTTAAAGGTCAAACCCGGAAAGGAACACAAGTTCGTAAGATACAAGTCAATCCTTATGAACCAAGAAGATCGTAAGGATATGCAGAAGATACTTAAGGAACATCTTGACCTTAAGTTGATCTCACCAGAAGTTTCTCCATACAGCAGCCTAGGATTCCTTGTAAGGAATCATGGAGAAATCAAGAGAGGAAAGTCAAGACTTGTTATTAATTACAAATGGATTAATAACATTTTAGAGTTCGATGGATATTACATCCCGAGTAGAGAACACCTGGTTAACTGTATAAAAGGTACCAAAGTATTCTCAAAGTTCGATTGTAAGTCTGGTTTTTACCAGATAAAGATGGAGGAAGAAAGTAAGAAGTTTACAACTTTCTCCACACTACAGGGACATTATATCTGGAACGTGATGCTCATGAGATTGACAAATGCACCCCAGATGTATTAAAGAAAGATGGATAATCTTTTCAAAGATTATTTCAGCTTCATGTTCGTGTACATCGATGATATCCTCATCGCATCCAGGAACGTGAAAGAGCATCTCAAGTATTTGGAGATATTTTCAGATGTTTGTCACAAGGAAGGATTAGTGCTTTCAGAAAAGAAGGCAGTAATTGCTACGAGACAGATCGAATTTCTTGGAATAGAAATCAATGAATCTGGAATCATCCTACAAAGCCACATTGTGGAAAAAATTCAAGGATTTCCATATACCCTCAAGGATAAGAAACAACTTCAGAGTTTTCTTGGAGTTGTTAACTTCATCGGAATGTTCATAAACAATCTGGCACATTACAGGAAGGTGTTTAGCCCATTATTGAAAAAGGACACAATATTCAAATGGGAAGATGAACACCAAGAAGGGATAAAATAACTGAAGGAGGTTTGTCAAAAGCTTCGAAACTTGCTATACCTCAAGACGAGGATAAATTGATTCTTTACACAGACGCCAATGATCATTGGTGGGCAGCAGTCTTATGAAGGCTACACCAAGTGGAGAAATGTCATGCAGATACTATAGCGGTTTATTCACAGACAGTGAAGCAAATCGATGACATATCAACGAGAAAGAGTTCTTTGCAGTCAGAAAGACTTTCAAAAAATGGCCTTTATTCTTACTGGCTAAGAAGTTCATCTTAAAGATTGATAACTCAAGTGTCAAAGCTTTTCTGAAAAACAAAATAGAATCCAAACCAGAAAAAGCTGGACTACTTAGATGGCAGGCTGAATGTCAATATTAAGATTATGATATTGTCATTGTGAAATCTCATGAAAATGTTCTTCCAGATTTTTTAACACGAGATAGAAGGATGCATCGCTGACGAGGTCCTCACATGAGTTAGACATCTCAGGAAAAACCTGGAGAGCCTAGAACGAGGCTTTGGTACTTTGTGTATCAATGCAGAAGTCGTTGGACGATTTCAACGAGATGATCAGAGATCCGTCTTTGGTCTAATACGAGCATGCCAGCAAGTGCAAGAACAATTGTTCTCAGCGCTGCGGGGGCCTCTTCTCCAGGCTGCATCTCCAACTGTGCAAAAGGGAGAAACAAGAGAACAGGTCTCTAACTCGGAAGTTATGGATTCAAATACCATAACTACAAGTGCTGCAGATGATGCATTCCTTGAGGATGTACAAGCTGTAGCGAAAGTTGAAACTCTGGTGTCACAACCCGAGTCTTCAAATCAACCCAGCACCTCTGGGGTAAAAGAGGGAGAGTTGGATCTTAGGCCACAAACTGGCAAAACTAAGGTCCAAACTGACGAGTTTAAAGTTTCTCCTATGCAGGTTTACCAAAAGCAATGGGAAAAGTTGATTACGAGAAAGGGTATCCATCCTGAGAGAACCATCGTTGATGTCTCTGGGAAATACCCGAGGGTTTGGATGAAACCAGGAAGTCATCCAAACGAAGTACAAGAATGGTATAATTTTGGAGCTCTAGCTTCAATCTATACCGTCTCACTAGGATTCCCTGAAATCTCAAAATTACCGAGATGGATTGGGGAAGCAGTGCACGAGACTTGGACCAATAATCCACATTTGGCCAGAGGCGACATTCTGGAACTGTACTTTTTCTCCAGAACTAGCAAAGAAGGGTTTCCATGAAGCCTTTCATTTCATCAAGTTAAGGAGACCGGATGGGAACGCCATGAAAACTATCAAGGCAGCTTCTCCAGAGGAAACTCCCATTCTGGTAGGAGCATTTTCAGAAGAGGAAGCTTCTACCCCGCGAGCATGGGGACTTTGGGTTTGTCTAAACGAAATGGATAAAGTCAAGTATCTCTTCAAGTTCTTTCAGAATTCAGCAAATTGATCTTTCCTCCTGAATTCAATGACAGGGACAACCACATGATTTGCAGAGGACCTCTTTGAAACAAATAGAAGAGTCCTTTGGGAAAACAAGATTTCGGTAAGCAAAGAAACCTACCGGAAATTCTATAACATGACACATGTAGGCCGTTGGACTGATAGAATCTGCCAAGCATGCCCAGAACAGAAGGAACCCGAGTTTGGGAAAGGATTTCGACCCAAACCCGACCGACGAGAAAGCAGGGCGGACAAGGACAAAGGACCTGCCCAAAAGAAAAGTTACTCGCGGGGACTACGAAGGCAAAATTTTTAAAAGATTCCCCGACAAAGGTAATATGGGTTGAGTCACGCCCCACAAGCATGACATGGGATAGAGTCACAGGAAGAAAAAGAAGATTCCCTAACAACAATCACATGGGATGAGTCACGAGGAAAATGTGGCAAAGCACTAACTTAGTGGTTGATCCACTAGGAAAAGAAGACAGCTGACTAAAACGAGATTTGAAATGCGCAATTCAAGTCCGGATTTTGCCTATAAATAAGCAAGGTAGAAGGAAGCCAAGGACATCGAACATTTCCCTTAGTTTTCTCTAGAATAAACATCTTTGTAATATTTGGAGTGTTCTGAGCTTTTAGTTTATATATGTACGAGTGATAGCCTTCTGCATGAGAGGCTAATCTAGTATTCTCCTCCCAAAAGAAGATTACAGATGTAATAAATATTTTTAAGTTCTTAATAAAAAGAGGGCTTTCGCTCCAACATGTGTTGAAGTATTTTTAATTTATCCTTTGAAAGAATTATCTTGTACACCTGGGGTAGGAAACGAACCAATGTTGTGCTGTACAGTTTCTGAAGGAGCTGAATAACTTGTAGACTATCTTCCCTGAGGGTTGAAGTTGAACAGTGAGGAGTTGTTCGTAAAACGGTCTAGGAGTAGTGATTTTCCAGCCGGTGGCGTTGCGAACCACTTCACCCGAAGCTGTTGCGGTCAAAGAAAGGTATGCATTTTAAATGATGAATTAATTTTACGGAAGCAGTGTTGGGCCTGATAATTAAAACTAAATTCGGATCTGGGAATACGGAGTGGAAGAAATAAAATTGCTATGAAAAGGTTTTGAAATATTGTAAATTTGGATGGTCAACAAGGGCAAATTGGTCATTTAATTGAAAAATGGCTATTTTGGGCATAAATTATAGTGGTTGGGTTAATTGTGGGATTTCAACATAGTTGTGGCTATTTTGGACCCATATTATAGCAATAGGGTTATTTTGATCATGATACCCATATTTTTATATTCTTAAAATGATAAGAATCAATTGATGAGACTGCTTGTATAATAAACAGAGATTTGAATCAATTTAAATCCTAAATCCGACTTTATATTAATTGTAACATGTATAGCATATCTTTACGAGGTAAAATAATTTTTAAATATTTTTTCAATACTAAATTTGATTAAATTTATTTTAATTTACAATATTAATGGGTGTACAAGATTGGTGTTTATTTAACGGCAAAAACTTATATGAGTCGGACACACAGATCTATATTTATGCTCTAGGGTTGACCTGGTCAACGCGCCCAAAAACACACTCCCACGCGCATTTCACGCACCCTCACGTGCCTGATACTCACGCTCAAGCCCAACCAAATTCATTCCAATAGACCTACATTTATGTATAGTTAGATCTACCTTTGTGTTATGATAAACCTACCTTACGTAGGTAGGTCTAACATAACGCAAATGTAGATCTAACTATTTATAAAGGTATGTCTAATACAACGTGATGGTACATGTACAAGATGCAAAACTTAGGGTTTTTTTTTTTTTTTTTAAAGTTTAAGGTATGAAATCTGGACAGAAAAGTAGGCTTAACTTAACGTAAATGTATGTCTAACATAACGTAAATGTAGGTCTAACATAACGTAATGATAGATGTCTAACATAAGCGCATAAAAGAAAATGTATGAAATTTGGACAAAAAGGTAGGTTTAACATAACGTAAAGGTAAATTTAACATAATGTAAAGGTATAGATCTAGCATAACGTAATGACAAGTGCCAAAATTCAAAAATTAGGGGGGGGGGGGGGGGAATGGGGAAAATGTTCAAATAAGTCACTAATGTTTACCCTCGGGTTCAAGTATCCCACTGAAATATTTTTAGGTACAAAAATGACACTAATGTTTACTTTTAAGTACATATGACCCCCAATTAACATTTATTTATAATTTAAATTTAAAATAATTTAAACTCCTTAATATATTTTCTTTTTTGACCTCATATTTTAACTAGAGGTGGCAATTCGGGCCGCCCGGCCCGGCCCAACCCAACGGGCCAAATGATAAAGTCGGGCCGGACTGGGTCGGCCCATCCTTTGGTCGGGCCTATGAAATTGGAGTCCGGCCCAACCCCGTTTGGGCCATCGGGCCAATGGGCCAAATCGGGACAAATGCATAATTATTTTTTTACATTAAAATAATTTTTAATTCATTAAATTCGTACACCAATTTAACTAGAAAAATAACTTCCTATTATTATAATTTAAGACGTTCAATTTAAACAATAGTATCCTATTTATGTAATCAAAATTATATTTTTTTAATATAATTAAACTATTAGTGGGGGCAAAATCCGATCATTTTTACTTTTAGCATTCAAAAATATTTTAACTCAATTATCATAGTTTGCTAGTAGATTATAATTAGTTAATGATAGTTGAAGATGAGAATAACTATAAAAAAATTAAAAGAATACATAAAAACATTGAGGAGGGAATCGAGTCGCGTGTAAAATTTACAAATTGCACAAAAAAAAGTAATAAAAAAAAAATTTATCGGGCCATCGGGCCGGCCCAAGCCCAACGGGCCAAATTGGCCCGAGCCCATCCGACCCATCTGGCCGGGCCAAAAAGTTAGGGTGATTTTCAGGACCGCTCATTTTAGAGCCCAACCTGGCCTAATTTACTGGCCGTTTGGGTCGGCCCATCGGGCCGGGCTCAAATTGCCGGCTCTAATTTTAACATATCTTAGAATCAAAAAATTGTTTCATGAAACATAAATATAATTGATTATTATATATACGTTGAATACATATTATTATTAATAATAATTATCATTTACACATTTTCACTTTTGAAGACTAAACTATTAAACAACTAAATTTATTTGATAATAAGAGATATTATTTTTTGATTTAAATATAACTTAAATCTCTATATTTAAATAAAGACTAAACTATTAAACAACTAATTATTACATAAAAATTACACTATGATATTTAGGATATTATTTTTTAATTTAAATACAACTTAAATATCTACATTTAAATACAACATAAATATTAATTATTATTAATAAGAACATTATATTTGAATAATTATTTTTTCTAACACACATATAATAAGCTATTATATTTATATTTTCATGAAATAGTTTTTTTATTCTAAGATATGTAAAAGGTTTATTTCATGAAAATGTAAATATAATACCTTATTGTGTGTGTGTGAATACATGTTGTTATTAATAATAATTAATATTTATGTTGTATTTAAATATAGAGAGTTAAGTTGTATTTTAATTTAAAAATAATATCCAAAATATTAGAGTGAAATTGTTATCTAATAAATTTAGTTGTTTAATAGTTTAGTCATTATTTAAATATAAAGACTTAAGTTATATTTAAATAAAAAATAATATCCATGATATCATAGTGAAATTATTATCTAATATATTTAGTTGTTTAGCAATTTAGTTTTTATTTATATATAGATATTTAAGTTGTATTTAAATAAAAATAAAAATATCTTATTATCAAATAATTTAGTTGTTTAATAATTTAGTAGTGTAAATGATAATTATTATTAATAATAATATGTATTCATATGTATATATAATAATCTAATTATATTTATATTTTCATGAAATAGTTGTTTTATTCTAAAATATGTTAAAATATGAGGTCAAAAAGAAAATAAATTATTAAAGTATTTAAGTTATTTTAAATTTAAAATATTATTGATATATTATATTATAAATAAATGTTAAGTGGGGATCATATGTACTTAAAAGTAAAAATTAGTGACATTTTTGTACCTAAAAATACATGCTTGAATGAGATAATTGAACTTGAGGGTAAAAACATTAGTGACTTATTTGAACCTTTTCCCAAAAAAGAAAAAAAAAGGAGCAGGGTTGCCTGACCCGGATCCGACTTGGGTGAGATCCATACACGACATCGGTTTCATAGGAGACATTCTCTTATTTAACAATTTCATACTTCAAATATTAGAGTTTATAATTCATTGTTAAACATAACTACGCGTTATATGTATATATATATATATATATATATATATCAGAAAAACTCATATGAGACGATCTCATGGATAGTTTCCGTGAGACGGATCCTTATTACTTATGGATTGAACCCACATCCACAAATTTTTATATGAATTTCTAAGTGTGGGTTATGGGTTGACCCGTCTCATTAGAAAATATCCGTGAGACGGTGTCACACAAGACCTACTAAATAACACAAAAACTCATGTGAGACGGTCTCACGAATAATTTCCGTGAGACGGATCCTTATTACCCATTTGTTGAATCTATTTTCATAAATTTCAATATGAATTGTTAGAGGTGGGTTATGGGTTGACCCGTCTCACAGAAGAAAATCCGTGAGACGGTCTCATATAAGACCTACTCTAAAAATAAAACACTTAAATTCCTATTAATTAATATAAAATTTAGGTTAAAAGGTAATGTTATCACATTACTTTATTAAAAGATTTAAAATTAATAAATATTACAAACCGTCCATCGAAAATACTAATTTAAAATAAAATCGTTATGCCTACACCCCCAACCTATACGTTGGGAGAGGGAGAGAGAGCGATGAGAGAGTTGATTGGTGATTGGATGTATTCTCCAACATGGCAACCTATCCAGTCACATGATTATGTTTGAGACGCCAAATTGGCATTCTCCACATTCTCTTCTGCTTCGAAATTTCCTCATAAAAATCTATGCATTTCCTTTTCAAATCAATCATTCAATGTTCTCTTGCTGAAATAGCGAAATTGGAATGCTTCTTTTCTTTTGCATAAACAATTTCGTTGTCGACTAATATAGTTTCGACAGACAAGGACGATACGTTTTGTCATTTGATGCAAATCTTGTATATATACACAGCCACATACATATGTGGGTCAGTGGATGTGGCTTCTTGATTGTGTGAGAAAAAATAAGAGAGAGAGAGAGAGAGAGGGAGGGAGAGAGATGGGAGAGAGAGAGGAATATGCAGAGAGCTTTCTGCCCAAAGATTACTACTTTGATGGATGTCCTGGTTGTAAGATTGATCAACGGAAAGCTTTGCAAAGAGGAATCCCTATCAAACAAGTTCTCATTGTTTGGGTTGTAGTGCTCTCCACTGGTAATGCCTCTTCTCTCTCTCTCTCTCTCCCTCCCCCCCTCCCCCCCTCCCCGTTGAGTATGAATGTGGTTTTTTGGGCTTTCTTTGGACCCTTTTTTGTCATGGTTGTAATGGGACGATTGGAGCTTTGATCTTTCAGTAATTCTTGTGGTGCACTTTGATCAAAGTATTTTCAAGGAAAAAAAAAAAAGGAATAGCAGTGAAATGAGAGGTTTTAACTTCAGTTTTTCTAATGGTTCTGCATATTAAGCTGTAGTTGGTTAGCTAAAAATCTCAAAGGCCCTCTATTAAGAAGAAGACAAGAATGTAATACAATTTGTTCATTACAAAGAACACACCCACCTATTGCAAGTTTCCTATTTAATGATGTTGTCTTTTGATGAAATGATTAGTTTAAGGGTGAGATTATAGTCTTAAAATTAAGTGATCAATTATATGTATGTGATGGTTTAGAGCTTTTAGTGAACATTTGTTATCTATATTTGATCTTGTTATATCATATTCTTTCATACTTAAGCCTTTTGTCTTTCTTATATGCCTTTTATACAGCTCTCACAATATCATCTCTATTCCCATTCCTTTATTTCATGGTAAGCAATTTTCTCTGTTTTTATTGTAATAAGCTTTCTGTCCAACTCTAAATTTGTTAATGATTTGCAAGAGTAAATTGTGTTTCTCTTTCTCTGTTTCCATCGTTACACCGACATTGTGTTGTAGATACGGGATTTCGGCATTGCAAAACAAGAAGAAGATATCGGTTCTTATGCCGGTTTTGTAGGTATTTAGTATTCTAAACCTAGTGTTTTTTCAATGACTTGGTCTCTTATCACAGTCTTAACAAATTCTGAACTCATGTAGGATCATCTTACATGCTTGGAAGAGCTTTGACATCCACCTTTTGGGGAAACATTGCTGATAAATACGGTCGAAAACCTGTAATAATTATAGGCTCTGCCACAGTGTTAGTGATCGAATATTGTCTCCTTGTGCTTATACTTTGTTTCGGCCATCCTAATAATTGGATATTTTATCCATTTACAGTGTTGTTTTCAATACGCTATTTGGCCTTAGCATAAACTTTTGGATGGCCATCACAACGAGGTTTCTTCTTGGAAGTTTGAATGGTTTACTCGGACCAATGAAGGTACTTCTTTTCCAATGTTAAATGAAAGATATGGAGCATATTCTAGTTGTCTTTTCCTTGGATGAATTCCTCATGTTTTGATTTGTTTTACTCCATGATCAGGCATATGCGTGTGAATCAGTTCGTGAGGAGTACCAGTCTTTAGGATTGTCGGCTGTAAGTAGTTACTCGACTTAAACTAAAAGAACTTACTATCATATGGGACGATAATGGAATATCAGATTATGAAGCATAGCTATTAAAAATGCATCTGAATGTCATGCAAATTTGAAGTTTGCATAAAATATGATTATCATATCTCAATAATCATCACTAAGATTGCTTTATTTAAATAATTGAAACTTATAAGATTCTTTTCTTCGATCTAACCGATGGATTTCAGTGGCAGTTTGATTATTGCATGCACTACCTCAACTAAATGAAATTTATCTAGAATGTCTTGCAATTTTCACCTATTTATTAGCTCGATTCTTTCTTTCTTTCTTCGCTAATTTCAACTTAAAAAAAAAAAAAATCTCACAGGTTAGTACAGCATGGGGTACAGGATTAATTATTGGACCAGCTTTGGGAGGCTTTCTTGCTCAGGTACCTGTTTAAATATAATTCATCCGATATTTTTTTTTTCTTAGTAAAATAGTTGAGGGCCCGCGATGTTCTGTTGGTTGTTAGTCAATCTTGGTTTCGTGAAATGAATAGAACGAGGCCAACGAGGAATACTTTCATGCAATATTTCTATTATTTTGCTATATACTACTTGTAGGCAGGATTTTGAGTTATTCTATTCAAAAAATAGATCAGCAACTGAAAATTCCATGCAATGTGAAATCGTGAAATCAAATCATATCGGGTTTTTCATACAATTATATTTGACCCCTTGTAGAAGCTTATACGTCTCCATCATAGTAGTACTTTAAACCTAGCAATAGCAATGACCTTTTTCTTTCTGTTTGGTGCATAACTTTGCGTTTTGATATAGCTTATTGCTGCTTATCATTTATGAGTTGCTCATTTCTTCGATGGCTTCGCAGTTGAGAAGTCTCTGTGCTGCAATATGTGTTCTCTTTTTGATATTTCAGCAATGAAATTCTTCATTGCAGTCGGAATTGAATGTATCTATGTATACGTTTTTCTCTTCCTTCTATTCTTCAGTTTTATCCCCTTTTTTCTCATGTAAAATGTTTGGACTAAGCCTGCAGAGAAATTTCCTGGAATATTCGCATCAGATTCTCTCTTCGCAAGGTACTTTTCACGTTTCTCTCCATTTTTTGTTTAATTTACCTTCACTTTGACATTGTGATCTCTAACACAAGCTTTGACTTTTGTTTTCTTTTTGTAGATTCCCGTACTTCTTGCCTTGTCTGGTACCCTCAATGTTTGCAGCCATTGTAACTGTTGCCTGTTTTTGGATTCCGGTATGCTTTCTCTATGTAGTGTTTTGAAAAATTTGATAGTGTTTATTTTAGTCGAATATATAGTTTTCATTCCATGTTGATCGTCAAGCTCTAAGTTTTAAGAAATGCAGGAAACCTTGCACACACACACCTCAGAGAAGATAGCTTCTCAAGGTTCCTATGGTGCTTTGGAGGCTGCAGTTCAATCGTCTGATGGAAAAGAGACGAAGGAAAAAAAGAGCCTCCTTAAGAACTGGCCTCTCATGTCGTCTGTCATTGTATACTGCATTTTCTCTCTTCATGATATGGCTTACACTGAGGTAAGTTCATATCACTGCCTACCATTTACTAACAATTTATTTAATTTCTAAATTGGTTTCGATTTTGGAAAGAGTTTCGTCTAAATTCCTACCACAACTCAAAAGTCTACGACATATAAACATTGATCCTAAGCTAATTTTTTTATTTCAATAGGTATTCTCATTGTGGGCAGAGAGCCCCAGAAGACTCGGAGGCCTAAGTTACACAACCGAGGATGTTGGCACAGTTCTTGCAATTTCAGGTATGGTTTTACACTAGTGTGTTTGTGTGTGTGTATTACAGTATCTACATATTAATGAGCTTTGATGATGGCTTTTTTTATCTCAGGTGTGGGCCTTTTGATCTTCCAATCTATGTTATATCCAGTTCTAGAAAAAATGATGGGTCCGATTTTGCTTTCTCGAATCTTAGGAGTACGATCTTGAATCTTGAGATATGAATATGGTTAAGGCCTAGACAGTCTATGAATTCATCTAAAAGTTTCTTTTCAAATGCAGATCATTTCAATTCCGTTGTTATCGAGTTATCATTACATAGCCATGCTATCCGGGATCGCACTGTTCGTAGTGTTGAATTGTGCATCTGTGTTGAAGAATGTCCTATCTGTAAGTGATCTCATCATTGCTAATCCTTTACTAACCACACTTGATTACAATTCAACGAGCAATTCGCTTTCTTTTGTTTTGACCAGATCTCCATCGTCACCGGGCTTTTCATACTACAAAATAGAGCAGTGGTAATTCTTCAATCATTCATCTCTCAAATCTCTCCTTTCTTGTTTTTCCTGCTTGTTTATCTAGTTTACATGATTGTTCATTCATTTAGTATCTCTTCAATCGAATGATTGTTCATTCATATAGTATTTTTTGAATCGAACTATGACAGGACCAAGATCAAAGGGGAGCTGCAAATGGTCTAGCTATGACATTGATGTCACTCTTCAAAGCCATTGGACCAGCAGGTGCAGGAATACTGTGAGTCTCTCTCTCTCTCTCTCTCACATACAGATCTTCAAAATCTTCTTGCTAACCAGTCCTTGTTCAAATCAATTGATGCAGATTTTCTTGGGCAGAGAAGCGCCAGAATGCTGCTTTCCTTCCAGGTTCGTCTCACAGTTTTTTTATACGTGATCAGATGTCTGTATGCATATAATGCAACGAATAATATCTAATGCTCCGTTTATGAGATCAACATGGTGTGATCGTGCATGTAACCATCTCCAATGTTATCGATGCATGAAAGCAATATGCGTCATTGTGTATGTCCTTGCAAAAAATTATGGATACGGTTGTTTTAATGCAGGAGATCTAATGGTGTTTTTCATTCTGAATGTGATTGAGGCGGTTGGAGTTCTACTGACATTCAAGCCATTTTTAGTCGAACGGCGTAATAGTTGAATGGGTGTGTATACGCAATTGCTGTTCAATAGTTGCATGCAGTTTAGGATTTAGGAATCACATTCTTTGTGTAAGAAAGCAAGTTCTTGGGAGATCATTTTCATGGTGATCATAAGTCGTTTGTTGTACCAAAACCTTGTATTCTTTATGTGACATAAATCTAATTGCAAATGTATTTATTGAACATGTTTTGCTTCAATTCAATAAATGTTCTCATCTTTGTGTGGGTGTTTGAAAATGAAGGACTATATTGGTTTGATTTGATGAGGATTTATAGAAAGCAAACACATGTTTTTATTGTTTAACTCATGTCATATTAAAAACAAATCACATAAATATGTAATTGATGTCTATCTTCAACCTTGATCCTAAAAAATTGATGTCTTCTTTATTTATGTCATATATCAGAGGGTTAATTGTTTGGAAAATCCACCAATTTACTTAATTTGTAATTATAACTATGCTTTTGAATATCATTATATGTAACTTCAACTTTCAAATTTTTGTCATATTAATCAACTGATTGATTTAGAATATGCTTATTTTGGAAATAATTTTATCATTTCAAAATAGAGTGATAATATAACATACATAATGATGGTTATTTTTAAATTTAGACAGAAATGAATATTGTTAATCTTAAAAGAAAATGTGATAAATTTAGGCAGGTGTGGAAAATATACGGATTTTAAAATCAATAGGAAAAAGTAAAGACAAAATATTTTGTGCACCTGGGTGCATGTACAATCAGTCAACGCGCTCCCACGCGTCTGGTGGGCATGCTCAAGCCCACCAAAATTCACTCCAAATTGTGTTACTTTCATGTTATGGTAGTGTGACCTTCATGTTATGTTAGTGTTACATTTAACACTATCATAACATGAAGGTCACTACCATAACATGAAGGTCAGTCTAACATAACATAAATGTGTGATTACATTTTTTTTTACCTTCATGTTATGTTAGTGTGACCTTCATGTTATAGTAGTCTAACCATCGTGTTATTTTAGTTCAATGTTTTTGAATTAAGGGTATAAAACCTGGAAAGGAAAGTCACACTAACATAACACGAATGTAACACTAACATAACACGATGGTAACACTAATATAACATGAAGGTAACGACCAAACCACGCGAAAAAGTAAAGAGACGTGAGCTGGACCGACCCAGTCGCGGCCCAGTTGCACGAATCTCAAATCCGTGCAATTGGTGTACAGGAGTCACTCAAAAGTAAATGACTAGATTTGTGTATTGATTAAGTTGATAATGCTTGCACTTATTTGAATAAATGCAATTAAGCATAATTAATTGAGTGACACTTGTGTGCCCGAGGGCACGGTGCCCCCAAATTAATCATCATAAGGTGTTATATATATACTCTACAGTATCATATGTATACTCTTCAAGTATTACATGTATATGGCTGTAGAGTATATGCATTATACCAAGAAACATAACACATGCAAAATATATATAAAATATCTGAAAAACATGTATATAACATCTAAATCTGTATCCCATGTGTCCTCAGGGTAATAAGTTTTTGCCTAATTAATTTAGGATTACTTTTAAAATCCAGACAAAATAAAGTAAGGGTAAAATATGTTATTGCTTTTTTTATAAGCACCGTCAATTTAGCAGTACAGGAGGGATGTGAGGATCTGGTCAAGCGGTTTTGACCACGTTCTTTATGTGGTAATTAAGGTTAAACTTGAAGGACAAAACTTATATACCCTTGGGGCACATAAGAGCACAAATTTAGGTGTTATACACATGTTTTTTAGGTAGTTATATATACTTTATAGATGTTATGTTTCTTGGTGTTATACCTATATTCTACAGGTATCATATGTATATAAGAGGATACATATGATACCTAAAGAGTATACATATGATACTTGTAGAGTACATATATAACACCATATAATAGGTTAAGTTGGGGGCACGGTGCCCCCGGGGCACACAAGTGTCACTCAAACTTCAATACCCCTCCTCCGATCTTTGATTTTCACTTCCTATATAAACATTAGCGTCCCGTGTATTACAAGGTTTAAATAAATTAAATTTACTAAAATTAATTTTTTTAATATTATTTATATTGAAAATAATGTATATGATTTATATTATGTGAGTTAGTATTAAATTAGTGAAAAACTCATGTATAACATAGATATTTTAATAGTACTAATTAAAAAAATTGAAAAATTACTATTTATTTATCATTAATTCTTAATTTAATTTGTATGTAAATTAAATTTAGATATACAAAATATTCCAATTATCATTTTATGCAATTGTAACTGTTGGAAACATTTGAATTCTGTTTTGATGAGACAAAACCTTAAGTAACTCTAACAAGCATAATCAATCATAGGATAGGTTACTACAACAGAGTTACTGCAGAAGATTAAAAGAACAGAGAAAGTGTCAAATGAAGGATACTGAAGAGAATGGTGGAAAAGAATCGGGTAAACTAATAAGGATACTGATGACTACAGAAAGCTACTGGAAGAGAGCTCGTCGAAGCAGAATGCAGCGAGACAGGAAGCTACCTGAGAGACCATGGCGAAAGCATACTGAAGGAGCAGTATGCTATAGAAGCCTCAAGCCACCTGAAGGAGTAAGCAAGAGAAGGAAGCTCCAGAGTGAAGCAAGAGGAGGAAGCTACAAGGCAGACATGAGAGGAAAGTCAAAAGTTACCGGTAGACACAAAGAAGTTACCAGTAGAGAGAAGAGAAGAGGAGCGAGTCAGAAGAAGACACGTGAAAAGCGAAAAGCTGGAATGTGTCAGGAGTGCAGTGCATTTATAGATTAGGGAACTTACCTACCTTCAACGGGCAGATTTCCTAATCTATAAATAAGAAGAAGACTGACGAGAAGTAGAGTCCTGCTGAGTTTTCCACTTTCTAGGAGAGAAAGTGAGGACCCCCTGGGTGGGTAGATTAGGATCCTGTGTGGATCAGTGGGGAAAGTAGACAAGCAGTTGTGTGAAGGCTTGCTACTTACTTATTAAGTGAGGGTTGTAATAGATAGGTTTATATAAAACAACTAGCTTAACAAAGGTTCCCTATTGAGAAGAGGCAGAGAGGACATAAAAGGATTACTCCACCTTCGAACCTCTATATATCTATGCATCTATGTGTGCTTATTGATTAACTTGTATGCTCCATGATAAATCATCATATCTTCTATACTTGACTCTGCAATGAGAAAAGCTTCTGCAACCACTCTGATCAGTAAAAGGTTACTGATCCTAGAATTGAGCCAATAGAAAAAGAAGAGTTTGAAAATATAGTAGGCTTATTCACCCCCCCCCCCTTTAAGCCTACTACCAGCCGTTTTGGGACCAACAAGTGGTATCAGAGCAGGTGGATTATTCATCCAAAGCTCACTGGTCAATCTGATACTAACAAGTGGTATCAGAGCAGGTGGATTATACATCCAAAGCTCACTGGTCAATCTGATACCAACAAGTGGTATCGGAGCAGATGGATGAATAAAAGATCTAAGCGATCTATCCAGATCCCATCTGTGAAAAAACTCTCTCTGGAAAATCTCTTTCTCTCTCTCTCTCTACTCTCTCCCCCTCACATCATAGATAAACTCATAGCCTTTTGTTTAAAAGGATATGATTGATGTGAAGACAACACACATTTATAAAGGATGTAGAAAATCAAGCTGTGTTGTGAAGAAAAGTTGTTCAGAAGAAGGAAGATGGTAAACATCAAGCTACTCGAAGAAAGGACTGCGAAGCAAGTAGTGGTGCGGAAAGGAGCTAGTGTCTACCTATCACAAAGTAGACCAACACGGAGAGGATCAAAAAGAAAGGCTAGTTGCTGAGCATGAAGAAGAAGCTGATACAAAGTGAAGTTGGGAAGTATGGACCATACTGAAGCTTCAAGTCTACAGCGACGGGCAAGGAAGCAAATATGGAGTAAAATGCTAAGGATGTCAAGCAAAGGAGTAAGAAGGGAAGCTCACTCCATCAACCAAACCATGCTCCAGACAAAAAGCAAAGAATAAAAGAGGATCTACTCTTTAAACCAAAGGAATGATGATGACCAGATATCTCATTCTAACTTGCGCTTTTATTTTTGGTCTCGCTCATGTTTATCCTGTTAAGAAACTCAAGTGACTATATACCAATGACCAAAGAAGCCAAAGTAAAGAATCTTCCAGAGAGTGAAGATATTAGGCTTAAAACTTGTTGTCACTTGACTTGAAAATAAGAAGGAAGCCTGCATATTTATTTCCATATTAGAACGCTTCACCTTCTCATGCAAATCTCAAAGTTACCTGAAATGGTGCTGAAAGTGACCCTACATTCTAAAGTAAGAGAGTCATAAAGTAAGGGGGAACTTCTAGTACAAATCAAGGTAATTCAAAGGCCAAAAAGTCAAATCCTTGGAGAAACCCAAATACGAGTATGCTGAAAATGTCTGCAACAAATTAACATTCCCTAAGGGAACCAAGCAGAACAACAACTCAAAAAGGAAAGAAAATTGTGTACCTTACTGGTATTATGCTTTGCCTTTTCTATATTCTAATGAGATACAGTAAGGAAACACCTACACACACCATTTTTCTTAAAAGGAAAAATCTTGAAGGAGTCAAACTTTCTCTACAGCAATTATGTGCTGTAAACAAAGTCTAAACTCTTGAAAGAAACATTAATCCAGAAGGACTCATACTGGTGTGAGTACGTACAAGAAAACTCGTTTTGTAGGTACCTCTGACAAAGGGCTACTAAACTTAGGGGGAACCATTGATAAAATGACAAGCTCTGACTATAGGATGCTGAACACCAGGTTGCTAGATACTAGGTTGTTGGATAACAGG
The DNA here is from genome assembly GCA_005771605.1 of Scutellaria baicalensis. NCBI lineage: Eukaryota > Viridiplantae > Streptophyta > Magnoliopsida > Lamiales > Lamiaceae > Scutellaria > Scutellaria baicalensis. Next base: position 19,343,748 of record CM016721.1, read on the forward strand.
ACGCTGAAAATCAGGACGCTAGACACTAGATGGATGGATACTAGGTCGCTGAACATCAGGTTGCTGTACACGAGGACGCTAGACACCGAGCTACTGGATACTAAACTACTAGATATTAGAGTACTTGTCATCAAGTTAGTGGAAAAGGTAGAAGGACTCATCAATATCAAGGAACAAGATAAAGTTCTGACAATAGAACGCTAGACACTAGTACATTGGATACTAGATCGCTGGATAACAGGACGCTGTATATCAGGATGCTAGATACCTGGGTAACTGGATATTAGGTCGCTGGATAACAGGGCGCTAGATATCAAGATGCTAGATATTAGGTTGCTGGACACTAGATCACTAAACACTAGGTCGCTGGGTATCAGGACGCTAAACACCAGGATGCTGGACACTAGATCGTTGAACACCAGATTGCTGTAAACCAGGATGCTAGACACCAATATACTGGACACTAGGTTACTATACATCAAGACTTATCATCAGGTCATTGGATAAAGGGATCACTTGGAAGTTACAACTCTCAAATCAGAGCAGTTACTGAAGATTTATTTTGGTAATGTGCACGCATAAAAAGAAGATGTCAGTCGTACGATCAGAAGGATCTAAGGGTGGAGAACCAGCTGTTGACCACACACTCAAGAAAATCAACTCATGCAGAGGAGAAAAGAAATAAAGCTGTGGAAACTGCCAACATTGGAAACCGACGAAGCAGTTAATGAGATCTTTGAAGATCTAACTGCAGCAGGGAGTATCTCAAACTCTATAAATACATGCACTCCTTATTCTTCATTAAGCATGCACATATCCATATCTCTCTCTTATCCTCTATGCGTCATGACACCAGATTGTTGGAAACCCTTCTCTTTACTCCTTCCAAAGAACACATTTTCTGCAAATAATCAACCAAGCATCTCACAAATCACTAAAAGTCACCTCTCACGCTTGACACTCGCTAAGCAAGCCATTCTTAGAAGATTCGATCTTCTAGCCTTCAGCTCTCACCTCACTTCCCAAGAACCTACACTCAAGTTCTTCCCTTCAAGGCAGGAGGATAGAGCTAAGGACCTCTCTCCAACACCCCCAGAGCGTCATCTCATTGATGATGTCAAAAAGGGGAAAGAAAATGTGAAGGGTCATGGAAGATCAAAAGACTTCTAGAGGTGGAGAAGAGGAGATTCCAACTCTTCTATGTGGTGGATTCTCTTTTGCAATGCGAGAGAATCAGAAGGAGAGACAGTTGGAGGGATGAGTGGAGATTGAAGGAGAAGGAAAAGGCGGCAGCAAGCTACTGGTGTCTAAACTTCTCTGCTTCTTCACGCGTTCTTCTCCAAACGAATTCCTTCTCTCTCTCGCATCGCCTCTCATAACTCTCCTCTCTAGCCGAAGAGAAGAAACTATTGGGAGCAGGTTCCTGCATCAAGTGAGGGAGAAATAAAGCAGAAAGAGAAAGGAGCCAGCAGCAAGCAAGAGGGGAAAAGAAATATAGGAAAGAGCAAGAGGAATAGAAGAATGAATCTAGATAGGATGTTTATTGTACTTTGCTTACTGCGTTATATCATTGATATTTTATCTAAATAAAATGTCTTTTGTTCTTTTAAAAGTTCATTCCTTGTGCCCTTTCTTTTAGACTTATATGTGATTTAATGAAAAACAGTATGCTCTATCTTGTTATATCTTACATTTGCTTTCTGTGCTTGAAGTGATTATGCTCTTTTGATCTTCTGCAAAGGTTTTGTCATCATAAAAAAAGGGGAAATTGTTGGAAACATTTGAAGTATGTTTTGATGAGACAAAACCTTAAGTAACTCTAACAAGCATAACCAATCTTAGTATAGGTTACTGCAACAGAGTTACTGCAGAAGATTAAAAGAACAGAGAAAGTGTCAAAGGAAGGATACTGAAGAGAATGGTGGAAAAGAATCGGGTGAACTAATAAGGATACTGATAACTACAAGAAGCTACTGGAAGAGACCTCGCCGAAATAGAATGCAGCAAGACAGGAAGCTACCTGAGAGACCATGCCTAAAGCATACTGAAGGAGCAGTATGCTACAGAAGCCTCAAGCCACCTGAAGGAGCAAACAAGAGAAGGAAGCTCCAGAGTGAAGCAAGAGGAGGAAGCTACAAGGCAGGCATGGGAGGAAAGTAAAAAGTTACAGGTAGACACAAAGAAGTTACCGGTAGAGAAGAGAAGAGGAGTCAGTCAGAACAAGACACGTAGAAAGCGAAAAGCTGGAATGCGTCAAGAGTGCAGTGCATTTATAGATTAGGGAACCTACTTACTGTCAACGATCAGATTTCCTAATCTATAAATAAGAAGAAGACTGACGAAAGAAGAGAGTGTGCGTGAGAGAAGAGAACGAGCACAACAGTACATACAAGCTCGTAGAGAGAAGCGCAAAAGAAAATAAAGGAGCTCAACAGAGAGAAGGCTCATAAGAAGAAAGCACAGGAAGAGGGGGAAGATAAAATATAAAAGAGTGTTCAGAGGAGCAGAAGAAAAGAAGAAAAGCTCTAACACTCCACACCCCAGAATACGCACACTCAGTCAGTCAGTCCAGTAGCAAGCTTCAGTAGATCAACCTGCAAAAGAAGGCCAAGCTCAGCGCAAGGAGTAGAGTCCTGCTGAGTTTTTCACTTTCTAGGAGAGAAAGTGAGGACCCTGGGTGGGTAGATAGATCCTGTGTGGGTCAGTGGGGAAAGTAGACAAGCAGTTGTGTGAAGGCTTGCTACTTACTTGTTAAGTGAGGGTTGTAATAGATAGGTCTATATAAAGCAACTAGTTTAACAAAGGTTCCCTCTTGAGAAGAGGCAGAGAGGACGTAGAAGGATTACTCCACCTTCGAACCTCTATATATCCATGCGTCTATGTGTGTTTATTGCTTAACCTGTATGCTCCATGATAAAGCATCAAATCTTCTATACTTGGCTCTGCAATGAGAAAAGTTTCCGCAACCACTCTGATCAGTAACCTCCCGAAAGGTTACTGATCCTAGAATTGAGCTAACAGAAAAAGAAAAGTTTGAAAATATAGTAGACTTATTCATCCCCCTCTAAGCCTACTACTAGCCATTTTGGGACTAATAATAACAATCAACTTCAATTGAAAAGTTTTGCCTAAAGTTTAATAAGTTACAATTTTATTGGCAACCATCATTATTAACTTTTTGGTTTTCAATTATCATTATCTCATTATATGTTGTAATTATCATAAATTAGAAATATAAAGTGAATTAATTGAAATTAAAATTCAATTAAATCCGAGAAAGAATAGGATTAACCAGAGGACGATATGTCCCTCTAGGTTATTCCTTTAGCATAGATACAACAGTACGCTTGTCATATAAAATCTATTAATTTTAAAAAATTTAATAATATAATGTGATAATATTATCTAAACCTATATATATATATATATCGATAAAAATTCAAATGTTATATCTTTCATTTGTCTCATTTTAAATAAAATTATAATTTTGAAATGGAAACAATCATATAAAAATGTATAATATGTTAAATAACGAATTATAAAATCTATATTTGAGGTATTAGGTTGTTAAATAAACTATAATTTATATAGTATTGAGAAACAATTATTGTGTCATGGATATTAAAAGATAATTGATATTTAAAAAATATTTTAACTCCTAAAGATATATTATACATGTTAATTTAGATATACGTACAATGATTAATATATTATTATATTTCTATATTTATACTTAATATGTGATTTTATTTACGAAGTTATTAGTAAATGTTTTATTGGCATACGTACGTAATTATGGATTTCTTTGAAAGTTTTGATCTAATCAATGGAAACAATTTAATTATTTCAAGTCAAAGAAAAAATATATGTCCATCAAATACCTAAAATAACTTGAAATCTATATATATAAAAGAAGAGTTGCAACTCCCCAGTGCTCGACAAATCAGCATTTTGAAGCTTTCTTAACTCGACATGTGTCATCCAAATGGCATCCTATGTGTCAAGTAGAATTTAAAGAGTTAAGGAATATGAAAAGTCCTTCCACCTCTTCATCTTCTTATACCATATGTTATTTAGGGGGGGTTACAGGAGGTTATTTGCTGTATCATTTCTGTCAGATCTGAAATTAAAACATGTTTATGCAAATAAGTTTCTTAGCATCTGTTTTCAACGTGCATTTATTTATTCCAGGCAAGTCAAGATGCCGCAAGATACCCAGTTGCTGCTAGAGTAGCTGACCTGCTGATACGTGGACTGGTGAGTTGCAATATTTTTCTTTTTCCTTCAAAGATTGTTTCCCATTTAAATAAAAAAAAAAAAAATATGCATGTGTAAATAGAATTCCATTTGACATTTTGTCTGATTGACAACATTACAATGTGGAGCTTAAGGACAACTCAGTGGAACTTACTGAGGCCGGGATAGTACTGGCTGAGATGGCTTTAGAAACAAATGACTTGTGGGATGAGAATGATCCTTGGGCTAGGTAAGCAGTGATCAAATTGCTCATTTGTTAGCTTATATTGGTGTCTCTGGAGCCTGCTTGACCTCCTGCTTTAAGGTATAATATGTACTTTGTTTTCTAAATTCTTTAATAAGTTGGATAAATTCATTCATGATATGAAATTATTAGTTTAGGAGCATTTAGAATTTAAATAGAGAACACGATTTTAATTAAAGGACGAATAACATGAAAGTTTTCTAATCATACAAAATTAACCGAGAGCCATCTAACCCGTGCAACGCACGGGCTCTACCTAGTATATTTAAATAATGTAAGTAACTCAATATTCAACACACTTGTGTTGACAAATACACCAAACAATTATATCAATAAAAAAATTCATTGTAATTAATTTCTCAAAATATCTACTATTTTTATTGAATTAATTTTTAAAATTTTTAATATATAATTTAATTTAGTCATTTCTGTATTGTAATTTTGTTAAGTATGATTATGCACCAAAATTTACATATCAAATTTATATTTTATTTTTTCTACAATGCAATGTAAATAATGAATTAAAAATTATAAAAATGATAAATTTGATATTTCATACCTAAACAATAAATTTTAGATGAATAAACTATTTAATTTGAAATTATGATTTGCTAAAGAAAACCCACATCCCTAAAATTGGGTCCACGGTTTTATCAAAATTAAAAGTAAAATTAAAAATGACAATAAACAAATTAGTAAAACAGATCAATCATACAATAAACACAAATTCTCAATAGATTATTTATTTAATTTTCAATCATGATTTCTCATTATATTTGGATCGCTCACTCCAACACCACTATATGTTACCAAAATTATGAATATTCAATCAAAGGAATAACTAAATTCTAATTAAAAAAATTATAAATTTGATATATCATAAATTAAAATAAAATTCAAAAGGCAAAAACTTATATACCCCTGGGACACACAGGGGCACAAATTTAGGTGTTATATAAATGCTCTTCAGGTGTTATATATATACTCTATACGTGTTATGTTTCTCGGTGTTATAAATATATTCTATAGGTATCATATGTATATAAGAGTATACATGTGATACCTGAAGAGTATATACATGATACATGTATAGTATATATTAACACCATATGATGATTAATTTGGGGGCACCGTGCATTTGGGGCACACAAGTGTCACTCAATTCAAAATGAAATAACCATTCAATATTTTAAAATTATGATTTATATGAAATATTGAAAAAGACAAAAAGAACCTACATTAGTCCAACACACGATCCTTGAAAGTATAAGTTTTTTTTTTAAAATTCATGTAACTACCTTTTTTCCATTCATAGTTTGTAAATTTAGAAAGGAAAAAGTAGTTATTGATATTTTTATTAAAGGTCTTCTTTTTATATATACTAGTAATACATCCACACGATGAGCGCTTTATTATTTATTGTTTTAGTATATACAATTTGTAATTATATAATAAGAGTAAGTCTCTTGTGAATCAGGTGCATGGATCTAGATCCATGCACCCGGGTCGGATTCGGGTCAGGGGGACCGCACCCTCTTTTTTTTTTTTTTTCACTTATGATTTTTGAAAAAAATCACATACCAATAGTATATGTTAGACATACCTTTACATTATGTTAGACATACCTTTAAGCTATGTTAAACATACCAGTTCTGCCCAGATTTCATGCTTTGTCTTTTTTTTGGCTTGATTTTTGAATTTTGGCACATACCACTACGTTATGTTAGACATATCTTTACGTTGTGTTAGACATACCTTTATGTATACTTAAACATACCTTTGTATATGTTAGACATACCTTTATATATAGTTAAGCATACCTTTATACATGTTAGACATACCTTTGTGTATAGTTAGACCTACCTACACATGATTGGTCTAACTATACACAAAGATTGGTTTAACTATACACAAAGGTTAGTCTATTTGAGCGAATTTTGGATGAGCTTCAGGACAGGTCTTCAGCGCGTGGGAGCGCGTGCATGCGCGTGGGAGGCACGTTTTGGGCGCGTGAACGGGTCGGGTAAGATCCATGCACCTGACTCATAAAAGTTTTTGCCAATAAAATTGTTATATTGCAAAGTTATCCATATATATTATATTATAACAAACTTTGTATATTTATGCAAATATATTTTTCATATCTCTATTAATTTTTTAAGATATATTTTATAATTTGTACAAATTATTAGGTAAAGTAGAGTTTTAACTAAATTAAGTAGAATTCTGTTCAATCCCACCCCACCCAAGCAGCCCAGCTCCATCTCTCGTGTTTTTTTAGGGATTTCTTAGCATTCGTTTCTTTGGTGGCGTGTTATTTTATTCAAATAATACAAATTTGTATATGTCATTTTTAATTATATTTAATCAAATGAAAAAGTTTGAATACAAAATTTATTAATAACTTAAAAAACGAACTCGAAAGCTTACATTCTATTTATTTGTTTTTGTAAAAAAAAAAATTCATGGCTCGATAGATAATTTAATAAGTCAATGAATTTTGGAGTTAGTTAAAAGTGGCCAAATAAAAAAATTAAGTTTTGAAATATTTATGTACATACAACATCATTCAATTACAAAAAATATATAAAAATTTCACTTAATTTTAAAATTAATAATAAAAATAATTCTACATATTAAGTAATTTATGTAGCACCCCCTTCAAGTAGGGTTATTACTACTACTAAATTGTTAATAACCTTAAATTTTCGTGGAGAATCATGAGAATTTTTTTTTTCTTAAAACAAAATAAGCGGAAACAAATTTTCTAAGAAACATGCGAGATATTTTAGTTTTGTTAAAACATTTGAAAATCGAAATTTAGCTTCTAATCATAACGTCAAATTAAACGTTAAATTCATGAAAAAATCATAAACCAATTCCGAGGTTCCATTGTCACCATCAATCACCTCTCATCGTTGCTACCTCTTTACATCACATTATTGTTGCCTTAATCTGTAGTATGAGTAAATACTATAAGCGGAACGCTTAGCAAGCACATCATCTAATCTCACAAAACATTTTTCCTTACAACTTTGATCGATGGTCTATTTCTAGCTTATACCGCAAGTGTACGGTATCGGCTATAGATAGGGCAAGCAAGGTCGATCCCACATAGACTAGTGGATTAGAACGATGTTAACTACCTAATAAATTTACTAATTTTATCTAGGTGACCGAATTAAGAGAATTGAATTTAATTAACCTATGTCTAAAAACAAATAATTGAAAAAAAAATATGGAACAAGCAAATTGTCAAGAAATATTAAATTTTAAACAAGGATCTTAAGACAACAATTTCATTCTACTTCAATCAAGTTTACTAATCTAGCAAAATTAACCTCAAATTCAATTTTTTTATGTGAGCAATCATGATTGTAGATTAACCTCTCTCTCGAGCAACTTAACTCGTTGATTGATTATTAATGTATGTATCTCTACCTCGCAGTTAATAATCAACTCCTAAAAGCTCCTAAGATCGTATTCTCACCCCAATTATTATCAATCTCTTGATCCAGACAATTTAATTAAGTCATGCATTCACAAATCTATAATCAGATATCTTCTCTCGATCTCAATACAATTAATTAGAGCATGCATAAATTTGGTCAGAACTCATACATGGAATAAACACAAGGAAGCATGAATAAAATATCATGGATTAGAGGAAATATTTAAAACTAAATATTCAAAAAGAAATCCATAGAATTACTCTCGTGTCCTAAGATCACGAGACCCCTAGCCAAAAATCATGTTCGTAAAACAAAATAAATTACAAAATGACATGATCAAAATTAGAAATAAAATTAAAGAAAAACTTATTGAATTTGTGATCGTTGGTTGCTCATCTTAACTCTTGAATCTTCCAATCCTTACTTTCTTGTTTGCTCTCAAGATGTGGATGTGTATTTTGATGTGGACAAATCCTTGTGTATCTAGGTCTCTAAGATCATGAGACTCTTTCGTATCTCCCCCTTGTTTTGAGTCACAAAGTCTCAATTTATACCTCACAATTAGGTTTGGAATAGAGTTCTAGTTGAAATGGGGTTTGAAACGGCCAAACGAAATGTGGCCCGGCCGAATCCGGATGACCCGACCCATATCAGACAGCAAAACAGAAATTTGGGGCATAAGACACGTGACCCGGACGGGTCACCGTCGACCCGGGTCGGGTCAATGCTTCGAATTTCGCTGGTTACTCAACTCGTGCATTGAGACCCGACCCCACCCAGGTTATGACTTCCAGACTCATTTTGACCCATTTTGAGCTCGAATTGGACTTTGACATCTTCATTAAAGTTGTAGCCCTTAAACTTAGCTATCCAATGAAACTAATTTCTTCCCAATATCAGTTTTCTACACCAAGGTATGCCCAATTTACTGGAATCCTATCAAGACGAAAATCAGGACATTCTTGCACGACTTTCATCTTCTTTTAATATTCTGCTTTCTTGAAGCAAGAATTGATAAAACCTTTCAACATGAAAGTTGTAGAACTCCCTCTTATATTTCCAACAAGAAAAGAAACATTGAATTTAGACTTCTAGAGCTCGAGATATGATTTTTTTTCCATAACTGCGCGTTATCAACTCCTTCTCTCGACTCCAACTTGGCGTTAAATTCCATTGGACTTTCATTTTGTGCTGAAACCTATCAAATTCCTTTCAAATCAAGCAAAAACGTGAAATCTTAAAAAGATAATGAAATACACAAAATGATATTAAATTAAGCCCCAAAATGAATCAAATAACGAAGTTGTCAAACTTTTAAAGAAAACTAGAAACATCAACTAATAAAAATAATAATTTACTCTTATACTTGAAAATAATATAATATGAGCCCAGACATGGTACCAATACACGCAACTTCGATGAATCCGGGATAGCTAGCCACCAAATCCAAACGGAGTAACTCAATACTCATAGGGCGGTCTCGGGGCCCTTAAACCCTTCTCATGGGCGATATCGGTGCCCTAGTACCAGTCTCAAAAATATATAAAATAGAACCATATATATATATATATATATCAATTTTCTCACAAAAAATATATTTTTGTCACTTTACATAAAACATTACTCACACATTATACTTAATCAAAACTCATGGAAGCTCATCACTTTGTCAGTCATTCAGACATACTCATAGAAAACTGTTGGATACATTTGTAGAAAGTTTTGATGAGACAAATCCTTAAAGTAACTCTATAGCATAACCAATCTTAGGATAAAGTTACTGCAATAGAGTTACTACAGAAGATTAAAAGAAAAAGAGAAAGTGTCAAAGGAAGGATACTGAAGAGTATGGGTGAAAAGAATCTGGAATTAATAAGGATACTATTGACTTCAGGAATCTACTGAAGAGACCTCACCAAAGTAGAAAACAGCGAGACAGGAAGCTGCTTGGGAAGACCATGCCGAAAGCATACTGCAGGGAGCAGCATGCTACAGAAGCCTCGAAGTCACCTGAAGGAGCAAGCCAGAAGAAGGAAGCTCTAGAGTGAAGCTAGAGGAGGAAACTACAAAGCAGGCATGGGCAGAAAGTCAAAGTTACCGGTAGACACAAGAAGTTATCGGTAGAGAGAAGAAGGAGAAGAGCCAACCGGAAGAAGACACGTGGAAAGCGAAAAGCTGCCCTGTGTAAGGAGTGCGGCGCGTCAATGTCAGAAATCTGTCTACCTTCAACAGGCAGATTTCACCACCTATAAAGAGGAGGACCGAAGACTGAAATGGTGTGTGAGTGAGAGAACACACCCAGTGTGTGAGAAAAGCACCAAGTGTGCAAGAAAGAAGAAGACGAGCCCATCAGAATATCCAAGCTCACAGAGAGAAGCACAAGAGAAGAGAGAAGAGCTCAAGGCTCACAAAAGAGAGAAGCGTAGTAAAAGGGGAAAGTTAAGAAGAGTAGAGAGTGTTCACAAAGAGCAATAGAAAAGAAGAGCTCGAACACTCCACACCCCAAGAAGACACACACCCAGTCTACCAATCAGCAGCAAGCTTCAACAGAAAGAGTCTATAAAAGAAGGCCAGACTTGCTGCACCCAGTTGAAGAAGAAGGAGATAAACCTCTCTAAAAGGTTGTCTCGGAGTACTCAGTGCGAGGAGTAATGTCCTGCTGAGTTTACCACTTTCGAGGAGAAAGTGAAGACCCTGGGTGGGTAGAGGAGGATTCTGTGTGGGTGTAGGGAAAATAGGCAAGCATCTGTGTGAAGACTTGCTACTTATTTGTTAAGGGTGGGTTGTAATAGATGGTCTATGTAAATCAACCAGCTTAACCAATGTTCCCTCCCGTGAGGAGGAAGAGAGGACGTAGAAGGATTACTCCACCTTCGAACCTCTATACATGCTTGTGTCTTTATCTGCTTACTGCCATGCATACACTCTCTCTAATAAACCGTACATCTTCTACCAGGCATAGAAAAAGGCTTCCGCATTCACTATGATCAGTAACCTCTCAAAAGGTTACTGACATAAGAGAAAGCCGATAGATGTAGAAGAAAAATGTGCGATGGATTAGTAGGCTTATTCATCCCCCCTCTAAGCCTACTACCAGTTACTTTTCGGGACCAAGAAAAACATATGATCATCACTTAACCAATCATTCAGGCATACTTATAAAAAACATCAATAAGCATCCAATTAACTTTTGTATGAATAATAATCAATACACCAATAAGCATCCAATTACATTTTTCATCAATAATAATCAAACTACTCATATTGCAGATGAGATATGTACTTACCTGAAATTTCCAAAACTTATATTACCTCAAGAGTCTTAATCACGTTGAACGCTCATTCAACCCACTATAAACAATTGATAAAAAGAATTCAGAAACTATCCTTTTATTGATACTCAACTACCCTCACAACTTAATTGTAATTCAAAATTGGCAACTAATCATCATATTTGTGTCTCAGTAAACTTTAAATACTCCTTGAAAATATCATCTATAAAATCCATTATCATCATAACTACGTAAAATTCCAGCTAGTCCCCATTTTATTAAAAAAAAACTGTGTTTAACTTTATTCTTCAACGAGAAACTTAATTATCGAACTAACTAAAGAAGATAAAACTCGTCAGTTTCCATTATTTGACATCATGGATTCATTAATCCACAAATATTAACCTATTTTCATAGAATTATTAACCATGTAGATGGAAATATATACGTTCCCCGATTTAAAGATGTGAACTAAACAACTAACTAATTAACTAGTTAACTATGCATAGATATTGATTAAGCAGTTTGGTTACAATATTTATTAAATCTCACAAGCTACTGCATCCATGTCTAAAATCAATATTGGTATATTTTCCTTCATTAGGTACATCATCAAGAAGAGGGAATTAAATTAATAACAATGAAATTCCTAATTAAAGTGTCTTATAAGTTATAACTAATAATTTTATCACCAATTAATCTTATTATTTATTCCTTTCAGTCACGAAAGCTAGAATGCATCACTAATATCTGTTGTAAAATATGTTGTCCAACGTGTCTTCTTGTATAAAACAATATTCTCCAACAATATAGAAGTAACAAAATATAAAGAAGACAATAATGAGAAGGGAGAATTTTATTCATCAACCACCAAAACCATATACATATGAGTACATTATATATAAAATCTAATAGACCCCAAAGGTCATAGTAGAATACAAAAGGGTTGAGTAGTAATGTCCATTCATATCTCATAATTTATAACACTCCCCCTTGGACATTACGACTTAATGTACATGCCTCATTAAAAACTCGCTAGAAAAACCCGGTGGGAAAAAACTAGACGAGAAAAGAGTACATGACATACATGTTCGAATGTGATACACTAGCTGCCTCGTTAAAAACCATTAACTAAGAAAACCTTGTGGGAAAAAACTTAGTCAAGGAAAAAGAGTACAGCAGCTGGTCTTCAGGACCTAACCTTCAGGGTTAAATAAGTAAAACTAATGGTCTTCAAGACCCAGCATTTAGAATTGTTTAATGCTCCCCCTTAAGACAACAATCTTCCATACCCACACATTTTGATACCATGAGCATATTTTTCAAAAGTAGATGTAGGTAGGGATTTAATAGACAAATCTGCAAGATTGTTACTGGAGCAAACTTTTTGTATAATTTCACAACTCTTCTGGAGCTCATTGGTTTTATTAAATTTTCATTTCACATTCCCGCTACACATTTATGCAACACAAGTTGCATTATCCTTATAAAATGACTAAATATATATATATATATATATATAATATTTACTAATACCACATGATTACTAATACCACATGACTCACAAATCTATTTTATCAAATAAAAATTCAATCACACACATTTTGTTAGACTTCATAAGGAATAACAATATCACAATGATTTTAGGAGTTGGTAACCATAAATTTTGAACACATTTTCATGAAAATGATGTACCTCCACTTATAGATTTTGTTGGAGGAGCACTAAATCTTTACAAGTAGATAATATCAAGTCTAGTGCAATTTCCAAGGTAAAATAATTCACTAATTGCATTTAAGTAATGAACTTCTGGTTCTTATATATCTTCAGTATCTTCTTTAGGTCTAAACGGATCTTTATCCACTTCAAAGGATCCGACAACCTTTGGTTTACTAAGTGGATGAGGAATACCCATGTAGAATCATTCTAAATCCTCACCGGTGTATGAAAATTCCTTAAGAGAAATGCTCGATCTGCAGGTCGAGACAATATTTGGTCTTTACCTAATGTTTTCATTTCAAAATCAACTTTTAAATTCGAACTTGCTTCTTCAATTAACATATAAAAATGCATATAATTAACATATAAGTATGATACAATATTCATCTAATATTTGCATCATTATAATCACTCAAGAAAATGCATCATTATTTGAATATAATTCTTCTTCAGGAAGAATTCACTTATTTGAATAAATATTTGCAATTAAAGATTTGTGTAGATATGTGGTAACAATGTTCATCAAATGGATTCTTCAATTCATATTTGCTGCCAGAGATATCAAGTAGTGGAACATTATATCATTCATATATAACAGGAGAATGTATTTGATCAAACTCAATAATGGGTATCTGCGGGAACCCTTGAACTACTAGCCTCGCTTTGTACCTCATTATTCTCATTTCTCTTCCGTACAAAAACCCATGAGTATCCTACAGGGATAACATTCTTAAGGGTATGTACGACAAATTTATAAACTTTTATCTTGTTCAGCAAGTCTAGTTTGACCTCAATTGCATCTTTTCATTTTACCCAATTTGAGCGCTTCTGGCACTTAGTCATTGACTTGGGTTCTGGATCCAGATTATCTTTATAGATGATAAGAGCAATTTTGGAGGCAAGTATGTTGTCGATAACAATAATATTTATATATTGAGTTTCTCCTATATCTATAATATTAGTTGCAACTTTGATATTTATATCAACCAGATCCTTATCATTTCTCAAAATATTTTGATCTGGTCGTTCCACAATCCTAGTGTTTTGATTATTTTGTGCACGTGCATTATTACTAGGATTTTTCATCTTCGGGACGAATCTCTTTAGGAGATATTTGGAGTGACTGAATAATTTTGTTAGTTTTTATTTCCGTGGATTTTAATCTTTTGTATTCATAGGTCTTTTACGCTTCAGGCGTAGAGTTACATCAGATATTCTAAGAATTTCCACTCTTGGTGGTGAATTCATAACATATATATGTGATTTTGTCACTCCTTTACAATCAATAAACACATCTGGCAGATTACTTGCACAATACTGTAAGTTAATTATTTTCTGAACTTCCAGTTCAGTTTGACTAGTGCGTGAATCTAAATAATATAGATTTAATTTATCGGCATTCTTTTAATTATTGACTATTATCTATCTCCCCCTAATGCCGATGAATATTTTATAAATTTGCACTATATCATGGGCACGCACTAATTTTGTAAAGGGGAATATTCAAGATATGCAGTTGGACAAACTTGAATTAGAGAAGCAGCATGCAAAAATATAAACACTCAGTAGTAATTAATGCAGTTCATCATGTATGAACACTCTGCATTCTCAAGTAATATAAATCAGGGATGTGCAACAAAATCATAATCAAACTTCGCTAGAACATCAATGCATGCTTATATAGTGTCAATTAAGCACAAGGAGGTATTCAGTTTGAGACCTTAATTTTCAATCCTTCTTAGAAGTTTCTCTCATGAACAATATAATAGACAAATGAACAAAGTATGATACCAGAAAAAATGTAGAAACAAAGTGAAACAAAATCACAGAAGAAATGCACATTCCATACTACAATAATTAGCGTAAGTTGATCAGACAATTTACTTTTTATAATAAACATTTAATTAACTAAGAAATGCACTAAAATCTAACTATATGAATATCAAAGTAAACTATGCTTAGTTTCTTAATTGCTTAGTGAGGGATAAGCATAAAATTTTCTACGTGATACAAAACTGGAGTATTTAATCCATCAAAAGTTCTTACTAATTCAAATACCTAATATATTTTTGTAGATGGATTTTGCAACTGAAAGTTTTCAATAAATTGCAGCGCATGCATAATCATATTATTTATCTGTCAAAGTGTCATCTAAAATATATTTAATTAAATCTAATACAGAAGATCATTAATTTACAAGGAATCATCAGAATCTGAATACTTTTGAATCAATTTGCAATCGTATCAATAGATCATATATTTGGATTGAATTAAAAAAAATACCTTGCAGGAAAAACACGATTTTTTCCTAAGGCACTACTCAACTCAGATTTGATCGGTAGAGACTCGTGCTGATAACGTGTTGTAAAATATGTTGTCCAACGTGTCTTCTTGTATAAAACAATATTCTCCAACAATATAGAAGTAACAAAATATAAAGAAGACAATAATGAGAAGGGAGAATTTTATTCATCAACCACCAAAACCATATACATATGAGTACATTATATATAAAATCTAATAGACCCCAAAGGTCATAGTAGAATACAAAAGGGTTGAGTAGTAATGTCCATTCATATCTCATAATTTATAACAATATCAAATCTAATATAGGACACTAACTCATTTGATATAATAATTTGATAAATTCAGCATGTAAATGAAGAAATCCCTAAATTAATCAAACTGTGTAGCATAGAGTCATTTGTGGTAATCATAACTGATGTGGATAGGAATGGCGGCGCAATCGTGGCAGCAGATGTGGCAGACGACGTGCATGGTAGCATACGTGGTAGCCAACGTGACAGCCGATGTGACGTGGAGTGACTGACAGGAGGCATAACCAGAAGTGCGGATATGAGGCGTGATACTTGGAACAGGAAGACCTAATAGGCTCAGATGAGGGCGGCCCAAGTGTGTGTGGGGATGGAAATACAGTAGAAACTCGATAAATTAATACTCGATTATTTAATAAACTCTTTAAGATAATATTTTTGGTCGGTCCCGACTCATGGATAGGGTGCCAAATTAATAATTTGCTAAATTAGTTATAAGATAATGGATTTTTGATAATTTCTATAGACCCATATAAAGTATAAATTAATAATTCTTTATATACTACATATTACATCAATGATTTAAGGTTTCTTAAAAATGACTCAATTATCCTTTGTTTTTTGTTGAAATAATTTCATAGTGAGAGATTTTTCTAGGTCAGAAAATTTTGCCAGTTTGTGTCACTTAACACCTCCTCTCTTTTGGGAGCAAGTGAGAGATACTCTGAAGACCGCTTAACTGTATTCGATATTGTCACTTGACTCACCCGCAAACCATAGTTACTAAGAACCCATTCTTGCAATTGATTTTGAGTGAGACTTGGATTATCCTTGTTGTGCTTGCATAATGCTTTTCGAATCACTTCCGTCATTGTTGTTTTTTTCACACCTTTTAAGATGGGAAGCCATATTGTATGTATGATTTGTTTGTGTTAGCATGTTTTGTTCTTGTATTTATATAGAAATATTTTTTAATATCCATAAAATGATACATACATTGAACACGAAGCATAATAAGGTGGGAGATTGAAGGGTTCTTTCAAATTGGGCCCTTCATTTGTAGCTTCCTCCTCTAGCTTCACTCTAGAGCTTCCTTCTTCTGGCTTGCTCCTTCAGGTGACTTCGAGACTTCTGTAGCATGCTGCTCCCTGCAGTATGCTTTTGGCATGGTCTTCCCAAGCAGCTTCCTGTCTCGCTGCATTCTGCTTTTGCGAGGTCTCTTCCAGTAGCTTCCTGTTAGTTAATAGTACCCTAATTAGTTCACCCGATTCTTTTTCAACCATTCTCTTCAGTTTATTTCCATTGACACTTTCTCTGATCTTTCTTTCTTCTGCAGTAACTCTATTGCAGTAACCTATCCTACGATTGGTTATGCTATAGAGTTACTTTAAGGATTTGTCTCATCAAAACGTTCTTCTAATATATCCAGCAATTTCCCCCTTTTTGATGATGACAAAACCTTTGCAGAAGATCAAAAGAACATAATCACTCAAGTACAGAAAGCAGTTGTACGATATATCAATATAGAGCATACTACTTTCATACAAATCACATACAAGTCTAAAAGAAAGGGCACAAGGAATGAGCTTTTCAAGAATATAAGAAATTTTATTTAGATAACATATCTGCAATACAACGCAATAGGCAAAGTACAATAAACATCCTATCTAGATTCATTCTTCTTTTCTTCTTGCTCTTTCCTTTCGTTCTTTTCCTCTTTAGCTTGCTGCTGACTCCTTTCTTCTCTAGCTTTTCCCGCTTTTGGGTGCAAGGGCCTGCTCCCAATTGGTTTTCCTCTTAGTCTAAAGAGAGAGAAAAGGTGAGGAGAAGAGACTTCTTTCGAACAGAGTAGGGAAACAAAAGTAGTTCTCAGACGAGGAAGAGAACGACGCAGTAGCTTGCTGCTGCCTTTCTCTCTCCATAATCTTACCAACTCCTCCTATTGTTGCACCAGCTCAATTCCTTTGGAAGCAAGAATCATCCATTTCCCCTCCAATATCCTTTTGTGGATGGGTTGGAATCTTCTCTTCTCCTCCTCTGGAAGACTTTTGATCTTCCATGATCCTTCGCAGTTTCTTCCCCTATTTTGACATCATAAAAAATGAGCTGAAGCTTGGGGGTGACTGGAGAGGGATCCTTTATTCTTTCTCTGTCCTCTAAGAGGAGAACCTAGGTGCTTGCCCTCAGGTTCCCTTAAGACTGAGGTAAGAAGAGAATACTAGAAGATCAAGTCTTCTTAGGAAGGCTTGCTTAGCCAAGTGTCAAGCGTGAGAGGTGACTATTGGTGATTTAGGTTTTGCTTGGTTGATTATTTGCAGAGAAGGTGTCTTTAGGAAGGAATGAAGAAAATAATTTCCAACAATCGGGTTCCATGATGCTCAGGGATAAGAGAGAGAGGATATCTATATGAATGCTTAATGAGGAATAAGAGTGCATGTATTTATAGGGTTGAGATACTCTCTGTTACAGTTAGATCTTTAAAGATCTCATTAACTACTCCGCCAGTTTCCAATGGAGATGTTGACAGTTTCCACAGCTTTATTTTTTTTCTCCTTGATTTGATTGATTCTGTGGTCAGCGGCTGAATCTCCACCCTTGGATTTTTTATTTTTATTATCATGTGGCTATCGTTCTTTTAAGGTTTTTGAAAAAGGTAGTCTATTTCTGGAAAGGTGATCCACTTTTTATGCGTGCACGTTATCGAGAAGATTTCTCAGTAACTGCTCTGATCTGTAACTTCAAGACTACTTTAGGGTCAGAGTCCTCAGCACTCTCCTCAACCTCTATTCCTAACTGCTCTTGTAGCTGAGCAATGACTTTCTGTACAACAACATCTGCCTGTTCAGTGGTCTGAATCTCTGATTCAGCATCCTTATCCTTGCTTGCGGGAGCAGGAAGCATCAACATAGGTGATGGCAATGCTTCATCATCAGAAATTCTCAGCTTCCTCTTTACCGCCTGTTTCACCCTTACCCTTACACTCATTTCCTTCTTCTCCTGCCTAGGTGAAGAAGCAGTAGCCGCCAAGGCTTCCCCCTCCGATGTGCTTTCTTGTACTGCTTCTATCTGAGTCTCATTCTCCTTCACCTCAGTAACTTTCCTGGTTACCCTGGGAGACTTTAGTTCCCTTCTTGGCAAAAATTCTCCCATACCCTATGAACTTGCCCCTTTGAATGGGCTTACCCTTTGACAGGTCATAACCAGCATACCATAAAATGGTGTTGATCACAAGTCCATTAGTTAGCTTGCCAACCTTCTTCTCCACCTCTTCCTTGAGCCTGGTGAAGACATACTCAGCCCAGTTTATCTCCTCAGCTTCCATTAGAGCCATCATCATCCTGTACCTGAGGTTGGTACACTTGTCAAAAGAACTAGACCCGTTCTCAATGATGTGGCAGCAGATGTCATGGAGCATCTGATACTCCACCTGGAAGAGCTTTTTGTTACAAGCTCTTATTCTGCGTCAACAGGTCTTCGAAGCCTGTGAATCTCTTCCAGTATTCTTCTACCATCGTTTCTCCATAGGTGGTCAAGTCACTGCTATCCATTCCTTCAGTAGGAAGCTAAAAGATCTTCCTCAGGAGACTGGTAGTAATCTCGATTGTCTTCTTCCCCATCTTGGACACGATCTTTGTCTTGTCCTAAGACACTTCTGCATTGGTGTAGAACTGCCTAACCAGGTCCTCGCAGTAGGGTTCCCTGCAGTGCGAGCAGAAACCCCACACTCTGGACTGGTGAAGATTGTTCAGTATCATCTGCATAACGTCGATGGAGTGACCTTCATCTTTGATGGCCTTCAGTAGGATCTTCTCGTCAACGAGACGACCATCCATGACTTGAGAGTTCTTGGGTGCCATTTGAGTAATAGGAGGAAAAATGAGTTTCTGCAAAAAGTTAGATATAGATCACAAGAAGATTGCTAGGTTACTTGCTTGCAGAAAACGTTGAGTGTTTAAGAATATAAGAGCGTAAAAGATTTTGATCAAGTGTATAATTCCTATTTATAGGAAAACTTTCTGTGTTTTGATCAACGACTCAGGTCTACTTAGGATTTGAATGGTTTATCATCCCGCGGTTGTGGTTCCTGGCATTTAATGGGCTGATTCGCTTTTTGACTTTTCAAAGATCTTGAGGGGCTTATTTGAAAATATCACCGTCTTTTATTGGGTAACCTACTATACCCTGATTAGATGCGCCACATCTTGAGATTGGTAGTTCCTTATGATCGTACGCTTCGTGGGTTCCTTTGTGATGATTACTTTTCCAGGTGGCATATGCTGACGTGTCTTTCAATGAGCTATGTCAGCTACCTATATTAGGAACCTTTGGTAGGGACCTCTCTTAGTATCCTTTCTTGGCTTCTTTGAAGCTTAAAAATTTAGCATTTCTCAAGGTTTCCTTGCTTCCCCATAAGCTGTAGAACACTTAATAAAAGTTTATTAGAGAGAGTTAACTTAATTTAATGATACCCAATTCATTCCTTAGATAAGAAAATCTTTATTCACAAAGAGGTTTTGTAAATATGTCAGCTAGCTGCTGATCAGTGTGAATATTTTCCAGTGAGATATCCTTCTTCTCCACGTGATCTTTGATGAAGTGGTGACGAATATCAATGTGCTTTGTTCTTGAGTGAAAAACAGGATTGTGGGTAATTCCTATCGCACTTGTGTTATCACACATGATCAGAGTATCCTTTTCGACGATGGCGTAATCTCGAAGTTGTTGCTGAATCCATAAGATTTGTGCACAGTAGCTTCCTGTAGCAACATATTCAGCTTCAGCAGTGGATGTGGCATATTGAAGTTTGTTTCCTGCAAAACCAGGATACTAGTCGATTCCCCAGCATTTGGCAGGTTTCGCTGGTGCTTTTCCTATCAATTTTACAACCTACAAAATCAGAATCAGTATACCCAATCAGTTTGATTCCTCCATCTTTAGGATACCACAAGCCTACTTCTTGGGTTCCCTTTAGGTATCTGTTTATTCTCTTAGCCGCTGTAAGGTGGGACTCCTTGGGAGCGACTTGATATCTTGCACACATTCCAACTGTAAACATAATGTCTGGCCTGCTTGCAGTAAGGTAGATCAGTGACCCAATTAATCGTCTGTATTTAGTGATGTAAATTGCTTTTCCTCCCTTATCTTTATCCAAGCTTCCTGTCATTGGCATTGGAATGCTTACTGTACTGGCGTTCTCCATTCGAAATTTATTGATCAGCTCCTTTGTATACTTTATTTGATTAATGAAGGTTCCTTGATCAAGTTGCCTGACTTGCAATCCAAGAAAGAAGCTTAATTCTCCCATCATACTCATTTCAAACTTGGATTGCATTAGGTAGAGAACTTTCTGCATAGCTCTTTGTTGGTAGAGCCAAAGATGATGTCATCCACATAGATCTGGACAAGCAGGATGATAACTTCAGTCTTGGATTCTAAATAGGGTTTTATCCACCTTGCCCTTCTTGAATCCATTATCCAGCAGGTATTTGGACAAGGTGTCATACCATACTCTTGGTGCCTACTTCAGTCCATGGAGAGCTTTTCTCAATCTAGACACCATCATGTCAGCATTCTCTTCAAAACCGGGTGTCTGTTCAACATAAACTTCTTCTACTAACATTCCATTCAGAAAAACGCTCTTTACATACATTTGATACACCGTGAGATTCTTGTGAGCTAGATAAGCTCGAAAGATTCTGATAGCCTCAAGTCTGGCTACTGGAGCAAAGGTTTCATCAAAATCAATGCCCTCTTCCTGGCAGTATCCTTTTGCCACTAACCTTACCTTGTTCCTTACAACTTGTCCTTCTTCATCTAGCTTATTCTTGAATACCCACTTATTTCCAATAACTCCTTGATGAGTAGGTCTGGAAACCAGGTACCAAACTTGGTTCCTCTCAAATCCATTCAATTCTTCTTGCATAGCTTGAACCCAGTTGGTATCTTCTAGAGCTTCCTCAGGGTGCTTCGATTCTACGTGTGATATGAAGCAAGCAAGCATGGCTTCATAAGGATTTGATCTTCTTGTCCTTACTTCAGAGATGAAGTCTCCTATAATCAAGTCTCTGGGGTGATATTTGAGCCATCTTCTTCTTACTTCATCAGCTCGCTGAGGTTGCTCTTCTGTTAGATTCTGGTTCATATCTGCAGGCTGATCTTCTGGAGGTTCCTGATTATTTTTAGGTTCTTGAATCTGAGTGGGTACCTACAAGTTAGGAACATGTATAATCTGGGATGGTGGCATTCCATCCATATTTTGAAGATTTGGTAATTGCATATCAATATACTCAACATGATTGTTTTTGATGTGAGTCTTGTCCAACTCTTTTTGAAGTTCCTCAATGTCTGCCTTACTGCAATATGGTTCATCAAAGACCACATGTACAGATTCCTCTACAAAAAGTGTTTTCTTGTTGAAGATTCTGAAGGCTTTGCTTACCGATGAGTACCCTAGGAATACCCCTTCATCTGATTTGGCATCGAAGGTCTTGAGGTACTCCTTTCCATTGTTAAGCACGAAGCACCTGCATCCAAAGATGTGAAAATAGTCAATACAAGGAGAGTAACCATACCACAGCTCATAGGGAATCTTGTTTAGATCCTTGTTGATCATCCATCTGTTCTGTGTGTAGCATGCTGTGTTGGTTGCTTTTGTCCAAAATCTCTTTGGTAGCTCTGCTTTGGCTAACTATTGTCCTTGTTGGTCCCAAGTGGTAGTAGGCTTAATAGGGGGGTTAGACAACCTGATAGATTCATGTTTTTGGGAGAGTCTTCGGACTTAGTACCTGGTGAACATGAATCTGATCCTTGGACCTATGATGAAGCACTCCAAGATAAAGATGCAGAATCTTGGCAAAAAGCTATGAATTCTGAATTAGAATCTATGGATTCTAATCAAGTCTGGGAGCTAGTAGAACCACCAAATGGTGTAAAAGCCATTGGATGTAAGTGGGTCTACAAAAGAAAAAGAGGATTAGACGGGAAAGTAGAAACTTTCAAAGCAAGGCTTGTTGCGAAGGGGTATACTCAAAAAGAAGGCATCGATTATGAGGAAACCTTTTCGCCGGTAGCCATGCTTAAGTCTATCCGGATTCTTTTGTCTATTGCTGCTCATATGAATTATGAGGTTTGGCAAATGGATGTCAAGACAGCTTTCCTTAACGGTAGTCTTGAAGAAAACATCTATATGAAGCAACCAGAAGGATTCATTGCAAAGGGCAAAGAGCATCTTGTGTGTAAGCTTAATCGGTCCATTTATGAACTGAAACAAGCTTCGAGATCTTGGAACATCCGTTTTGATGAGGTAATCCAGTCTTATGGATTCATTCAATGTCTGGATGAGTCTTGTGTATACAAGAAGAGTGACGGAAACGTGGTGGTATTTCATATACTATACGTAGATGACATCTTGCTCATGGGCAACAATGTCAAGGTGTTGTCGGACGTAAAGGTATGGTTGTCCAAGCAGTTGATATGAAGGACTTGGGAGAAGTTGGACATATTCTTGGGATCAAAGTTATAAGGGATCGCAAGAAAAGGATGTTATGCTTATCTCAAGCTTCGTATATTGATACTATCCTAGCTCGTTTTAGCATGCAAAACTCCAAGAAAGGTTTTCTACCTTTTCGACATGGAGTACCTTTATCTAAGGAGATGTGTCCTAAGACACCAAAGGAGATAGAGGATATGAAGGCAGTTCCTTATGCTTCGGCCGTAGGAAGCCTAATGTATGCAATGCTGTGTACGAGGCCAGATATCTGTTTTGCCGTGGGCATGGTTAGTAGATATCAAAGTAACCCAGGACAAGGATATTGGACTGCGGTAAAGCATATTTTAAAGTACCTGAAAAGGACTAGAAATTATATGCTGGTTTACCAAGCAGATAATTTGCTTCCTGTGGGTTACACGGATTCTGATTTCCAGTCGGATAGGGACAAGAGTAAATCTACCTCGGGTTATGTGTTTACCTTGGGAGGTGGAGCCATAGTATGGAGGAGTGTTAAGCAGAAATGCGTTTCGGACTCCACCATGGAAGCTGAGTATGTGGCAGCCTCTGAGGCAGCCAAAGAAGCTGTATGGCTCAGAAACTTCATGATGGACTTAGAAGTGATTCCTAGTTTGCCTAAAGCTATCACAATTTATTGTGATAACAGTGGTGCAGTAGCAAACTCGAAGGAACCACGAGCCCATAAAGCAAGCAAACACATTGAGCGCAAGTACCACCTTATACGAGACATCGTAAAACGAGGAGAAGTTGTTGTCGCCAAAATTGCATCAGTGGATAACCTAGCAGATCCTTTCACAAAGGCTCTTCCAGCGAAAGCTTTTGATGGGCATGTTGAAGGGATGGGAATCAGATGTATGGCAGCGCTTATGGCAGCATAGTCTTTTAGTATAAGTGGGAGATTGTTAGGATGTATACTATAAGCCTAGCTTTTGTATGAACATCTTTATGATATGAGATTCATTATGATCAAATGTTTGCATTTTATATTTGTTATATATGTTTATGCAATGTCCAATTAATTTATATTATAGATAACTTGGTGTGTGGTGCCACACAGAAGATCTTGTTATCAGTTTCTTATAAATTATAAATAGTAGCTCACAACCAAGATGAATTCGGACAAATCATCGGAATGGTTGTAGTGTAGTTTGGTATTAGTCTGTCTTGACTATAAAACTACACTAGTATACTTTGTGTGTATTGAGCAGGACCATTTGAGGTTGTTCGTTTTATACTGACTATATAATAGAACAAGACCTCTGTTATTATGGATGTGCGTTCTCTTAATCCCTATATAATAACAGCCACGTATACACAATATTTGTTTCTTTAATTTGCCAATGAGTGAGATTTATTTATTAAATCAATAAACTCGGTGAATTGGGAAACAGTATTGTCTATATGGTGTACTGTTGATTATAGAAGAAATCTGTGTCCTAATTATTTAGGATGATGATGTCCCCTTGAGGAGCTCATAAGGATTATCATGTAAACCCTGCAGGTGGATTTAATCCGACATGATAATAAAGTTGAGTGGTACTACTCTTGGAATTAGATGTTAATTAATTAAGTTGTCAGTAACTTATTTAATTAACGGACATTCGATATCTTAAACATAGGGAGATAAACGTGCACATAATAAGAAGGAGCCCATATTATATATGGGATTGGGACGGTAGTTCAATAATAATTCTTTAGTGGACTGAATTATTATTGATGGGTTTAATTTATGTGTTCGGGCCGAACACAGGATACTTAAGCCCATCAGGAGGCCCAACCCAATTCCTCCTCTAGGTCCCTGGTGTAGCCTATTTATAGCCTTTTTTTCATCAGCGCCTCAGATACACAGATCACAGAAAACACGTGATAGTGAGAGAGAGAGAGAGCAGAACTGAGATTTCTCGAAGGATCGTTGGCCACGCAACGTTCGAGAAAGGCTTGTAGGAATACATCAGAAGATCAAAGAGGTCTAGGGTTACGAAAGATCAATTTTGGCTCGTTTGCTTCTAGATTGATCAAAAGGTATAACTCTTTTATTCCGCTACGTTTGTTATACCTAGCATGGAACCCGATTAATTAATTGCATTGAGCCGGCGGTCCGTCGGTTCCAACATTAATGATAACAAAACCTTTACAAAAGATCAGAAGAGCATAATCTCTCAAGCACAAAAAGCATATGTATGATATAACAAGATAGAGCATATTACTTTCATTTATATCACATGTAAGTCTAAAAGAAAGGGCACAAGGAATGAGCATTTTAAAGAACAGAAGTAATTTTATTTAGATAGAATAGCTATAATACAATACAGTAAGCATTGTACAAACAACAGTCCTATCTAGATTCATTCTTCTTTCTTCTTGCTCTTTTATTTCTTTCTTTTCCCCTCTTTCTTGCTGCTGGCTCTTTTCTTCTCATTTCTTCCTTCATTATGCAGGCTTGCTCTTAGTCAATTTTCCTCTTTGATCGTGGAGGAAATCAAAGAAGGTGAGAAAGTTCTTCTCTTCAAGGTAGGGGGATAGAGCTAGGGACCCGTCTCCAGCACCCCCAAAGCGTCATCTCATTGATGATGTCAAAAAGGGGGAAGAAACTACGAAGGGTCATGCAAGATCAAAAGACTTCCAGATGTAAAGGAAAAGGGATTTCACCCCTTCTATGAGGTGAATTCTCTTTTAAGATGCAAGAGAATCAGAAGGAAGGATAGTTGAAGGGATGAGTGGAGATTAAAGGAGAAGGAAAGGCGGCAGCAAGCTACTGGCGTCTGGACTTCTCTGCTTCTTTACACACTTTCCTTCAAACGAATTCCCTCTCTCTCTCGCATCGCCTCTCACACCTTCAAACAGCTCTCTCCTCTAGCTAAAGAGAAGAAACTACTAAGAGCAGGTGACTGCATCAAGTGAGGGGGAAGGAAAGTAGAGAAGAAATAAGCCAGCAGCAAACAAGTAGGGAAAAGAAAGAAATGAAAGAGCAAGAAGAAAAGAAGAATGAATCTAGATAAGACGTTTATTGTAACTTTGCTTACTGCATTGAAATGTAGATGTTTTATCTAAATAAAATCTCTTCTTTCTTTAAAAGCTCATTCCTTGTGCCCTTTCTTTTAGATTTATATGTGTTTTGTGTATGAAAGTAGTATGCCCTATAATGCCATACTTTAAATATGCTTTCTATGCTTGAGATGTTATATTCTTTTGAATTTCTGTAAAGGTTTTGTTATCATCAAAAATGGGGAAATTGTTCGATACATTTGTAGAATGTTTTGATGAGACAAATTCTTAACGTAACTCTAAATATGCATAACCAATCTTAGGATAGGTTACTGCAATAGAGTTACTACAGAAGATTAAAAGAAATGGAGAAAGTGTTAAAAGGAAGGAAAATGAAGAGAATGGTTAAAAAGAATCTGGTGAACTGATAAGGATACTATTGACTTCAGGGAGCTACTGGAAGGGACCTCGCCAAAGAAGAATACAGCGAGACAGGAAGTTGCCTGAGAAGACCATGCCGAAAGCATACTGCAAGAGCAGTATGCTACAGACGCCTCGAGCCACCTGAAGGAGCAAGCCAGAAGAGGAAGCTCTAGAGTGAAGTAAGATGAGGAAGCTACAAAGAAGGTATGGGCAGAAAGTCAAAGTTACCGGTAGACACAAGAAGTTACCGTTAGAAAGAAGAGAAGAGAAGTCAATCAGAATAAGACACGTGAAAGCGAAAAGCTGGCGTGTGTCAGGAGTGCGGTGCATCAATGATGGAAATCTGTCTACCTTCAACGGGCAGATTTCACAACCTATAAAGAGAGAAGACTGAAGACTGAAAAATGTGTGAAAAGAGAAGAAGTGAGCACATCAGAATATCCAAGCTCATAGAGAGAAGCGCAAAAGAAGAAATAAAAGCTTAAAAGAGAGAAGCGCAGAAAGAAGGGGAAGCCTTAGAAAAAAGAGTGTTCAAATAGAGCAGATGAAAAGAAGAAGAGCTCGAACACTATACACCCCAAGTAAAGACTCACACTGAGTCTACTAGTCGAGCAGCAAACTTCAGCAGATCAGTCTACAAATAGAGGTCAAGCTTGCTGCATCCAGTTGAAGAAGTAGGAGATAAACCTCTCTAAAAGATTGTCTCGGAGTACTTAGTGCGAGGAGTAATATCTTGCTGAGTTTACCACTTTCTATGAGAGAACGTGAGGATCCTGAATAAGTAGTGTAGGATCTTGTGTGGGTCAAGGGAAAGTAGGCAAGCATCTGTGTGAAGGCTTGCTACATATTTGTTAAGTGAGAGTTGTAATAGATAGGTCTATGTAAATCAACTAGCTTAAGAAATGTTCCCTCCTGAGTGGAAGAAGAGAGGACGTAGAAGGATTACTCCACCTTCAAACCTCTTTACATCCTTGCGTCTTTATCTGCCTACTGCACTACATGCATACATGCATACATGCTTCAGAGGGAGAAAGATGTTTGACAGACTTTTCTTCGCTATTTCCTTAAAGTGATCATCTGACGCTTTGCATAGCTCTTGTTGGTCCTAAAAAAGGCTGGTAGTAGGCTTAGAGGGGGGGGGGGGATGAATAAGCCTACTGTATTTTCCCATTTTTCTTCTTCTTGTATGGCTCCATTCTAGGATCAGTAACCTTTTGGAAGGTTACTGATCGGAGTGGTTTGCGGAAGCTTCATTGTAGAGCCAAGTGGGAGATGTGCAACTTAACATAGAGTTATGTAAGTTAAAACAGTAAGCACACATAGACGCCAGGATATATAGAGGTTCGAAGGTGGAGTAATCCTTCTATGTCCTCTCTGCCCCTTCTCAAGAGGGAACCTTTGTTAAGCTAGTTGATTTATATAGACCTATCTATTACAACTCACGCTTAACAAGCAAGTAGCAAGCCTTCACACAGATGCTTGCCTACTTCCCCACTGACCCACACAGGATCCTAATCTACCCACCCAGGGTCCTCACTTTCTCTCCTAGAAAGTGGAAAACTCAGCAGGACTCTGCTTCTAGCACTGAGTACTCCAAGACAGTCCTTTAGAAGGAGTTTGTCTTCTTCTTCTTCAACTGGATGTAGCAAGCTTGGCCTTCATTTGCAGACTGATCTGCTGAAGCTTGCTGCTGGACTGACTGACTGAGCGTGCGTCTTTTGGGGTGTGGAGTGTTCGAGCTTTACTTCTGCTCTCCTGAACACTCTCTTTTCTTCTATTTTAACTTTCCCCTCTTTCTGCACTTTCTTCTCTATTGAGCTCTTCTCTCTTCTTTCGGCGCTTCTCTCTACGAGCTTGGATTTTCTGTTGTGCTCGTTCTCTTCTCTTTTACTGCGCACTCTCCCTCTTCTTCAGTTTTCAGTCTTCTTTTATAGGTTATGAAATCTGCCCATTGAAGGTAGGTAGATTTCCATCATTGATGCGCCGCACTCCTGACACACGCCATCTTTTCACTTTCCACGTATCTTTTTCTGGTTGGCTCCTCTTCTCTTTCACTCTACCGGTAACTTCTTATGTCTACCTGTAACTTTGACTTTTCTCCCTATGCTTGTTTTGTAGCTTCCTCCTCTTGCTTCACTCTGGAGCTTTCTTATTTAGCTTGCTCCTTCAGGTGGCTTGAGGCCTCTGTAGCATACTGTCCTTGTAGTATGCTTTCGGCATGGTCTTCCAGGTAGCTTCCTATCTCGCTGCATTCTGCTTTGGCGAGGTCTTCCAGTAGCTTCCTGTAGTCATAAGTATCCTTGTTAGTTTACCCGATTCTTCTTTACCATTTTCTTCAGTATTCTTCCTTTGACACTTCTCTGTTCTTTTAATCTTCTGCAGTAACTCTGTTGTAGTAACTTATCCTAAGATTGGTTATGCTTGTTAGAGTTACTTAAGGTTTTGTCTCATCAAAACTTAATTCAAATATTTCTAACAGCTCTTCTTCAACTCTCCTTCTTTTCTCTTCTCTTTCTTCTATTCTTCTACGAAGACCAGGATGTACTTTAGAGATAGCTTCAAATTTTCTCTTGTTTGCACTGTTATATTGATGTTCTCTGGAGCTTCCTCCATGGCCTCCTCCATCGTCTCATGAATTCTTCTTAGGAAAGATTGTTAGTTGTTTGCAAGAGGAGGGATCCTGCTGTCTTTTCTGCTCGATTCTCTTAATTACCTCTTCCCCTTTTTGTTATCATCAAAGTCCGAGCCAACTCCGAACTTGAGCATTGAATGCACACTGGTTAAAAGATCAGTATGATCTTCCAAGGTTTGATTCTGTTTAAACTGAGAGTTGCAAACCTCTTTGAGGGAAGCGGTCACAAATTGTTGCTCCAACTCAATTTTTATTAACCTGTTTGCTTGGGAATTGAGCTTTTCGTTCATGCTCTTGATGGTGTCAACAAGGATGGTAGAGGAGGTTAGGGAGGAGATAGACTTTCGCAGTTTAGCCAAGGTTGTATAAAATGTGTCCATCTGGAAGGAAGCTTGAAACCAATCCTTCCTTGCCTCAGCTCTCATTATCTTGCTTGCTTCGCTTAAGGATTTCCCAAGTTTCCCTACTGCCTTGAGGACGTTCTCAAAGGATTTTTGCTCATTAGTCTGCAAAGAAAGAGAAGGGTTTAGAAGTTTGGATTTTTGGGCTCCGGATTCACCCTGTTCACTGGGTGATCCTTCATCGCTGCTGGAGCTAGACATAAAGCTTTCAGTGTCTGCCCCTTCACGCGCTGATACCTCCTTATCATCATTGTCTGACTCCGCGCGAGCTGATACCTCCTTATCATCAACTGGTACTCCATCCTGAGGGACATCTCCCTTCCAGGCTTCCAGCCTCCTTATTACTTCTCCAGAAGGCCCTTCCTCCTCCGGTGCCTACTCAATTACTATCTGTTTCATCGAAGTCCTTTGCTGGGAAGACTCCTCAACAATAGACTCTTTAGTAACAGCCTCTTCAGCAGAAGGTTTCTTTTAAGCAGTTTGTTCTGCTGGAATCTTATCAACAGAAGGCTCTGTGTTAGCAGCCTGTTCTATTGTGGCCTCCTCTGCAATCGTCTCTCCATGATTCGCAGGATCCTCAGAAATTACACCTTCCATCGCCATTGATGTAATTTCCTCAGCCGTCTTATCAACCTCTATTTGTATCTCATCAACAAAGAGTTCTGGCACTGAGTTCTCTTCTTCAACAACTGCTGCTTTAAGTGTTTCTTCAAGAGCCGTAGCAACCGCAAGAACATCCAACTTTGCAGCCTCCGGAGTAGTTGGTAGCTCTATCATTGGCAAGTCAGCCTTTTCCATGATGGTAGGGGTATCTCCAATGGTACGAACTTCTCCTGCAATGTCTGATCTTGCATCCTCCTCATCTGGTAAGACTAATATGTCCACTAGCTGACTGTATGCCCCGTTAGATTCATCTTTTGATTCGGGTGGTGAAGGATTCTTCTGACTGATCGGTGGAGCATTTAAAGGATATTCAATTGATGCTGCTCCAATGGAGGAACCTTCACCTGGTTGTATGAGCACGACCTTATGCTTCTTCCTTGTTTCCACCACACTGGCATCTAAGGCCTATTTCAACATCCTTTCTTCTGCTTCATCTGCTCCAAATGCTTCTGCTTGTTATTCAGTAAAGCCCACGTCATCGCCAGCGATGACCTGTTCAGCTGCTGCCTTTAGGATAACATCATCCTTGTAGAAGTCAGGTTGCTCGATGGACTTCTTTCCCTTCAGCATCCTTGGGGAAGGTGGAGGTAATTCAAGCTGTGAGGCTTGTTTTTTCTTTTCAGCAATGACAGCCAATCTTAGTTCAGCCTCATAATTTTCTTGAAAGTCTTTCCACTTCCTCCTAAACTTTTCAAGTATCTTGTATCCAGTACTCCTTCATCCACTGTGTTAGACACTTCTGCCCAGTTTAGTGCCCAATCTTCCTCGACATACAATTCACGCCATAAAAGCATATCCGGGCTGGGATGATGTCGGTAGTTCCACAGGGTTGTGAATTTTTCCCACTGCTTTTCAAACTCCTCTTTTATCTTGGCTGTGTCCAAGACTACTTCAGGATCAGACTCCTCAGCACTCTCCTCTTCCTCCATTTCCAACTGCTTTTGTAGCTGAGTAGTGTTGGAACCGAGGGATCGCCGGCTCTATGCAATTAATTAATCGGGTTCCATGCTAGGTATAACAAACGCAGCGGAATAAAAGAGTTATACCTTTTGATCAATCTAGAAGAAAACGAGCCAAAATTGATCTTTCGTAACCCTAGACCTTCTGCTCTCTCTCTCACTATCACGTGTTTTCTGTGATCTATGTATCTGAGGCGCTGATGAAAAAAAAAGGCTATAAATAGGCTACACCAGGGACCTAGAGGAGGAATTGGGTTGGGCCTCCTGATGGGCTTAAGTATCCTGTGTTCGGCCCGAACACATAAATTAAACCCATCAGTAATAATTCAGTCCACTAAAGAATTATTATTGAACTACCGTCCCAATCCCATATATACACTACAAGAAAAAAGCTCATAGACATCGTAGCCAAAAAAAAACCCTTGTCGTAGGTGGTGTTGTCGTAGAGTCGGAAAAATTTCGCTCATAGACAAGGGTTTTAAACCGTTGTCGTAGACCTCTACAACAACGGCATGACAACGGTTAAAAACCGTTGTCGTAGGTTGGCAGTTTTAAGATATGCGCTTATAGACAACGATTTTTAACCGTTGTCGTAGTCGTTTGTCGTAGATCCTTACGACAACGGTTAAAAACTATTGTCCCGCCGTTGTCTTTGACTCTACCACAACGGTTTTTGGTTTTTAACCGTTGTCGTAGACATTTAAGACAACAGTTTAATTCAATCAAAACCGTTGTCTTTTTAGCGTTGTCTTTTACTTTTGCATTTTACTATTATTATATATTGGTTGATATTCTAAATATACAAAAATTAAAATTCAACAAAATATACAAAATCAAAATATAGTCATATCAAATTAAAATATTTATCTAATAGTTCATACAACAACTATTCATTGTAAATCCATTAATCACATAGTAAAGCCAAAAGTAAATCCAAAACATCCTAATTTCACTAGCAAAACTACAAGAATCTGTCCCAGCTGTCACTGTGTTCTACAAAGACGCCAAAGCGTTCCATCAACTTAAGTGTCATCTCAACATAAGGTACAGAAATTAGCTTGTCAATGATTTCAATTTCGACATCTCCTAGAGCAAGGGGAGCAGCCATAAGCAGAGCTGTCAGGTATTGGCTGCTTATAGATCCAGAGAGTTTCACCTGCCAAAAAAAATGGAAAACATAGGGAAAATAAGCCATAGCTTCTCATGAGATTCCAAAGATAAACTACCAAGTTAAATTCCCTGATGATATTTCAAATGGAAGGAAGACCAACTATGCAAATAGACAAATCAAGATATTTCATTCAATCAAGTGCACTCAACAGATATGGCTATTGCACACACTATTATAATTTATATAACGAAATGGTCCAAGTGACAGGCTAATATTGAGATAGAAGTGAATAACAGGGGAAAAAAATCCTCTGGGATCTGGCGAAAATGGGGAAAATTTTACTTGTGAGAAAATGTGCTACCATGCATACAAGATCAAGAAAAGCCAAATGGCATACCTTGAGTTTCCACCGGCTGCAACAACTGCAGCAGTCAATGGGCGCATTGCTGTTCCTGCATTTCCTAAGAAAAGTTCAATTTCATCTTTGGTGTCTTTAGACACCGGAAATAGACCACCACAGCCTCCCACAACTGCCCGTTGATTAGCTTTGTCTTCTTCCACATGCAGCCCAAGAGTCCTCAAGGCACCAAGCATATAATGAATATCATCACTACATAGTAAGTTGTCCACAACAGTTGTTCCCTAACAAGTTATGTACATAATAAGTATTCAGAGAACATCACCAAAATATACAAACTCAATACTCAATAGTTGAGCACATTAAAAATTAATAGAAAGTTAATTAAACACAGTGGAAGCACACAACATATATAAACAGTGCAAACTGCCGACAGATCTATAAAGCTTTTATAGCCTAAATTGAGAGGAAAAATAAACAACATGGAAGTTCTGAAGTATGATTATATTCTGAACGACCAAAATAATGGAGTGCACTTCTTCTGATACTTGCGATCCTCATCTATAGATATACAAGTACTTTTTATGCATAGTTCTGAATCAAATAAGAAATTTATCCCAGCATATATATTGAGCCAGCAACTGCAGAGTTAAACTCACAGCAGCTCATAGTGATCATGGCAACCCGTTCTTATATGCTCAACAGAAATAATCTTTTATATGATTGATAATTCTTATTACTTTCTGCCTTTCGAACTAAAAAGTGTGGTAATGCCAAGCGAATCAGTCAGTTCTTCATTGATCACTCAGCTCTCAATCTCAAAATCTCCTTAGCGGTTCTCTGCCTAAAATATGGCATGTGCTCCAATTACAAAGAAAACATATACATCGGCCTCAGGTGCAGTAAACTAATTAATAAAGGCCACTATTGGGCGAAAATTCATGCTTCTTTTGAGGAAAGTTCAATCTTAAAGATTGCTAAATACCGTTTAAACAGTTCAATTATGCACACCAACAAGATAAATAATAGACAAGAACAGAGCTACATTAATATATAGGCAGCAGAAATAGTTTACCTGGGTAAAACATAGTCCAATGTCCCTGCTATAGAAGTCGGCATATTTGATCATAAACATACCACAGTCAAACCTGTTTAGGAGAGCAGCCAGTTCATCAAGTCTAGAAAGATAATATATTTTCAAATTATTTATTCAACAGCTAAGAGGTTCTTTTCTGAGTGAGTCCCTCATGCAGAAAAAACCACAAAGGTCAAGGATTTGAAAATACCAATACTATGGCATATGCTTTTATAAACCCCATTATACTACATCATCACAAATAGTATACCATGACTAAGGACCAAAAATGTATTAAGTACAGCTACTGAGATAAGCAGTTCCTTTCATGTGTAATGCCACAACTAGGCATACAATCTGTTTAATTGTACTAATGAAGAAAAACACTAAATTTCCAGAAGTGATGGTACACTATTCTGTATAATATAAATGATATTAAGAAAAAACGACTAAAGAGGAGGAAAGAAGCATAAATTGATGTTGCTGATAGAACGGATAGAATTGAGGGTGTGAGGGTAAAGTGGAAGGGATAATTGATATTAACTAAATGTAGGATTCCTTCATGACATAGATGCTGAATGCACAAGACTCATATTAACCTACAAAAGCATGAAATTGAGTGCTTCGGTGGACAACTAAAAGATTTCAGGAATTGATGATTATATTGAAGAATTAATTAAAATAGAGTATCAGAAGGTTCAAAACAGGAATAAGCATTAAATGAGCATTTACAGATATCAACAGGTAAAATCTACCAATGATACACAACCTTTCCCCTTTCGACTTCTTTTTCTTTAACCTCTCATAAGGTAAAATCACAGAGTCAAATATGATATCAACATTAAATGAGCATTTACAGATATCAACAGGTAGGCGAATAACCAGAAAGAAATTCAGGAAACTTAGAACACATTAAGTAATCAAAGAAAATAAAGCCACAAAGCATTCTACACCAAATGTTCCAGAAGCCAAGATCATGCTATGTCTCAGCAGCCAGTCAAATTCACAATAGCTCAGAGAATGTTCTTATCACTTGGTAATCTTTCAAGCCTTGATATCTCACCCACTAAATTAAGAAACTCAAAAATTTCATAAGTTACCTGTTTTTCTGCTCTGGAAGTTCTGTGACAAATTCTTGGTCCCATGAACTAACATCAATATCCTTTCCACATCTGTCCTTCACCTAAGATGTTGAGGAAGAGATCATATAGAATCAAAATAAAAAACCGTAAAAATCAAAATCCGAATGGATCGAAAAACAACATTCTTCTAGGAGTTCAAGTAAAACAATGCAATTATCAGAGATATACACATGAATCGATTTGGAAGAAATTTTGTTAAATAGGATATGAAAGATAGACATTACCTCAGTTTTCTGAATGGTTCGTCCCTCAAATCGTCGAAACTAGGGCACCAGTATGAGTAGCAGCAGCATGGTAGAAATTATCCTGGAGTTGGAGCGATTCTCTGAAGAACAATCCAAACGACGGGGATGGAGGCAGGGCAGCGGCGGCGGGGTCAGAGGCAGGGGCGGCGGCAAAGAGAGAGAGGGGGTAGCGAATGGTGTGGGGAAGAGAGAGAGATAGCTAGGGTTTTGAACAGAGGAGAGACAAGAGACGACGGCGAGGGACGGAGGCGGCGGCGGTGGGGCGAGAGACGGCGGGGGCAGAAATGGGGAAGAGGAATAGAGTTAGGGTTTTGAGTTAGGGTTTTGAGTTAGGATTTTAAATGAGGATTGAATTTTACACTCATTTTTTACATGTAATATGCTATATTATGTACTTATAACTCAATTTATTATCATATATATGTTTATAACAACATTATCATGAAGCTAAGACAACGTTGGAAAGTTACCGTTGTTTTAAAGATCAATGACTACGTCTTTACGACAACCTCATATCATAAACGTTGTCTTAGGGATCAATTTTAACCTAAGACTACGCCTCTACGACAACCTCAAGTCACCACCGTTGTCTTAGACCTCAATTTTACCCTACGACTTCGCCTCTACGACAACGCCAATGAAAAACCCTTGTCTATGAGAGCATTTTTGCACTCTACGACAACGGTTTTATCTACGACAACGCCAATTTAAGCTACGACAAGGGTTTTTTGATAAAACACATGTCTTAGGGGTGTAGTCTATGAGAGAATTTCTTGTAGTGATAATATGGGCTCCTTCTTATTATGTGCACGTTTATCTCCCTGTGTTTAAGATATCGAATGTCCGTTAATTAAATAAGTTACTGACAACTTAATTAATTAACATCTAATTCCAAGAGTAGTACCACTCAACTTTATTATCATGTCGGATTAAATCCACCTGCAGGGTTTACATGATAATCCTTATGAGCTCCTCAAGGGGACATCATCATCCTAAATAATTAGGACACAAATTCCTTCTATAATCAACAATACACCATATAGACAATACTGTTTCCCAATTCACCGAGTTTATTGATTTAATAAATAAATCTCACTCATTGGCAAATTAAAGAAACAAATATTGTGTATACGTGGCTGTTATTATATAGGGATTAAGAGAACGCACATCCATAATAACAGAGGTCTTGTTCTATTATATAGTCAGTATAAAATGAACAACCTCAAATGGTCCTGCTCAATACACACAAAGTATACTAGTGTAGTTTTATAGTCAAGACAGACTAATACCAAACTACACTACAACCATTCCGATGATTTGTCCAAATTCATCTTGGTTGTGAGCTACTATTTATAATTTATAAGAAACTGATAACAAGATCTTCTGTGTGGCACCACACACCAAGTTATCTATAATATAAATTAATTGGACATTGCATAAACATATATAACAAATATAAAATGCAAACATGTGACCAAAGTGATTGATTCTCATTGCATAAAAGATGTTCATACAAAAGCTAGGCTTATAGTATACATCCTAACAATCTTCCACTTATACTAAAAGACTATGCTGTCATCTACACTACCATACATCTGATTCCCATTCCTTCAACATGCTCATCGAAGGCTTTTGCCGGAAGGGCCTTTGTGAAAGGATCTGCTAGGTTATCGGCTGATGCAATCTTGGCGACAACAACTTCCCATCGTATTACGATGTCTCGTATCAGGTGGTACTTGCGCTCAATGTGCTTGCTTGCTTTATGGGCTCGTGGTTCCTTCGAGTTTGCTACTGCACCACTATTATCACAATAAATTGTGATAGCTTTAGGCAAACTAGGAATCACTTCTAAGTCCATCATGAAGTTTCTGAGCCATACAGCTTCTTTGGCTGCCTCAGAGGCTACCACATACTCAGCTTCCATGGTTGAGTCCGAAACGCATTTCTGCTTAACACTCCTCCATACTATGGCTCCATCTCCCAAGGTAAACATATAACCCGAGGTAGATTTACTATTGTCCCTATTCGACTGGAAATCAGAATCCGTGTAACCCACAGGAAGCAAATCATCTGCTTGGTAAACCAGCATATAATTTCTAGTCCTTTTCAGGTACTTTAAAATATGCTTTACCGCTGTCCAATGTCCTTGTCCAGGGTTACTTTGATATCTGCTAACCATGCCCACGGCAAAGCAGATATCTGGCCTCGTACATAGCATTGCATACATTAGGCTTCCTACGGCCGAAGCATAAGGAACTGCCTTCATATCCTCTATCTCCTTTGGTGTCTTAGGACACATCTCCTTAGATAAAGGTACTCCATGTCAAAAAGGTAGAAAGCCTTTCTTGGAGTTTTGCATGCTAAAACGAGCTAGGATAGTATCAATGTACGAAGCTTGAGATAAGCATAACATCCTTTTCTTGCGATCCCTTATAACTTTGATCCCAAGAATATGTCCAACTTCTCCCAAGTCCTTCATATCAAACTGCTTGGATAGCTATACCTTTACGTCTGACGACACTTTGACATTGTTGCCAATGAGCAAAATGTCATCTACGTATAGTACAAGAAATACCACCACGTTTCCGTCACTCTTCTTGTATACACAAGACTCATCCGGACATTAAATGAATCCATAAGACTGGATTACCTCATCAAAATGGATGTTCCAAGATCTCGAAGCTTGTTTCAGTCCATAAATGGACCGATTAAGCTTACACACAAGATGCTCTTTGCCCTTTGCAATGAATCCTTCTGGTTGCTTCATATAGATGTTTTCTTCAAGACTACCGTTAAGGAAAGCTGTCTTGACATCCATTTGCCAAACCTCATAATTCATATGAGCAGCAATAGACAAAAGAATCCGGATAGACTTAAGCATGGCTACCGGCGAAAAGGTTTCCTCATAATCGATGCCTTCTTTTTTAGTATACCCCTTCGCAACAAGCCTTGCTTTGAAATTTTCTACTTTCCCGTCTGATCCTCTTTTTCTTTTGTAGACCCACTTACATCCAATGGCTTTTACACCATTTGGTGGTTCTACTAGCTCCCAGACTTGATTAGAATCCATAGATTCTAATTCAGAATTCATAGCTTTTTGCCAAGATTCTGCATCTTTATCTTGGAGTGCTTCGTCATAGGTCCAAGGATCAGATTCATGTTCACCAGGTACTAAGTCCGAAGACTCTCCCAAAAACATGAATCTATCAGGTTGTCTAACAACCCTCCCACTACGACGAGGCACTTGTGGTAATAGTGTATCATTAGTGACAGATGGTGCGGACCCCTGTGGTATCTCTTCTTGTACCGTTGGTACTAAGGTAGGAGTTTCCCCTCTTATTTCTTCTAGAACAATTTTACTCATGGGCTTGTGATTCATTACATAGTCCTCTTCTAAGAATCGGGCATTTGTGCTAACAATTACCCTCTGATCTTTAGGACTATAAAACAAACCACCTTTCGTTCCTCAAGGATAGCCCACAAACAGCCGAACTTCCGTACGAGATTCCAACTTATCAGCATCTCCCTTCAGCACATGTGCTGGACTACCCCAAATCCGAATGTGTTTCAGACTAGGCTTACGCCCATTCCACAATTCTGTGGGAGTAGAGGGTACTGTCTTAGAAGATACCAAGTTCAGAATGTACGCCGCCGTTTCCAGGGCATACCCCCAAAACGAATTCGGTAATTCCGAATAACTCATCATTGATCTAACCATTTCCATGAGAGTCCTATTCCTTCGTTCCGCCACACCATTCTGTTGGGGTGTACCACGTGCAGACAATTGGGACTGAATCCCAGCCTGTGATAAGTAATTCCTAAACTCTCTTAAGAGGTACTCGCCACCACGATCAGATCGTAGTGTTTTGATACATTTACCATGACGCTTCTCCACATCAGCCTTGTACTCTTTGAACTTATCAAAGCACTCAGACTTGTGGCGCATCAAATAAATGTATCCATATCTCGAAAAATCATCTATAAAAGAGACAAAATATTCGAAACCACCTCTTGCTTGGATAGACATAGGACCACACAAATCAGAATGAACCAATTCCAACACTTCTTTGGCTCTATACCCTTTGGCTTTAAAAGGCCTCTTGGTCATTTTTCCTTCCAAGCAGGACTCGCAGGTCGGATAGTTTTCCACTTCCAATGAACTCAAAGGTCCATCGGCTATCAACCTTTGAATCCTACTCAAGTTAATGTGATCTAATCTTAGATGCCAAAGATATGTTTGGTTCATTTTTGAAGGTTCTTTTCTCTTATTTGAGTTAGAAGATGTATTATTAATTTCCATTTGTTGCATCGTAGGAGTTTTTGGATTAAGAGTATATAAATTGCCAACCAACGTACCAGAACAGATAATAACCCTATTTTTCTTGACAACCACTTTGCCATCAAAAGAAACAGAATATCCATCCAAAAACAACTTAGAAACTGAAATCAAATTCTTTCTAAAACAAGGTACGTAAAGACAATTCCTCAAAACCAAAGTCTTGTTCCTATCAAAAGATAAATAAACATCTCCCACTGCAACAACCGCCACTTTCGCAGCGTTGCCCATGTAGATGGTAATCTCGCCCTCACTAAGTCATCTGGTTTCCTGGAACCCCTGCAAAGAATTGCAGACATGATCAGTGGCTCCTGTATCTACACACCAGGTGCCGGTAGATAACACCGCTAAACATGTTTCAACAATTAGTGAATAAGATGTACCTTCTTTGTTCTCCTTTTTATGAGGACAATCCACCTTCCAATGTCCAGGCTGCTTGCATGTGAAGCACTTGCCCTTCGGCTTTTTCACACCACCTTGTGGTCCAGCCTTTTGAGGTGCATTCGCTTTCTTCGCCGAAGGATTCTGTTTCTTCTTCTTCTTTCCACCTTTCGGCTTAGAAGTGGAAACATTTTCAGCAACGTAAGCTTGAGCACTTTGACGAAATAGTCCTTCTGCCGATTTGAGTTCTGTCAGAAGTTCCGCCAAGGAGTACATCCTTTTGTTCATATTATAATTAAGGCGGAACTGCTCAAAACTCTTAGGCAGTGTTTGGAGCACGATATCGACCTGGGTTTCCCCATCGATTTCAGCTCCAAGGACTTCCATCTCATTCAAATGAGCCATCATCTTAAGGACGTGATCACTCACAGGTGTCCCCTCAGACATGGTGGTCGTCATTAAGTTTCTCATTGCCTCCTGTCTGGCAGCCCGACTCTGGTGTCCGAAGAGTTCTTTGAGATTGAGCATCATAACATAGGCAGTGGGCATGGCCTGATGCTGATGTTGCAGTACATTTGACATGGAAGCCAAAATGTAACACCGCGCCATCTCATCTGCCTTAACCCACTTCCTATAATGCACTTTCTCCTCTTCACTAGAGTTTTCATCAGGCATATCAGGACAGTGCTCATGGAGTACAAACTTGTACTCTTCAGCAATTAGGACAATATCCAGGTTTCTTTTCCAGTCAATATAATTAGGACCAGTAAGTTTGTTTTCTTTGAGTATAACAGCAAGTGGGTTGAAAGACATAATGAAATCCTGAGAATCATATAAATAAATAAATAAATAAATACACAGGTCATAACATATAGAATTTAAAGCCTATATCGTTCCCCCAAACAATATAATTAAATTCACCAACACATCAATACACCGTGAATTTCGTATGCCACGATAGTATGGTCGTATACTAATTCAAACATTCGTTAGAGGAGGTTTTACCCATTAATTTCATTATCTTGACAAACAAAATAAAATTAATAGTTGGTTTATCTTTAGCCATGCAAATAACAGCACTTACTCCGATGGGGAGGATACTATCATATGCACCTTAGTGTATACCATTACTTAATACCAAGTCAATCATCTAGGTTTGTGTCTCTTCAGATGGAGAAGATTACACGCTCCTAAATAATTTCCTATAATTATCCATAAAGAAAGTTTGATCTAGTGATCCGCAATTAAACTCATCCGATATGGAGGAAGGCACTTAAAGCTAACGCGCAAGTTTAAATGCATCACTTACAAACCAGTAATGGAGACCATGGGATTTATTCAAAATAAATCCCTCTCCCACTTAGTTATTTAAAAGAGGGAATTTAGCATGCAATAACATGTAACATATAAAAGCATGCTTGATAAAACAACAAACATATAGATAGGCAATAAATATGGAATAAAATAAATCCAACTATTATGGCCACTTCGATCGAATGTTCGCCTGCTAAACGGGGATCGACTTGATCAGCCCAGTAGTCAGCGCCTATCCATTTGGTCAGCCGCCGTTTGGACCAGCAATCCATCTCAGCAAATTACATCGATCAGATTACATCAAGATTGCAATCGAACAGTATTACATCGAGAACAAATCAAGAATTACATAAATGACCAAGAAATCGATCAAGGATTACATAGAACCTAACACGACAAACCGCCATGTTTTTACTATTACAATCATGCAACCAACCCAAAACAAAAACCTCGACAGGTCCGAGGGTTTAGATCATACATAAACATACACACATACCATAATAGTTGGATATAGGTAACCTGCAAAACCGAGTTATCCTATGCAACCCTACTATCATACAATCTGAATATAAAACGTATGATATAGCATAAGATCATAATAATTAACCGATATAATTGCATAGAACCAGAAACCTAGCTCTGATACCAATTGTTGGAACCGACGGATCGCCGGCTCTATGCAATTAATTAATCGGGTTCCATGCTAGGTATAACAAACGCAGCGGAATAAAAGAGTTATACCTTTTGATCAATCTAGAAGAAAACGAGCCAAAATTGATCTTTCGTAACCCTAGACCTTCTGCTTTCTCTCTCACTATCACGTGTTTTCTGTGATCTGTGTATATGAGGCGCTGATGAAAAAAAAAAGGCTATAAATAGGCTACACCAGGGACCTAGAGGAGGAATTGGGTTGGGCCTCCTGATGGGCTTAAGTATCCTGTGTTCGGCCCGAATACATAAATTAAACCCATCAATAATAATTCAGTCCACTAAAGAATTATTATTGAACTACCGTCCCAATCCTATATATAATATGGGCTCCTTCTTATTATGTGCACGTTTATCTCCCTGTGTTTAAGATATCGAATGTCCGTTAATTAAATAAGTTATTGACAACTTAATTAATTAACATCTAATTCCAAGAGTAGTACCACTCAACTTTATTATCATGTCGGATTAAATCCACCAGCAGGGTTTACATGATAATCCTTATGAGCTCCTCAAGGGGACATCATCATCCTAAATAATTAGGACACAAATTCCTTCTATAATCAACAGTACACCATGTAGACAATACTATTTCCCAATTCACCGAGTTTATTGATTTAATAAATAAATCTCACTCATTGGCAAATTAAAGAAACAAATATTGTGTATACGTGGCTGTTATTATATAGGGATTAAGAGAACGCACATCCATAATAACAGAGGTCTTGTTCTATTATATAGTCAGTATAAAACGAACAACCTCAAATGGTCCTGCTCAATACACACAAAGTATACTAGTGTAGTTTTATAGTCAAGACAAACTAATACCAAACTACACTACAACCATTCCGATGATTTGTCCAAATTCATCTTGGTTGTGAGCTACTATTTATAATTTATAAGAAACTGATAACAAGATCTTCTGTGTGGCACCACACACCAAGTTATCTATAATATAAATTAATTGGACATTGCATAAACATATATAACAAATATAAAATACAAACATGTGACCAAAGTGATTGATTCTCATTGCATAAAAGATGTTCATACAAAAGCTAGGCTTATAGTATACATCCTAACAAGTAGTTACCTTTTGTACAACCACTTCTGCCTGCTCAGTTGTTTGAATCTCTGATTCACCACTCTTACCCTTGCTTGAGGGAGCAAGTGGCATTAGTAAAGGTGATGGTGACTCTTTCCTCTTCACTACCTGCTTCTCCCTCATCCTTACACTCCTCTTCTTCTTCTCCTGCCTAGGTGGAGAAGCAGTAGCCGCTGAGCCTTCCCCCTCAGACGTGCTTTCCTGCACTGCCTCTCTTTTGAGTCTCCTTCTCCTTTGCTGCAGTAACCTTCCTGGTTACCGGGGAGACCTTAGTTCCCTTTTTGGCAAAGATTCTACCATATCCTATGAACTTGCCCCTTTGAATGGGCTTACCCTTTGACAGGTCGTGACAAGCAAACCACAAGATGGTGTTGATCACTAGTCCATAAGTTGGCTTGCCAACTTTCTTCTCCACCTCTTCTTTAAGCCTGGTGAAAACATACTCTGCCCAATTTATCTCCTCAGCTTCCATTAGGGCCATCATCATCCTGTACCTGAGGTTCGTACACTTGTCAAAAGAACCAGACCGGTTCTTAATGATATGGCAGCAGATGTCATGGAGCATCTGATACTCCACCTGGAAGAGCTTTTTGTTACAGCTCTTGTTCAGCGGCAACAGGTCTTCTAAGCCTGTGAATCTCTTCCATTATTCTTCCACCATTGCCTCTCCGTAGGTGGCTAACTCGTTGCCATCCATTCCTTCAGTGGGCAGTTGAAAGATTTTCCTTA
Organism: Scutellaria baicalensis; assembly: GCA_005771605.1. Taxonomy (NCBI): domain Eukaryota; kingdom Viridiplantae; phylum Streptophyta; class Magnoliopsida; order Lamiales; family Lamiaceae; genus Scutellaria; species Scutellaria baicalensis. The sequence goes on from CM016721.1 coordinate 19,387,321, forward strand.
GGAGACTGGAAGTGATCTCAATCGTCTTCTTCCCCATTTTCGACACGATCTTTGTCTCACTATAAGAAAATCGATGATAGACAACGGTTAAAAACCGTTGTCGTAGGCCAAAAAGCAGCGTTGTCGTAGCCATGGTTGTCGTAGGGGTTAACAAATTTTTGCTCATAGACAACGGTTTTTAACCGTTGTCTTAGACCCCTACGACAATGGTTGTGACGCACATAGACAACGGTTTTTAACCGTTAGGGTTGTTGTTCCAAAGAAGCGTTGTCTTCTCTATCTACGACAACGCTTTGACAACGGTTTTAAGCATTTGTTGTAGAGGCCAACGACAACGGTTTTTAACCGTTGTCCTGCCGTTGTCGTAGATAGATTAGACAACACTTTTACAACGGTTTTTAACCGTTGTCGTAGATACCTATGACAACGGTGTAAAACTGTTGTCCCACCGTTGTCGTAGCTGTCTAAGACAACGGTGTAAACCATTGCCGTTGTCATAAACCCTTACGACAACACTTTGGAAACCGTTGTCGTAGTGTATTTTTAGCGTTGTCTTTTACAAGTTTCAGCATCATTTAATAATTTTTATATATTAATTGAAATTCCAATATACAATATAAACATTGAACTCAAAATAGTCATATGAAATTGAAATATTTATCTAATAGTTCATACAACAAATATTCATCTAAGAGTTCATATATAACAAGTATTTATCATCAAAAGAGAAGTTCATCACGAACGAGTTATATCCATGACAAAGAGATCCAATGATTTGTAATTGGTCCAATCCTCTCATCAACCAATCATGCTACCTGCAACATAAATTTGAGAAATTTAATAAATATCTTGAACTTAGCCTAAGCTCTGCAACGCACATATGTAAAATCAGCGTTGTTGGATCACCATAGCATTAGATCTCACCAAATTGTTTTGTTTCTTTATAAAGAAGTATTATTATGCTACATATATATCTTGTGTGTAATACTCTAAATTTCTAGTTTCTCTATCCACACATTCGGAAACATGATACATAACTAAAAACAACAGCCAAGCATTTCATTAAGTAAAAAAGTATTTCATTAGAGTAGCCTTTTATACCTCGTGCTGGGGCCTGATATTGTGGAACAATTTCCATGAAACAAGTCTCACGGAATGATGTCAATAGACAGATCTTTGCTGCAAACTGCATTATAACGATAATTAATTTGATGCCCCACACGTCATATACATGAAATATATTTAGGATCACTCAAGATGTAAATAAATAAGATTTTCTTTCGTCAATCATAAAATCTAAAAACAAAATCTTCCTAAAAAGTAATTGACAGATAAATAATTCCCTTTCCATTGAAGAATCTAAATAGCTTTAGAATATGTAAAAGTACTCAAAACTCTATTTTAGCAATCCAAAAAGATCAACTACATTTGCGGTGAAATCACAGCAAATTCACACTAGCATTAATTCACTCCAAAAACATTTCCCACAGAATCAGAAGACCTAAAGCAAGTAGATTCACAAAAGTAACTACACACATTAATAATGATGTCTATTAGACTCCAGACATTAATCAACCAAAGCAAAAGGTCTATCAGACTTATGTCTCCTAAGAAAGGAAGCTCCAAATGAAGTTTGATGCTAATTTCACTCATCATGGAAAGCATACTCAATAAACATAGCTAAATCTAACATCCCAGAATCCAAAATTCGTAAAAACACTTTGAAATCAAACATACTAAACTCACTATCACACATTCACATTCCTAGTGAAAATAAATCATTAAATTGCCCACAATGCACACACACATGCTACATATAGATGCAATAGAACTGTACACTTCTCCAAAATCACCCAAAATGGAGCACAAAAGCATGGTGAAGCAGATGATGGCTCATGAAAACAACTAATATAAATCAGATAACCGCAAAATTGCTCTTCGTGTCTACAGAAATGCATCCAGCTCCTATACAACACTTTTCCTGTAAATCAAAAACCCATTACAGAAATGATTCCATATCGATCTTATTCAAACTATATACACATATAACAAATATATACACAAAATTTTGGATGTATTATGCATATAGAGAGAGAGAATTTAGGAAAGGTATTATTTACCAGATTCGAAGCTTCGCCGCTTCGCCGCTCTCCGCTTAGCCGCGCCGTCTTCAGATTCAAAATCTAGGGCTTGCTTGCTCGGCTTGGTCGATCTGACCTCTTGTTGAATATGAAGACATGAGAGATGAGGGACGCCAGTGGGATAACAGTAGCGGTGAAAAAGAGAGAGAGACTGGCGGGGTAGCAGCGGCGATGAGAGCGAGAAGGGGGAAGCGGCGGCTGAGACAGCAGCGGCGAGACAGTGGCGGCCTCTACAGTGGCGGAGGAAGTAGCTGGCGGCGTGGTGAGCAAGGAGGTGGGGATAAGAGAAGGCCAGAGAAAAAAAAGGGCAGTGGCGCGAGGGAAGCGGCGGTCGGGCAGCAGAGATGACGTCACCGGCGACGACGACACCAGCGGTGACGGCTGCGGCGGCATCGGTGAAGTCTAGTATTTCAATTGGGAAGGGATATCTAGGGTTTTGGTTGGGGATTTTGAATTTGGAGATATAGTTTATACACTAATTCTTTTGTTTTACATTTATTTACATATAATAGTAATAGTAATAATAAAAAAATATCAAGTTAATTTAGTCTACGACAACGCTACTATGAGGTTAAGACAACCGCTATAAAATTGCCGTTGTCTTAGGGATCAATGACTACGTCTCAACAACAACTTCATATCATAACCGTTGTTTTAGGGATCAACGACTACGCATCTACGACAACCTCATATCATAAGTGTTGTCTTAGGGTTCATTTTTTATCTAAGACTACACCTCTACGCAACATCAAGTCACCACCGTTGTCTTAGTGCTAAATTTTACCCTACGACTACGCCTCTACGACAACGCCATTAAAAAACCGTTGTCTATAAGCGCATTTTTACACCCTACGACAACGGTTTTGTCTATGACAACGCCAATTCTGGCTACGACAACGGTTTTTTAAAAACCGTTGTCTTAGGGGCGTAGTCTATGTGCATATTTCTGTATTGTTGTAGAACTGCTGAACTAGGTCCTTGCAGTAAGGTTCCTTGTAAAGCGAGCAGAAACCCCACACTCTGGACTGGTGGAGATTGTTGAGAATCATCTGCATAAGGTCGATTAAGTGACCTTCATCTCTGATGGCTTTTAGTAATATCTTCTCATCAACGAGATGTCCATCCACGATTTGTGTGTTTATGGGTGCCATATTTGAAAAAATAGTAGAGGATTTGAGTTTTCTGCAAAAGTAGAGATGAGCACAGAGACGATCGCTAGGTTACTTGTTTGCAGAAGTTAGAATGCTAGAAGGTATGAGAGTGAAAAAGATTTGATTAACTGGTGAAGTTCGGTCCATATGTTGAAGATTTGGTAACTGCACATCAATATACTCAACATGATTGTTGTTGATATGAGTTTTGTCCATTTCTTCTTGAAGTTCTTCTATATCAGCCTTACTGCAATGTGGTTCATCAAAGACCACATGTACAAATTCCTTCACAACAAGTGTTCTCTTGTTGAAAATTCTGAAGGCTTTGCTTACCGATGAGTATCCTAGGAATACCCCTTCATCTGATTTGGCATCGAAGGTTTTGAGGTACTCCTTTCCCTTGTTAAGCACGAAACCCCTGCATCCAAAGATGTAAAAATAAGCAATAATAGGGGAGTAACCATACCACAGCTCATAGGGAGCCTTGTTTAGATCCTTGTTGATCAGACATCTGTCCTGTGTGTAGCATGTTGTGTTGGTTGCTTCTACCCAAAATCTCTTTGGTAGTTCTACTTCGGCTAACATTGTCCTGGTAGCTTCCTTCAGGGTCCTATTCCGTCTTTCAGCAACTTCATTCTGCTGAGGTGTCCTAGATGATGAGTATTCGTGCCTGATTCCATTATTTGAGCAGTAGGCTTTAATGAATTTGTTGGTAAATTAAGTTCCTCTATCTGTTATGATCTTTACTATGCTAGGGCTCTTCTCGGTTTGCAGCCTCCTCAGGAACTCTGGCAGTCGTTGCTGAGTATCCGAATTCCTTGCAAGAAAGATTTTCAAATTAAACCTTGAGTAGTCATCTACTACTACTAAGGTGTATTTCTTCCCCGGATATGCTAATTGATTTAATTGGTCCGAATAGGTCCATGTGTAGTATATCCAATATCCTATTTGTAAAACGAAGGTTTTGTTCTTGAAAGAGCTCTTTACTTGTTTCCCTTTCTGGCATGCTCCACAGATAGATTCCTTCTTGTAAACCATGTCAGGTAGCCCTCTAACTAGTCTTTTCCTAGCTAGCTTGTTCATGGTTTTGAAATTCAGGTGGCTCATCCTCTTGTGCCACACCCAGCTAGCTTCAGGTGTTCCTTTGGCAATGAAACAAGTAGCTATAGTTACTGATTCCCAAAAAGCAACATAGATATTTCCCTTTCTTGTTCCAGTGAGCTTGAGTTCCTGAGTCTTGTTGTCCTTAATCAGGCACTTGTTGAGATTATCTCCACACAGTAGCCTTTGTCACAGAAATGACTTATGCTCAGGAGGTTGTACTTTAAGCCTTATACATGAGACACTTCTTTGATGCTGATATTTCCTTTAATTAGGTCACCAATGCCCTTTGTGCTTCCCTTGGAATTGTCTCCAAATATGACTTTAGGTCCTTTGGAAGCTTTGAAGTTAATAAGGCTCTTCTGGTTCCTTGTCATGTGCCTGGAACAGCCGCTGTCAGTGTACCATACTTCTTTGCTGCTTCCTGTTACAAGCTCCTGCAATCAAAAGAAGATCACTTCTTTTTAGGTACCCATACAAGTACGGGTCCTTTCTTGTTAATTTCAGTTTTCTTCTTAGGAACCCATACTTGCTTTATAACAATCTTTTTATTATAACTCTTGTTGGTTCCTGAATTTTTACCAGTATCCTTAGAATACTGTATGTGTGTTTTGTGTGCAAGTGGTTTCTTCATCTGCCTCTTCGGAACATAGGTTCCTTTAGTTTTAGACATATAGGTCTGTGGCAGATAGGAAGCTTGAGACCTTTTGCCCTTTCTAGGCTACTGTCTATGGCTCCTGCTTCCAGCATACTTAGGTTCCTGGAGCCAGCTTATGACAGACTTACTGCCATAGGTACCTGAAAGGGGTCTCTTTCCCTTTCCATCAAAGCTTCCTGCACTTCTGCTTGCAGTTCCCCCTAAATTAGGTAGTTCATTTTGATGGGGGACAACTGCAGGCACAAATGTAGGTGTCTTTGAGGTGCTGACTGTTGAAGTGGAAGCCTCTCCACAGTAGTCTATGCCAGCATGATCCTTTAGACTTCTTTGGTATTGGTCCCAAGTGACAGTAGGCTTAGACGGGGGGGGGGGGTGAATAAGCCTACTCATATTTCAAACTTTTCTTATTTCCACGAGGCTTTGGTCGGGAGTCAGTAACCTTTCGGGAGGTTACTGATCAGAGTTATGTTGCGGAAGCTTCCTCTCCTGTGAAGACCAAATATGCAAGACATGCATCTAGTATAGGATATGCATATAGGAGAGTAAACATATAGAAATGCATGGATATACAGAGGTTCGAAGGTGGAGTAATCCTTTTACATCCTTTCTGCCTCTTCTCAAGAGGGAACATTTGTTAAGCTAGTTGATTTACGTAGCCCTATCTATTACAACCCTCACTTAACAAGTAAGTAGCAAGCTTACACATAGCTGCTCATAGTTGCTTGCGTACTTTCCTAACTGACCCACACAGGATCCTACCCAACCCACCCAGGGTCCACACTTTCTTCTTCAGAAATTGGACAACTCAGCAGGACTTTATTCTTTGCACTGAGCACTCCTAGACAGTACTTAAAAAAGGGTTTGTCTTCTTCTTCTTCAACTGCGTGCAGCAAGCTTAGGCTTCTTTTGCAGGTTGAACTACTGTTGCTTGCTACCTGGACTGTGTGACTGAGTATGCGTTACGGGAGTGTGGGGTGTTTGAGCTTCTCTTTTCTCTCTTTTTCCTTTCTCCCACTTTTGCTCTCTTTTTCTTCTATGTGGCCTTCCCCTTCTTTTTTGAGCTCTCTTCCCCTTCTTTTTTTGCGCGCTCTCTCTTGCTCGTTTCTTTCTCAGTCTTCAGTCTTCTTCTATTTATAGATTAGGAAATCTGCCCGTTGAAGGTAGGTAGACTTCCATCATTGAATGCGTCGCACTTCTTCTATTACACACCAGCTTTTCGCTTTCCATGTGTCTTTTTCTGATTGGCTCCTCTTCTCTTCTATCTAATGGTAACTTTTAACTTCTTCCCATGCCTGCTTTGTAGCTTTCTCCTCGCGCTTACTCTGGTGTTTCCTTCTCTGGCTTGCTCCGTTAGGGAGCTTGAGGCTTCTGTAGCATGCTGCTGTGCAGTATGCTTCGGCACGGTCTCACAGGTAGCTTCCTGTCTAGTAGCTTGCTGCTATGCAATCTGCTTCGGCAAGGTCTGTAAGGAACATTATGTAACATTTTGATGAATGACAAAACATGTAATAGTTTAGGAGCCTAGGATCCTGTATATTAGATTCCGTTGTAATATTCTATAGATTAGGATCAGGAGGCTTGAAGATCAAAGACTGGAAACTGAAGACCTTACTGTACAAAAATCGTGAAGACAAAAATAATACAGCAGACTAATTCGGATAGGATGCTGGTTGCAAATCAACCAAGAATGCTGAGATTAATGAAGAGGAGACTGAAGCATTAGGAGGCTACAACTACCTGAGGAGTAGCGGTTATCTCAAAGATCGTGCACAAAAGTTTACGGTAGGCAAAAAGTGCCACATATCAAAAGGCAAAAAGTAAAGTCAGAAGAAGTGTCAGACTAGGACGACGATTGCAGCTTCTGAGTGACAATCTGAAAAAGCAATACACGATCAAATCAAGAATTGTCACATCACCCTAAAGAAGCAACAAACTAGATGATCTATCTAACGGACAAAATTCAAATCGCCTGTAAATACAAGAGGACTAGGACTTGAAATATACCTGAAACTCTCGCAGTCTAAACTCTCAAAGATATACACTGCAGATCATATACAAACATCAAAGTTTCAAGTCCAGTCTACGCAGCAAGCTACTCTCAGCTTAAAGAGCTCAACTGCTTCAAGCTTGCTACCTGTGTTACTAAAGTTTTATTCTCTTTGTTAGACTGTGTGGGGTTGCTTGATCAGAGGGTGTGCCTGATCAAGTATTTTCGCTCTTGGTAGAAGAGCAAGAGTCCTGTGTGGGCTAAGGGTTTCACTCTTGGTAGAAGAGCAAGAGTCCTGTGTGGGCTATAGATTTGGTCACTGTGCAGTAACCCTATGTGGGAGAGACTGACAGTAGTTCTCGTTAGGTTTAGGTTGTGTAAGCGAGACTTGTGTAAATCAACCATTTTACCTAACGAAGGTCCACCCTCGAACCTCTATAAATTGTTATGTTTTTTACTGTTGATTATCTTTAACATAATATTGCATATCTGAATCTATCTGCTGCATATCATCCCTAAGCATAATCACGGTTTTCAGAAAAACAAGTATTAATTTGAAAAAGTATTTCCGCTGTGCATAACACTGTTTTGTTTCAAACTTAAAGGTAACTGCTCAAGCAGCGACCTTCAAACAAGTTAATCTGGAAAAATTGAGTAGGCTTATTCACCCCCCCTCTAAGCCTACTACCACTTGGGACCAACAAGGTCTCTTCCAGTAGCTTCCTGCAGTCATCAGTATCCTTTTAGTTAGCACGACTCCTTTCACCATTCTCTTCAGTATCCTTCATTTGACACTTTCTCTGATCTTTCTTTCTTCTATAGTAACCTCGTTGCAGTAACCTCTCCTAAGATTGGTTATGCTTATAGAATGAGGGTTACTTTCTTTAAGGTTTTGTCTCATCAAAACATACTTAAATGTTTCCAACATTTGGATATTTAGCATAACATCCAAGTCTTTAGAGAATTTGTTGAAAGTATTAATTGTTTCAGTGAGAACCTTCTTCTCAGTTTCCAGCTTAGTGACTTGCAAATTGAGCTTACTGACCTCAGCCTTGAGATCACTGCATGCTTGGCTTTTTAATTTTTCTAGTGCTAGTAGCCTTTTTAGCGAAACATGCTCTCTCTTAAGCTCTATATTTTCTAGTTTCAGCTCCTCATGAGTTGAGGTAATTTGCTCAAAGTCACTCATGATTTGTTTGAAAGTACAAATCATGTTCAGCCTTTCGTCAAATTTGACAGAAGGGTTAAGATATATTACCTCATCTTCTGAATCATCATTTTTGGCCATGAGGCAGATTAGGGCTTCCTCGTCTGAAGATGAATCCTCTGAGTCACTGTCGGTGGTTGACTCTTCCTTCTTTGGTGCCTTCTCAGGAGTAACTACCTGAGAGGTCTCTGCTTCATCGATCAGAGCCCTCAGCTTTTGACGCTCATGTCTCTTCCTTTCTTGTCTCACCTTTCGTTCATCCTCTGGATAGCGGTGGACTACTGGATATGGACATTCTCTGGCATATTGACCTGGCTTCCTGCAGTTGTAGCATAGGTCAGTAGCTTTAGCATTCTACTGGGGTGCCTGCCCATTGGTTCCAGTTTCATTTTGTTTTTCCTGAAGCTATCTGATCTGGAGTTCTTTCTAATAAACTTTTGGAACTTTTTCAGGAGTAAGACCATGTCTTCTTCTACTGTAGCCTCCAAGGTAGCTGTCTGATTCTTAGATTTCTTAGCTTCCTGAGGTAGTCTTGCAGTCAGTGCAGTAACCTTTGAGCTGCTTCCCTCAGCTTATACCTTTCTTCTGTTGATGTCGAACTCGAAGGCTTTCAGTCTTAGAAGAGATCAAATGTACTCATAGATTTTAAATTCATGGACACTCTCATGGCAGTCATCTTGTTATCCCATTCAGCAGGAAGGGCTCTCAGCACCTTCATGTTTTTTTCCTTTTGCGTGTAGATCTTATCCAGGGACTCAAGCTTGTTGATGATAGCTGTAAACCTTAGATCCATCTGTTGTTTTGTAGTCCTGCAAGTTTTCACCTTGCTGAATGTTCCTTTATCGAGAGTGAGGAATAGTGCATTCTTTGAGAATCCATGTTTGATATACTTATGAATATTAAAGCAAGGAGAGGGTTCAATTCAGATCAAATCATTGAAATTTTCTTTCGCTCTCTCTCTCACATCATAGATCAGAAAAATCCATTGTCTTCCTTTGAAGAGTATGAATGATGTGAAGACAATAGTGACTGTTGGTCCCAAGTGGTAGTAGGCTTAGAGGGGGGGGGGTGAATAAGCCTACTCAATTTTCAAACTTTTTTTCATTCCAGAAGGCTTAGGTCGAGAGGCAGTAACCTTTTGGGAGGTTACTTATCAGAGATATATTGCAGAAGCTTCCTCTCATTAAAAGACCAAATATGGAAGACATGCATCTAAAATAAGATATGCAGATCGAACATTAAGCACAGGTAAACGCATAGATATACAGAGGTTCGAAGGTGGAGTAACCCTTCTACATCCTCTCTGCCTCTTCTCAAGAGGGAACATTTGTTAATCTTGTTGATTTACATAGCTCTATCTATTACAACACAGACTTGACAAGTAAGTAGCAAGCCTACACATAGCTGCTCACAGCTGCTTGCCTAGTCTCCTAACTGACCCACACAGGATCCTATCTGACCCCTCAGGATCCTTGCTTTCTCCTTTAGAAAGCGAACAACTTATCAAGATCTTAGTCCTAACTAAGCACTCCGAGACAGCCCTTAAAAGGTTTGTCTTCTTCTTCAATTAGATGCAGCAAGCTTAGGCTTCTTTTCCAGGTTGGTCTGTTGTAGCTTGCCGCCGGACTGAATGACAAAGTACTCTAGCGTTTTTGGGGTGTAGAGTGTTTGAGCTTTCTACTCTTCTTTTGATCTTGTGTACACTCTTTTATCTCTTCTTCTTTTTCTTCTTCTTTATTCCCCCCTATGGGTCTTCCCCCTCTTTTCTACGCTCTCTCTTGCACTTTGTTCTCTTCTTTTCTTTTATGCGCTTCTCTCTTTTCTCTTGTGCGCTTCTCTCTATTCTCTTCTCTGCGCTTTCTCTCTATTTTTGTCTGCCTCATCCTTCTCAGTCTTCAGTCTTATTCTACTTATAGATTAGAAAATCTGCCCATTGAAGGTATGTAGGTTTCCCTCATTAAATGTGCCGCACTCGTTCTGATACACACCAACTTTTCGCTTTCCACGTGTCTTCATCTGATTGGCTCCATTCCTCTTCTCTCTACCGATAACTTTAAGCTTCCTTCCCACGCTTGCTTTTGTAGCTCTCTTCCCAGCTTTGCTCTCAGGTGGCTACAGGCTTCTGTAGCTTGCTGCTTTGCAGTAAGCTTCGGCATGGTCTCTTCTAAGTAGCTTTCTGTCAAGTAGCTTGAGTCTTCGGTAGCTTACTGCTTTACAATATGCTTAAGCATAGTCTCTTCCATGTAGCTTCCTGCAGTAAGCAGTATCGTTTTTAGTTTACCAGATTCCTTTCACCATTCTCTTCAGTATCCTTCTTCTGAAGTTTTCTCCGTCACATCTTTCTGCAGTAACCTCATTGCAGTAACCTTTACAAAATAGGTTATGCTTATAGAATGAGGGTTACTATTCTATGGTTTTGTCTTATTAAAACATACCTAAATATGTTCTAACAGTGGCTAAGAAGAAAATTTGAAGAGCAGTCCGAGTTGTGGAGAAAAGCTGCTCAGGAGCAGGGAGCTGATAAACAGCAGACTATGCTCGAGAAACGGGCTGCTAAACAGGAAGTTGTGCATGAGGAGCAAGATTCTACTTTATAAAGAGCAGACCAACAAGTGAAGCAAGTTTCTGAACATGAAGAGGAAGTTGTTACAAAGCAAAACTAGGAGTATGGATCATACTGGAGCCTCCAGACGACATCAATGAGCAGACAATAACCAAGTAACCTTGAAAAAAAGTGCTGAAGAAGATAAGCAGATGAGTAAGATGAGAAACACACTCCCTCAAGCAGTCCACACTTCAAAAGGAAGCAAAGTCTACTCAAAAAGCCAACTCTTGAAAAGAGAACAACAATGACAAGGTATCTTTTTCTAAAATTTGCTCTAATATATCCTCAGTCATGTTAGCTTCGATCATATCTATTTGGCTAACAGTTCAAGTGATCATGAGCAACTTAAAATTCTAGAAAGACAAAAAGATAACAGGCTTGAAAATCTCTGGTCACTTGACTTAAATATGACAATGAAAGCTTGTACGTTATTTTCCAAAAAGAATGCTTCACGTACTCATGCTGAAGGAGTACCTAATTTCATATTGAAAGTGACCCTACATCTTAAAGAGATAATCATAGAGTAAGAGGGAACTTATAATACAAACCAAGGTAACTCAGTAGGCAAGTGAGGTAAAACCCTTGAAGAAACCCAATGAATATGAGTATGTTGTAAGATGTCTGCAGCAACCTAACATTCTCTGAAGAAACGAAAGCAAGCAGCAGCAACTCTGAAAGGAAATAAAATTGTCTATCTTACTGGTATCATGTTTTGTATGATCTATATCTAAAGGAGTTCAAACTGCAGAGAGATACAGTAGGTAAACATCTGCACACACCAAATTTATATTATCCTATGCTTACTGGCAAAAATCTTGAAGGAACTATTACTAGAGCAACTATTGGTTGTAAGGAAAGTTTAGGGTTCCTGAAAGAAAACTAACCCAAAAGGTCCTATACTCGTATAGGTACCTATATAAGGGTATTTTTTCGTAGGTACCTTCGACAAAATGCTACAAGAAGCAACCTTCAGACCTTTGAGCAACCAAGAAGAATATCTCAATGCTAAAAAAGTTTCTACAAGAACTAAAACAAGCTTCATGGAACATATCTACAAAATCAACAGGAAGAAGACACCAAGAGCAACCCAAACAACAGAAGCAAGATGTGATTGCCACAGGAAGCTGAAAATTATAAAGGAAGGTCACTTCACCCTAGACAATAGGCTACTGATTCCAAGGGGAAATACTTGACGAATTTAAGAAAAAATGAAGTTCTGACAACAGGACGCTAGACACTAGGCTACTGGATACTAGGTCACTAGATATCAGGTCGCTGGATATCAGGACGCTAGATACCAGGTTGTTAGATACTGGGTCACTCAACACTAGGTCGCTGCATACTAGGATGCTAGACACCAAACTTTTGGATACAAGGTCACTGGACAATTAGGGCACATATCATCAAGTCACTGGAAAAGAGGTCACTAGTAGGTTACATCTCGTCAAATCTAGCGGTTACCAAAAAACTCATGGTAACGTGTGCGCATGAAAAGTGGATCACCTTTTCAGAAGTAGACCACCTTTTTCAGAACCCTAGGATATCAATCGTGCGATCAGAAAAATCTAAGGGTGGAGAATCAGATGTTGACCATATATTCACGCAATCACCTTTTGCAGATGCAAAAAGCAAAGCTGTGGTAATTGCCAACAACTTTATTGGAAACCGACGAAACAGTTAATGAGATCTTTAAAGATCTAACCTCAAAACAGGGAGTATCTCAAACTCTATATATACATGCACTCCTTACTCTTATCTTCATTCATATACTCTCTCTTATCCTTAACATCATGGCACCAGATTATTGGAAATCGTTGGTCCCAAGTGGTAGTAGGCTTAGAGGGGGGGTGAATAAGCCTACTCAATTTTCAAACTTTTTCTTCATTACAGGAGGCTTCGATCGAGAGGCAGTAACTTTTTGGGAGGTTTCTTATCAGAGTTATTTTGTGGAAGCTTCCTCTCCTTAAAAACCAAATATGGAAGACATGTATCTAACATAAGATATGCAGATAGAATAGAAAGCATAGATAAACGCATGGATATACAGAGTTTCGAAGGTGGAGAAACCCTTATACATCCTCTCTGCCTCTTCACAAGAGGGAACATTTGTTAAACTTGTTGATTTACATAGCCCTATCTATTACAACACTGACTTAAAAAGTAAGTAGCAAGCCTACACATAGCTGCTCACAACTGCTTGCCTACTCTTCTAATTGATCCACACAGAATCCTCTATAATCCCTCAGGATCCTTGCTCTCTCCTTTAGAAATTGAACAACTTATCAGGATCCTAGTCCTGACTAAGCACTCCGAGACAGTCCTTAAAAGATTTATCTTCTTCTTTCTTCAATTGGATGCAGCAAGCTTAGGCTTCTTTTGCAGGTTGATCTGTTGTAGCTTGCTGCCTGGACTGTATGACTGCGTATACGTTTCTGGGGCATAGAGTGTTTGAGCTTTCTTCTCTTCTTTTTATCTTTTATACACTCTTTTCTCTATTCTCTTTTCCATATGCCCTTCTCCCTCTTTTCTGTGCTTTTTCTTCTGAGCTTTCTCTTGCGCTCTTCTCTTCTTTACGAGCTTTTCTCTATGCTCTATTGTGCTCGCTTCTTCTCACTCATTTGTGTTTTTCTCTTCTTTCTTGTGCGCTACTCTCTTCTCTTCTTCTTAGTCTTCAGTTTTCTTCTATTTATAGAATAGGAAATATGCCCGTTGAAGGTAGGTAGATTTCCATCATTAGATACGCCGCACTCCTTCTTATACACATCAGCTTTTCGCTTTCCACGTGTCTTCATCTGATTAGCTCCATTCCTCTTCTCTCTACCAGTAACTTTTAGCTTTCTTCTCATGCTTGTTTTTTAGCTCTCTTCCTGACCTTGTTCTCAGGTGGCTTTAGGCTTCTGTCACTTGCTACTTTGGAGTATGCTTTGGCATGGTCTCCTCTAGGTGGCTTCCTATCAGGTAGCTTAAGTCTTCAGTAGCTTGCTGCTTTGTAGTATGCTTTAAGCATAGTCTCTTCTAGGTAGCTTCTTGCAGTAAGCAACTTTTTAGTTTACCAGATTCCTTTTACCATTCTCTTCAGTATTCTTCTTCTAAAGCTTTCTTTGTCGTATCTTTCTGCAGTAACCTCGTTGCAGTAACCTTTCCAAGATAGGTTATGCTTATAGATGAGGGTTATTATTATGCGGTTTTGTCTTATCAAAACATACTTAAATATGATCCAACAAAAACTATTATCTCCATTCGTTCTTTATAGCACATTCTCTGTAAATAATCAACCAAGCACCTCTCAAATCACAGAAAGTCACCTCTCACACTTGATTCTTGTTAAGCAAATCTTTCTCAGAAGACTCGATCTTCTAGCTTATTACCCTCACCTCAATTCCAAATGACTTGCACCCAAGTTCTCCTCTTCGAGGCCGGAGGATAGAGCGAAGGATCCCTCTCCAGTAACCCCAGAGCTTCAGCTCAATGATGATATCAAAAAGGGGAAAAAAACTGCGAAGGATCTTGGAAGATCAAAAGTCTTCCAAAGGTGGAGAAGAGAAGAGTCCAGCCCTTCCATGGGTGCAATCTTCTTAAAATAGAATTAGAATGAGGGACAGATCGAGGAGTTTGTGAGATTAGGAGAAGGAAGAAAGGCTACAGCAAACTACTGCGCCTAGACTTCACTTTCTCTTCATGTGTAACCTCTCTTCTCTCTCTTCAAACCCTTTCACCTTTTTGTGCTCATCTCCACAATCAAAGAGGAAAATCAACTTGGAGCAAGAACTTGCACAGAAGATTAAAGCTAGTAGCAAGGAAAAGGGAGAAAAGAAAGAAAGGAAAGATCAAGAGAAAGAAGAATGAGCCAGAAAAGCAAGATATAATATTTACATTGCACTTTGCTTACTGTGTTATAGTGTAAATGTTTTGTCTATAAAATATATTTTGTTCTCTAAAGGTCACTCCCTGTGACCTTTCTTTTGACTTGTATGTGGTTTAATGAAAGCAGTATGATGTACATTTAAATATCTTACATCTGCTTTATGTGCTTAAATGATTATGACCTTTTGATCTTATCTGCAAAGGTTTTGTCATCATCAAAAAGGAGAAATTGTTAAAACATATTTAAGTATGTTTTGATGAGACAAAACCATAGAATAGTAACCCTCAATCTATAAGCATAACCTATCTTGTAAGGTTACTGCAACAAGGTCACTGCAGAAAGATACGACAGAGAAAGCTTCAAATGAAGGATACTGCAGAGAATGGTGAAAGGAATCTCGTAGACTAAAAAGGATATTGCTTACTGCAGGAAGCTACCAGGAAGAGACTATGCCAAAGCATACTGCAAAGCAGCAAGCTATCGAAGACTCAAGCTACCTGACAGGAAACCACATGGAAGAGACTGTTAGAACATATTTAAGTATGTTTTGATGAGACAAAACCGTAAGAATAGTAACCCTCATTCTATAAGCATAATTTATCTTGTAAGGTTACTGCAACGAGGTTACTGCAGAAAGATACGACAGCGAAAGCTTCAGAGGAAGGATACTGAAGAGAATGGTGAAAGGAATCTGGTAGACTAAAAAGGATACTATTTACTGCAGGAAGCTACCTGGAAAAGACTATGCTTAAGCATACTGCAAAGCAGCAAGCTACCGAAGACTCAAGCTACCTAACCGAAAGCTACCTGGAAGAGACCATGCCAAAGCATCCTACAAAGCAGCAAGCTACAGAAGCTTCAAGTCGTCTGATAGAGTGAGGCCAAGAAAGAAGCTACAAAGCAAGCATGAGAAGGAAGCTACAAGTTACCGGTAGAGAGAAGATGAATGGAGCCAATCAAATGAAGACACGTGAAAAGTGAAAAGCTGGCGTGTATCAGAAGGAGTACGACGCATTTAATGTTGGAACCAACCCATCGTCAACAGACAGATTTCCTATCTATAAATAGAAGAAGACTGAAGGCTGAGAAGAAGAGAAGAGAAGAGCGCAGAGAAAATAAGAGAGGAGAATAGAAGAGCACAAGAGAGAGCGTAGATCAGAGGGGGAAGAGCATAAAAAGCATAGTAGGGGAATAAAAAAGAAGAAAAAGAAGAAGAGAGAAAAGAGTGTACAAAAGATCAAAGGAAGAGTAGAAAGCTCAAACACTCTAAACCCCAGAAACGCTAGAATAGTCAGTCATTTAGTCAATCAGTAAGCTACAGCAGAGCAACCTGTAAAAGAAGCTAAAGCTTGTTGCGTCAAAGTTGAAGAAGAAGACAAACCTTTGAAGGACTGTCTGGGAGTGCTTAGTTAGAACTAGGATCCTGATAAGTTGTTCGCTTACTATAGAAGAAAGTAAGGATCCTAGGTGGGTCGGGTAGGATCCTATGTGGGTCAGTTAGGAGAGTAGGCAAGCAGTTGTGAGCAGCTATGAGTAGGCTTGCTACTTACTTGTTAAGTTTGTGTTGTAATAGATAGGACTATGTAAATCAACAAGATTAACAAATGTTCCCTCTTGAGAAGAGGCAGAGAGGATGTAGAAGGATTACTCCACCTTCGAACGTTTGTATATCTATGTGTTTGTTTGTGCTTACTGTTTTATCTGCATATCTTATGTTAGATGCACATCTTCCATAATTGGTTTTTCAATGAGAGAAAGCTTCCGCAATATAACTCTGATAAGTAACCTCCCAAAAGGTTACTAACTTTGGAACTAAGCCTTCTGAAGCTAAGAAAAGTTTGAAAATACAGCAGGCTTATTCACCCCCTCCCCCTCCCCTCTAAGCCTACTACCACTTGGGACCAACAAGTGGTATTGAGTGGGTTGGATTAAATGTCCGATCTAACTGATCTATCCAGATCCCATCATTGAAGAGCATCTCTCTCTCTCTCTCTCTCTCTCTCTCTCATCATAAACACATGTGATCTGAAATGCCACATGTCGTTCTTAAAAAGTATAACTAATGTGAAGACAACAAGCAGCTAAGAAGAACCTTGAAGAACAAGCTGAGTTTTGGAAGAAAAGTTGCTCAGGAGCAGGAAGCTGGTGAACAACAAGCTATGCTTGAGGAACAGGCTGCTAAGCAGGAAGCTGTGCATGAGGAGCAAGCTTCTACTTAATAAAGAGCAGACCAACAAGTGAAGCAGATTGCTGAGCATGAAGAGGAAGCTAGTACAAAACAAAGCTGGGAGTATGGACCATACTGGAGCCTCTAAACTACAGCAATGAGCAGACAAGTAACCTTGAAAGGAAGTGCTGAAGAAGTCAAGCAAAGGAGCAAAACGAGAAGCACACTCCATCAAACAACTCACACTTTAAAAGGATGCAAGAATCTACTCAGTAAGCTAAAAGAATAACGATGACAATGTATATTTTTCTAAATTTGCTCATCTATATCCAATGTCTTGTTAGCTTCGAATTTTCAATATCCGGTTACCAAGTTAAGTGATCCTGAGCAATTATTCAAGAAAGCCAGAGAAAAGAATCTTCAGCATAAATTAGAGTGATCTAAGGGCAGAAGATAACAGGCTTAAAAATTCTGGTCACTTAACTTGTACATGAGAAGAGAAGCCTGTACGTTAATTTCTTAAATGAATGTTTCAACTACTCATATTGAAACATCAGGAGTACTTAAATTCATACTGAAAGTGACCCTACATATTAAAGATATAATCATAGAGTAAGGGGGAACTTATAGTACAAATTAAGGTAACTCAAGTGGCAAGGGATATAAAACCTTGATAGAATGAGTTTGTTGTAAGATGTCATCAGCAATCTAAACATTCTCTGAAGAAACCAAGTAGACAGTAGCAACTCTGAAAGGGAAGAAAACCGTCCACCTTACTGGTATCATGTTCTGTCTAATCTACATCTAAAGGAGTTCATACTCCAGAAAGATAAAGTAAGTAAACACCTGCACACACCCAATATCTTTTATCCTATACTTCTGGCAAAAGTCCTAAAAGGAGCAAACTATCTCTACAGCAACTGTCTGTTGTAAGGAAAGTTTGGGTTCTGCAGGTACCGTCGACAGAAGTCTATAAGAAACAACACTCAGACCTTTGAGTAACCAAGAAGAAGACCTCAATGCTCAAAACGGTTCTACAAGAACTAAAGCAAGCTTCAAGGAACATATCTAAAAAATCAACAGGAATGTCACTACACCCCTACACAATAGGCTACTGAATCCAAGGGGAAAGACTTGACGAATTTAAGGAAAAATGAAGCTCTGACAAACAGGACGCTAGACACCAAGCTACTAGATACTAGGTCGCTGGATAACAGGACGCTAGATACCAGGTTGATGGATACTAGGTCGTTGAACACCACGTCGCTGAATACCAGGACGCTAGACACCAAACTTCCGGATACTAGGTCATTGAACAATCAGGGCACTTATCATCAAGTCACTGGAAAAGAGGGTCACTAGTGGGTTACATCTCGTCAAATCCAGCGGTTATCGAAAAACAATCGGTAATGTGTGTGCATGAAAAGTGGATCACTTTTTCAGAAGTAGCCCGCCATTTTTAGAACCCTAGGATGATTCATGTGGCGCCCCGATCCACATTAATTGTAAATCAGGCCGTCACCCTTTACTTATTTATTAATTAAAAAATTCATAAAATAATTTACAGCGGAAGACTGAACGAAAACACGAGACATTTTTTTTAAAACATAATATAATTATTTCTAAAACTGGTGTTTCACCCACATTTCTAGGTAAAATGTTCAAACTTATTCCCTTGTGAGACCGTAAAACAGAACACACATATATATATCATAATATAAGTTTAGGCCCATCATCTATCATAATTTACATATCAAAATACAACATGGTTTTTGAAAGTAAATATTATTTTAGTGCTTTAACATTACAGGCGTGATGGAAAGACAGTTCAGCTCGCTACACGTCCACATCATCATATGCCGAACCTAAAAATATTAAAAGTAGAATCATGAGACACCTCGGGAAAGGGATCCCAGTGGGATAACTGTACTCTCTAATATATATTGAAGTTTTTAAATTACTAAGCACATATTACATGTCCGTTGGGCACGCTCACCCTGAACCATACATAACATAAAGGAATGTGGGAGTCGCTCACCCACTAAACCTTACTTTCATAGACTACACACTATGGCCCTTATGGTCGTCACCCGATAGTAAAGCAACTACCGGTTATAGCTACGGAGCTTCAGCCGTAAATTTTCATACGTAACTTACTAATTTAATTATCAACACATAGTAGAGTGTAGAAGTTACCCACTTTAAGTTGACGGTTTTGAGGATTGCTCCTGGATTCACCGATTGTCTCGACTGCACTCGACACACTTAACTGTTTAGTTTCTTATATTAAGTTATTTAACCTAAAACATAATCATTAGTAATTTAATGTAAAAACTTCATCCTAAACGTAAATATTTTGATTCTATACACATTATTCAAACGTTTATATTAATCATACATCATGCAATATATATATTAGATTCATATATGAAATTTTGATACTGCTATTATCATATAAAAATCATTGAAACATGATTCACACATAAAACAACAAATATACTTATAATTTAAAGTTTAGGTATTTAACTAGTAATTTAGTCTTAAAATGACACATAAAATATGGTTTGGGGTCATAAAATAATATCCAGTAAAGTATTGGGTTCAATTTATAATTGTAGCAAAGTTATGGGGTTAAAATGTAATTTATGTAAAGTTAGGGTCAATCTATTATTTATGTAAGTTCTGGTGGTCAACCTGCAAACTAATCTAATTGCAGGGACTGAAAATACATTATTAAAATCTGCAGGGGCTGAAATGCAATAAAACAGAAGACAAAGGGCTGAATAACAAATAAGCAAAATTAAAAGAATTGCAAATAAGCCCTTGGAATTAATTAAATTTCCAAAAGCAGGCTTCCCCCTTTCTCCCCTCAGCCCCGTCGCCCCTCTCCATTTTCTGTCCCGCCGCCGCCGCTGCTGTCGTCCACCGGCAGTAGCACTAACGCAGCCCCCTCCAGACGGCGCCGCCATCCACACACAGGCACACACATACGTACACCCTCCCCCTTCCCTCGATTTGCAGCACGGCGCCACCGTCCCCATCGCAGCACGCGGCACAGCAGATCCCTTCGCGGAGCTGTACCCTGCCTCTGCTCAGCGCCGCCCCGTGCGGCGGTGCCCTCTCCCCTCCTTCCCCCCTTCTTCAGCTACGCACACACCCACACATTGCAAGACACGCACACACACACACTCAGAATCTGCACGGCGCCCCCAACTGCTGCGGTACCCCCACCCTGCACTCCTCGACACACACGGCGCCACCCATCCGTGGCGGCACCCATCCTCCTTTCTTTCCCACTTCTTCCCCTTTCCAATTCTACAGCACACACACACAATATACACACATAACTGCACACAATACATGCACACCACGCAGCACAGCAGCGCCGTCGGCGATGGCGCTGCACACCCTACACACACGGCGCCACCACTCACAGCGGTGCCCACTCAGCGGCGGTTTGAATGAGAAGAAACGGGACAAAAATTGAAGAAGACATTTAAATTTTACCACTTGAATTATACTCAAGCTTTTGTGCAATTTACTTCCATTTCTGAGACGTGGGAAAGAAAATAGAGAAGGAGGTGATGTCCTCCATTTATAACCAAGTTAGAGACATGTGTAGAAAGAATGAAAAAGGCAAAAGTTGACTCAGCATTTCCAATAATTTGATTGTTCATTTGATCCAAAGGGAAAAATAGGAGTATTGTGCTTGATACATTACCTGGCCCATATCAAATGTTGGGTTCAAAATAAATATTTCCAATTGGGCTTAAATTTGAAGAAAAATAAATCCACTTATGTATATATTAAGTATATATATATATATACATATATATATATGAATTACAATTTATTAAAATTGGGGTGTTATATAAATATATAATTTACTTGTGTATAGGAATATATTTTGATACATATATACGTTTCATGTAAGTTATTTTATCTCACATAGAATCACATATAAAGATCATGATTAATTTAATAAAATAAAAGCATATACGACACAAACGAACAATCTTTGCATAAAAACCTAATATCATTTTTCCTCATTTAAATTTATCTATATCTTATCTTTTTACTTTCATCCATGTTGTCAAGTGAGTTGAGATCAAGCTCGGTTTCCTCCGTAAGCAATCCTGCAAAAATACTTTAAAATCTCGAAAGAAAAATTAGATCATAAAATATGTAAAAAATCATCGAGCACAACATAATACTTAAATCATGACTTTAAATAACATAATAGTTCACTTCAAATCATTTTCAAAAAGGTAAAAGAAATTTTGTGAAATATGCAATGCAGGTTTTCTTGAAAACGGGGTGTTACAACTCCCCCCACCTTTTAAAAATTTCATCCCGAAATTTGGTTTGGCTACAGGAATAACTCGGGGTACTCATTCTGAATGTCACTTTCATGCTCCCATGTAGCTTCCTCTTTCCCATGCCTATTCCATTGTACGAAAACCAATGGTATATCTCTATTTCTTAAAGTTTTGATCTTCTTCCCAATAATGGACATAGGTCGTTCCTTATAGGTTAAGTCCTTCTTAATTTCGAATGGTTCAAGTCCAATGTGGTGACTTGGATCTGCCACATATCTTCGTAGCATTGATACATGAAAGACATTATGAACTGCAGAAAATTCTGGACTGAGGGCAAGTCGGTATGCAACATTTCCAATACGTTCCAAAATTTCAAACGGCCCTATGAATCTAGGTTTCAACTTCCCTTTTTTCCCAAAGCGGACTATCCCCTTCATTGGTGAAACTTTCAGAAACACCTTTTCACCAATTTCAAATTGCAGATCCTTCCTTCGCAAATCCGCATAAGATTTCTGTCGATCTTGGGCTATTTTGATTCTCTCCCGAATTTTAGTGATTGCTTCTGTGGACCTTCCAATTAATTCTTAGTCTAAGATCTTTCTTATTCCAACCTCATCCCAATGAATAGGAGTTCTACATCTTCGCCCATAAAGTGCTTCATACGGGGCCATTCCAATAGTTGACTGGTAGCTATTGTTATAAGCAAATTCTACTAAGGACAAATGATCTTCCCAGCTTCCTCCTAAGTCCAAAACACATGTCCTAAGTAGATCTTCAAGAATTCGGTTGGTTCTTTCTGATTGTCCATCTGTTTGTGGGTGGAAGGCAGTACTAAAGTTCAGTTTGGTTCCCATTGCTGATTGTAAGCTCTTCCAGAATTTATAAGTAAATCGTAGATCTCTATCAGACACAATTGAAACCGGAACTCCATGTAGTCGAACTACACCATCGATATATAGCCTTGATAATTGATCCATCGAGTATGTCATTTTGACTGGTATGAAGTGTGCAACCTTTGTTAATCGATCAAAAATGACCCATATAGCTTCGTGTTGTTTAGGGCTTCTTGGTAGTCCTGTAATGAAATCCATAGTCACGTGCTCCCATTTCCATTCTGGAATTTCTAACGGGTTTAGCAATCCAGATGGTCTTTGATGATCCGATTTAACTCTTTGGCACGTAAGACATCTTCTAAAGAACTGTGCAATTGTTCGTTTCATGCCTCTCCACCAAAAGTTACTCCTGAGATCTCTGTACATTTTTTGTTTTTCCAGGATGTGAAGTATAAGGAGTCATATGAGCTTCTCTCATTATTTCATCTTTCAACTCAACATTTTTTGGTATGCAGATTCTTCCTCTGAATTCCAAAGCTCCATCTGAGGCTATTGAAAAGTCCTTAATTTTCTGATCTCGAACTTTATTTTGCATTAGACTGAGGAACTTGTCACTCTGCTGAAGTTTGATAATTCGTTCCCTTAATGTAGGTTGAACTGTGAGTACTGCTAACATCACAATTGATTGTTCTGAATCAACAATTGTCAACCTTAGTCGGCTAAATTCTTCTATCAATTCTTCCTGATGAGTGAGCATTAATGTTAGTTGTCCCTTTTTCCTGCTGAGTGTGTCTGCTACGACATTTGCTTTTCCTGGGTGGTAGTGAATTGTACAATCATAGTTTTTCACGAGTTCTAACCACCTTCTTTGACGCATATTAAGTTCCTTTTGGGTGAAGAAATACTTTAGCTTTTATGATCTATGTACACTGCATATTTTACTCCATACAAATAGTGTCTCCAGATCTTCAATGCATGTACGACCGCTGCTAATTCCAAGTCATGAGTCGGATAGTTCTGTTCATGCACTTTCAATTGGAGTGATGCGTAGGCTATGACCTTCCCGTGTTGCATTAATACACATCCTAACCCTGATTTGGATGCATCAGTGTATATCTCAAATCCTTCTGATCCATCAGGTATTGTTAAAACTGGTGCAGTTGTCAACCTTCGTTTTAGCTCCTGGAACTAGCTTCACACTCAGATGACCATTCAAATTTCTCACTTTTCTTCGTGAGCTGTGTAAGTGGTTTCGCGATACGTGAGAAGTTTTGGATAAACCTTCTATAGTATCCTACTAGACCCACAAAACTACGGATATCATTGACATTTGTTGGGGTCCTCCAGTTTAAGACTGCTTCAACCTTGGCGGGATCGACCTCTATCCCTTTAGACGTAATGACATGTCCCAAAAATGCTACTTTGTTCAACCAAAATTCATATTTGCTGAACTTAGCATACAATTTCTCTCGTTTCAAAACTTCTAGAACAATTTTGAGATGTCCTTCATGTTGTTCTGCTTCCTTTGAGTAGATCAAAATGTCATCAATAAACACAATGACAAACTTGTCTAAGTATTCATGAAATACACGATTCATCATGTCCATGAAAATTGCAGGTGCATTGGTAACTCCGAAAGGCATTACGGTAAACTCATACTGTCTGTAACGAGTTCTAAAGGCAGTTTTTGGAATATCACTTTCTTTAATTTTTAATTGGTGATATCCGGATCGGAGATCTATCTTTTGAAAATACACCAGCATTTTTCAGTTGATCAAATAAATCTTCGATCCTTGGTAGAGGATACTTATTTTTGATCGTCAATCGATTAAGCTCCCGATAATCAATGCACATCCTCAATGAACCATCCTTCTTCTTTACAAATAATACTGGTGCTCCCCATGGAGAGGAACTCGGTCGAATGAACTTCTTATCCATCAAATCTTGTATTTGAATCTTAAGTTCTTGTAGCTCCTTAGGGGCCATTCTATAAGGGGCTTTCGATACTGGTGCAGCTCCAGGCACTAGATCAATAGAAAACTCCACCGATCGATCGGGTGGAACTCCCGATAGATCTTCTGGAAATATCTCAGGGAACTCTCTCACTATTGGCACATCTGCCTGTGTCAACTTCTCATCTTCCTTTTTCGTAATGTTCACTATGTATGCTTCACATCCACCTTTCCTTATTAGGTTGATTGTCTTCATTACGGAAATAATTGGTACGTATCCTTGTGTTCTTGATCCAAAGAACGTGAATCGTTGACCATTTGCAGTTTCTAACTCCACCTTTCTGTCTTTACATTGGATCACAGCTCGGTTTTTACTCAACCAATCCATTCCTAAAATGGCATCGAACCCTTTCTTACCTATTACATACAGATCAGCTAAGAATTTGTGTTCATCTAGGTCCAATCTAATGTCCTTTGCCACATTCTTGATCTTGATATTCTCACCAGAAGGTACTCTAACTTCTAGATTTGTATTCTTAACACAATTTTGTCTAAGTTCTTTCCTAAATGCATCAGATATAAAAGAATGGGATGCTCCTATATCGAATAAGACGTAAGCAGGCATATTTGAAATGAGTATCATACCTGTTCTAATGTCCTTCTGGCTGTCCTTCTTCCGGGTTCTCTTCCTCCTCAGCATACTGGATTCCTGGCAAAACATTTAGTTTGCCCTTGCCCTTCTGGTTCACATTCTGTGGATTTATTGGACGAGGCCCAAAGGTTCCTCCACTCCTAGTTTGGGTGCTCATGCCCTATGGCCGGGTTTGTGACATCGAAAGCAGATGTCCTTATCTTTCATGCATTCTCCCCAATGAGACCTTCCACGATTCTAGCAGGTGGGTATTTTCATAGGTCTTGGGGCTACTGGCATCATGGGTCGAACATTACGAACAAATGTATTCCCACTAGGACCAGGTTGTGTCGGAGCCTTCCTCTTAAACAGACCCATAATTGGTTTTTGCTCGTTTTCTAGACCCAAACTCATTGATACAATACGTTCCCTCTCAAACACGTCTCTGAAGTTTGGAAGTCTTAATCCAGACACTATCCCACCAACTTCTAGGTGTAAACCTCTCTCAAACCTTCTCGATTTCCTATCATCAGTATCCACTAGATGAGGTGCATACTTAGAGAGTGAGTTAAATTTGCGCTCATACTCAGCCACTGTGCTAGTCCCTTGTCGGAGATTCATAAACTAAATCTCCTTCTGATCTCTCAACGCCTGCAGAAAATAACGATCTAACAATATCCCTTTAAACTCTTCCCATTCAAGAGTTTTCCTGGCTTCAGGTATCAGAGTTCGCTCATATGCTTGCCACCACTGGCCTGCATCCTCTGCAAGTTGGAATCTAGCACATAAGACTTTTTTTGTCTCTGATATCTCCATGTGCTCAAAGATTCTTTCTAGTTCCGTAATCCATTCTTCTGTAGCTACTGGTCCTTCTCTACCCCTAAACCTAGGTGGCTGGACACGTCAAAATTGTTTGATGACTTGATGTGGTTTCGGGTTTTGTTGTTCTTGAGCATTTTGGGTCGATATCGGTTGTTGTTACATGAATCCTGCTAGTTGAGCAAAGAATTCCCTAGCCATGTCGGTCGCTGGATTATTCTGAACAGGTTGTTCCCTATTATCTCGTACTTCCTCACATTGTTACCTCTCTCTCTGTTGTCTAGTACGTGGGGCCATAATACTTGCTTTATAAAGAAAATGATTTCTTTTAATAAAACCCCCGAATAGAAAATAACACCCAATGAAGAGAATAAATGCATGTGTTTTGCATGAAACAGTTTTATTCGAACATTGTATACTGTCTTTCATACTTTTCATATCTTCATAAGATTGTATCTGACAATCTCATACATGCATCAAATCATAATTCAAACCTCTTTCGTTGAACATATCTTTCTTCAGTAATTATCTTTGAAACATAACTTAAAACACTTACTCGACGATGATCTGAACGGTAGCTGGCTGCTGACTTTCCCTTCATGTAACATATTTAATTTTTGAACTTAATAGTACTTTGACTTGATTAAACAAATAACAGTCGAAAACATAAGACATCGATTGAAAACATTTGACCTAGAGTCCAAGGTGAAAATCCCTAAACCTCGGCTCTGATACCACGCTGTGGCGCCCCGATCCACATTAATTGTAAATCAGGTCGTCACCCTTTACTTATTTATTAATTAAAGAATTCATAAAATAATTTACAACGGAAGACTGAACGAAAACACGAGACATTTTTTTTTAAAACATAATTTAATTATTTCTAAAACTCGTGTTTCACCCACATTTCTAGGTAAAATGTTCAAACTTATTCCCGTATGAGACCGTATAACAGAACACATATATATATATATATATATCATAATATAAGTTTAGGTCCATCATCTATCATAATTTACATATCAAAATACAACATGGTTTTTGAAAGTAAATATTATTTTAGTGCTTTAACATTACAGGTGTGATGAAAAGACAGTTTAGCTCGCTACACGTCCACATCATCATATGCCGAACCTAAAAATATTAAAAGTAGAATCATGAGACACCTCGGAGAGGGATCCCAGTGGGATAACTGTACTCTCTAATATATATTGAAGTAATTAAATTACTAAGCACATACTACATGTCCGTTGGGCACGCTCACCCTGAACCATACATAACATAAAGGAATGTGGGAGTCGCTTGCCCACTAAACCTTGCTTTCATAGACCAGGCACTATGGCCCTTATGGTCGTCGCCCGATAGTAAAGCAACTACCGGTTATAGCTACGGAGCTTCAGCCGTAGATTTTCATACGTAACTTACTAATTTAATTATCAACGCATAGTAGAGTGTAGAAGTTACCCACTTTAAGTTGACGGTTTTGAGGATTGCTCCTAGATTCACCGGTTGTCTCGACTGCACTCGACACACTTAACTGTTTAGTTTATTATATTAGGTTATTTAATCTAAAACATAATCATTAGTAATTTAATGTAAACAGTTCATCCTAAACGTAAGTATTTTGATTCTATACACATTATTCAAACGTTTATATTAATCATACATCATGCAATATATATATTAGATTCATATATGAAATTTTGATGCTGATATTATCATATAAAAATCATTGAAACATGATTCACATATAAAACAACAAATATACTTATAATTTAAGCTTTAGGTATTTAACTAGTAATTTTAGTCTTAAAATGACACATAAAATATGGTTTGGGGTCATAAAATAATATCCAGTAAAGTATTGGGTTCAATTTATAATTGTAACAAAGTTTTGGGGTTAAAATGTAATTTATGTAAAGTTTAGGGTCAATCTATTATTTCTGTAAGTTCTGGGGATCAACCTGCAAACTAATCTAATTGCAAGGACTGAAAATACATTATTAAAATCTGCAGGGGCTGAAATGCAATAAAATAAAAGACAAAGGGCTGAATACAAATAAGCAAAATTAGAAGAATTTCAAATAAGCCCTTGGAATTAATTAAATTTCCAAAAGCAGGCTCCCCCTTTCTCCCCCCAGCCCCGTCGCCCCTCTCCATTTTCTGTCCCGTCACCGCCGCTGCTGCCGTCCGCCGACAGTAGCACTAACGTAGCCCCGTCCAGACGGCGGCCACCGTCCACATACACACACGCACACACATACATATGCCCTCCCACTTCCCTCGATTTGCAGCACGGAACCGCCGCCCCTATCGCGAAATTTGATGAGTTATAATTATTTCCGAACTGTTTTAATATGTTTTAATACATGATGTTGTAAGTTTAAATTATTAATTTCAAAAGATTTTAATTACTATGTGATTTATGGTGAATTTTATAAATCAAACTGTATTAGAGTACCTTCCAAACATATGTTTGGGTATAATAGGTTAATTATTAAAGCTTGTGTGTTTGGAACTTATATCTATTGTTATAGCATGACTAACTAAGAGGTATTATGTGAATGATATTAATTATTTTCATGAATTTTAGATGTTTTGTTATAAATATGAAAATCGTTATATGTTAACGAGTGTATTTCTATCTATAAGTTACTAGCTTTTGAATCTATTTTTATCTATGATTAAAAGTAAGATTCAACCATCTCTTGAAACTGATTTTGAGAAATAAAATGTGAGCTTATGTGTAAGGTGATGAACCGTTAGGTTTCAAAGTAATGTAATAGAGTTTTATGAGTTCATAAGGTCTAAATAGTTTTCTTTCACATGATTAATTGATGCATGTTCTAAAGAATGTTATAAAGTCTATAAGATTATTTTGTTATGTCTTGTCATGATATACATATGTGGCATGAATGATATGTATGTTAGGTTATATAGCTGCCCAAGACATGACTCCATGATATTATGTTTATTAAGATACACTAATGAACCTTGAATAATATGTTAACTAAGTACACATGAAGATGAATATGTATGTGTTTGTATGATATGATGGAGATGCAATTAATCAAAGACTAAATGTTAATGAATGTGCCGAGTGCAGTACGAGACGACCAGATACTTCAGTAGCTATCCCCGCTTCAAGTGGAATCTTCATGTGGGTAACTTCTACTCTCTACTACGTGTTGATAATTAAATTAGTAAGATATGTATGAAAATCTACGGAGGGAAGCACCGTAGCTATAACCGGGAGGGCTTCACGCCGGGCGACGACCATAAGGGCCAAGTGCCTGGTCTATGAAAGCAAGGTCTTGTGGGTTAGCGTGCCAACATTCCTTAATGTTATGTGACCATAAGGGCGAGAGTGACTGGTCTAATGTTATGAGGGTCCAAAACGGGTGAGCGTGCCTGTTGGACATGTAGTACGTGCTTAATAATTTAATTGTTTCTATGTATGAGAGAGTATTGTTATCCCACTGGGCTTCCTCTCCGGAGGAATCTCATGATGTTACCGTTAAATCTTTTCAGGTTCAGCTTACAACGAAACGGATGTGTAGCCGGCTGTATGGACTCCTCCCGAGAAGTATATGTTTTGATTAATGTTAATATGTATGTTTCGATGGTGCTTAACACTCTCTGAAACACACGGCACGGCAGCGCCCCTCGCGGCACCGCCCCCTGCCTCTACTCGGCGCTGCCCCGTGCGGCGACGCCCTCTCCCCTCCTTCCCCCCTTCTTCAGCTACGCACACACCCACACACTGCAAGACACGCACACACACACACACTAAGAATCTGTACTGCGTCGCCAGCTGCGGCGGCGCCCCTCCTCCTTTCTTTCCCACTTCTTCCCCTTTCCAATTCTACAGCGCACACACTTAATATACACACACAAGATAGGATCATGTGTGGGTCAGTTAGGAAAGTAGGCAAGCAGCTGTGAGAAGCTATGATAAGGCTTGCTACTTACTGACCCACATAGGATCATATCTGACACACTCAGTTAAGTTTGCGTTGTAATAGATAGGGTTATGTAAATCAACAAGATTAACAAATGTTCCCTCTTAAGAAGAGGCAGAGAGGATGTAGAAGGATTACTCCACCTTAAACCTCTGTATATCTATGCGTTTATATGTGCTTACTATTCTCTCTGCATATCTCAAGTTAGAAGCACATCTTCTATACTTGTGTCTCTAATGAAAGAAAGCTTCCGCTATATAACTCTGATAAGTAACCTCCCAAAAGGTTACTACTAAGTCATTTGGAGAAAAAGTTTGAAAATACAGTAGGCTTATTCACCCCTTCAACCCCCCCCCTAAGCCTACTACCAATTGGGACCAATAGAGATCAAAGATGTTCATCAACCTTAGGTCCATGGAGAATCTCATGGTTGTTGTTTGTTATCGCAGTCGGCTGGCATACTCTTAGCTCTTTCAGATTCTTCTCTTTCTATGAGTAATGCTTTCCAAGAGACTCAAGCTCATTCAATATCTCTATGAATCTTAGATCCAACTGGTCCAGAGTTTCATAGGTTTCATTTCAAATAGCTCAAACTTCTGAGTTATAGTGGATATCTTGTCGTCCTTTGTAAGCTCAGTCCCCTCACAAACTTGATCTAGTTTGTCCCAAATCTCCTTAGCCATTTTGCATGACTTCACCTTGCTAAAAGTTCTTTTATCTAACGTGAGGAATAAGGCATTCTTTGCAATGTTATCCAGGTTGGACCTCTTTCTGTCTTCACTGGTTCATTCCTGTCTTAGCTTCTCGATTTAAGCATGTGCTGGTGGCCTCTCCTCTACCTTTACCACTCTAGGTTCTTTGTCCTTATCCTTCTCAGCCGCCTCTACAG
The DNA here is from genome assembly GCA_005771605.1 of Scutellaria baicalensis. Classification (NCBI taxonomy): domain Eukaryota; kingdom Viridiplantae; phylum Streptophyta; class Magnoliopsida; order Lamiales; family Lamiaceae; genus Scutellaria; species Scutellaria baicalensis. Next base: position 19,417,608 of record CM016721.1, read on the forward strand.
TCTTTTCTACCCTTCTTACTTCTTCTATAACTCTTGAAAAGACAAGGTTTAGCTTTGTGATGATTGATGGCCCTTCGGTGATCACTAGCCACATTTCTTCATGCATGGCTGAGAGGTATGCCTGCATTCTGATTTTCAAGTCATCATAATCTTCAACAGAAAACATTGGTAGTTTCATATGATTAGAATCCTTGTTTGAAGAAAATGAACAAAACACTTAGGACAGATATGTCAAATACAACATGCAAGAAGATGGTCTCTATGGTGGATCTGGGTAGGCTACCAGACAAGTTGGTTTTTAACTCAACTTGCTCTGATACCACTTGTTGGTCCCAAGTGGTGCAGAGTTTCAGAGGGAGTATGGGTGAATGAACCTCTACCATTTTTTTTATTTTAAACTCTATCAAACAATTCTACTGCAAATTATATATTGATACTTGCAGCAAACTCACTATATACTGTGTTGTGCTTACAACAATGATCAGATGCAGCAGCAAATCACTTAGAATTTTTGCACAGCGAAATTGGTGGTGATAGAGTTTCATCAAATAAAGTAACCTTTTAACTAGAGAATTAGAAGGTTACAATACATGTAAGCATATAATATAAACCCATATAAGCAGTATACATCAAAAGATATAAAGATAAGAAAGTTGTAAATTCAAAAAGTAAATGGACAAGGGTTTATAGAGGTTCGAATGTGGTGTAAGTCTTCTACGTCCTCACTTCTTCTACATAAGAAGGAAATCCAATAGGTCAAATGATTTACATGGCTCATTCCAAACATTTTTTACCTAAGAATACAACTTACTATGATTATTACTCTCTTCCTAGGTTTCAGCAATCAAATAGGGACTCATACAGGATATTATCCTACACAAGGACCAAAACACACAACGAAGTATTTTTCCTCTCGACCGTGAAAACCTAAAACAACCTAAGCACACAACTATAATGGTTAAAGAATAAAACAAATTCTTCAACTAAAATGAAGCTAAGTCTTCAATGGATGTGATCATTGTTGATGACTTGCTCCTAGGTTGAGTGAACTCAAAAATGTTTTGATCTTTGAAGTGTGATTCTTGCTGCAAGTTCCAGGATATGAATGTGAAAGCTCTTAGCAAGATGAATTTTTTTAGTTATGTTCTTTAGTTTCACTCTTACTCTTTATATAGGTGGTGGAATGCACTTGTTTAAGGAAACACATTACACGTGTCTTCATCTGATTCCTCTCTTGGTCATACCAATCTTGATCTTCAAATCATCCTTGATGATCTCTTGTTGGTTGACTCCTTCATCTTCAAATATGTTTGAGTACAGTCTTATAAATGCAAGCTCGCAGGTTGTATGTGTAAGGAACATTGTATAGATTTTGATGAAAGACAAAACATGTAATAGATTAGGGACTAGGATCCTATGTATTTAGATTATGTTGTAAAAATCTCTAAGTATAGGATCAGGAGGCTTGATGATCAAGATGAAAACTTGAAGACCTTGTTGCATAAGGAAAAACTTAAAGACATTTTTAAATCTTCGCACTCACTGCACAAGGATGTTGAGTTTGCTAGTTGTATAAGAGACAAGTAAGCTGAAGCCGACTAAAGAACTAGGAAGCATCAGCAACCTGTTCAGAAGCAGTTACCTCAAAATTCGTGTACGAGGTTTACATTAGGCACAGTCGCAAACTCATCCAATCCAAAGTTATCACGTAATAAAGCAAAAAAGAAGTCTGAAGATATGTCAAACTGGGTATAGCGATTGCAGCAATAGATACGTATGATCTCAACAACCTCGTACAAGCAAATCAGAAGGAACCACGATGTCCCATGCATGCTGCAAGAATGAAGCTCTCTCCAGCGGACAAATTTCTCATTGCCTATAAATAATAGAAGAACTGGACCTGAAAAATACTTGAAACCTGTGTCACGCCCCAATTTTATTTAAAGTGAATATTAATACATTTTGACTTTTGAAAAAGGGAAGCGAGCTCATAAAATTAATTGTAAATCATTTTAGTAATAACCTCATTTAATTTTTTTTATCCACAACATTTGCAAAATCATTTAGTAAGGACATGTTAAATTTTTTTAATAAAACAATTAGCGGAAGCAACTCAAATAATTAAAGTTTCAAATAAAGTAATCATGGTAAACAAAGTAGACATGTCTAAAAAAATTCAACTACAAGTTTAGCTACAAAAACAAAAAGGTTTACGTCTCATAAGCATTTAAAAGAAGTTAACAAAACTACTTGTTCAGGACCCAATTAAATATCATTAATTATTAAAATTAATTCTCACTAGCATCCACCGTACCACAGCATCCGGGCTCCTCATCTGTAAAATAATGTAATAATATGGGGTGAGCTACACTAGTTCAGTGGGGTTACTGTTTGTCAAAATTAAAACAAATATAAGCAACACAGAATAACAACACCGTATCCATGCTACCAGCCACTGAACGACCAATTAATTCATAACCATGCTATTGGCCACTTAACGACCAATTAAATTTCCATGCTATCAACCACTTAACGATTGATTAAATCATATATGTTGCCCCATCCATATCACACATACATGCGTTTAATAAAGACAAACAAGGAAAGAAAAACCCCACCTCAAAATGCAGTGAAAATTTGAATGCGAATGAATGCAAATTGCAACTTATGATTCCACGTCCTCGTTATCTTCGTTTCCTATAAATTAAATATTTCGTGACTTTATATATATTTAATTGATATATTTAATAATTATTAATTGAAATAATTAAAAGGAAATTGAAAGGAATATGATGTTGTGTATAAGTTTGGGAATAGGATTTGGAAACTGAAAGATCAAACTGAACTATGATTGAATAATGAGTAAGGATAATTCTGAAATTTTCTGGAAAAAGTTAAAAAAAATCGAAGGATAACAAATATGAATTTCAGAAGGTTGAAATTCGAAAATAATTACTTAATCTAAGAAATAATAAAGAAGATGAGTGATATAATGAAGATTTGATAAAGTTTGAATTAAAAGAACTCTCCCCACTTCTTTCTCTCTCCTCCCTCTCTTCACTCTACTCTCTCGTCACTCTACTCTCTTTCTCCTATACACTCTTCTTTCTCTCTCCTCTTCTTTCTCTCTCCTCTCATCTATCTGCAACCCTCATTCTCTCTCTCTTCCAATTTTCTTCTTTTCTCCCTATTTCCTTTCCCTCTCTTCTCATCCGTTTGATTTTTTTTTCCCGAATTCTTCCTCCCCTTCTTTTTCATATTACCCCCTCCAAACTCTTTTGTCTCCCCTTTTGTATTGGAAAAGGAATGGTTATGGTACTGAAAAGAAAGAATGGCAGTGGTGATGGATGATAATAGAAATTGGAGTTTCTGATTTGACTTCAACGAAAGGGAAACAAAGAGATGAAAAATTACAGAATTTTACCTTTACGTGTTTTTGTGAGGGCTTGTGTATATTTTGTGAGATAATTTGATATACATGTAGGCAAGAGATTAATGATCCTTAACCATCACATTTCAATTTGTTATCAAGTTAGAGATTTTTAGGGATATGGGTTGATGTGTATCTTTTTTTTAAATCTTTTTTTTTAATTAATTTGAAACTGCACATGTTAATCTACCCATGTGGATAAATTCTACAATATTTCTAAGAAAATTTCATGGGTTTAATTTTTGGACTTTATTAAATTATTTTATGGGTTATTTCTAATTATATTATCAAACTATAGGTTCATAAAAAAATGAAATGTTATTAATTTTAAGTGATTATTTATTTGTTTATAAGAATTCTTTTTTTTTTATGGATATTACATCCCTACCCCTTAATTTTAATGTCGTCCTCGAAATTTTATTACTTACTATGTATAAGAAGGGTCGGATATTTGGCACGAAGTTCATCTTCTCGCTTCCATGTGGCTTCTTGCTATGACGACTCCATTGAATTTTTACGAGTGAGATCTCCTTATTCCTCAACTTGTGCACTTTTCTGTCCAGAATTGCCTCTGGCATTTCCTCATAAGCCAAGTTCTTGTTAACATCGAGTGCTTCATAGTTGACAATGTGGCTTGGATCATGCACATATTTCCTTAGCATGGAAACGTGAAACATGTTGTGAACATAAGTGAGCTCCGGCGGCAAGGCTAATCTATAAGCCATATCTCTAATGCGTTCAAGAATCTCGAATGGTCCAATGAAACGTGGTCTTAACTTTCCTTTCTTTCCAAAACACATTACTCCTTTTATTGGTGCAACTTTAAGAAACACCTTTTCCCCCTCATCGAACCACAAGTCCTTTCTTCTCTTGTCAGCATACGATTTTTATCTATCTTGAGCGACCTTGATTCTATCTCGAACTTTATCAAAAATTGCAACAGTTTCTTCTATAATTGTGGGTCCCATCAATTTCCGTTCTCCAACTTCATCCCAATGAATAGGTGATCTACACTTTCTGCCATACAGAGCTTCATACGGTGTTATTCCGATAGTGGCTTGATAACTATTGCTGTATGCAAACTCTATCAAGGGTAGGTAACACTCCCATTGACTTCCCAAATCGAGCACACATGCCCTCAACATATCTTCAAGAATCTGAATTGTTCTTTCAGACTGTCCATCGGTTTGTGGGTGATATGCAGTACTAAAGTTCAACTTGGTACCCATAGCATCTTGCAGACTCCTCCAAAACTTCGATGTGAAACGCGTATCTCTATCAGATACTATAGAAAATGGAACACCATGTAGTCTTACAATCTCTTTAATATAGATTTGAGCATATTAATCCAAGGAAAAAGCCATTTTCACAGGAAGAAAATGAGCAGACTTGGTCAAACGATCAACAATCACCCAAATAGCCTGATTCCCTCTAACAGATCGGGGCAATCCCACAACAAAATCCATGGTTATGTGTTCCCATTTCCATTCTGGAATCTCCAATGGTTTGAGCAAACCAGATGGTCATTGGTGCTCGGCTTTCACTTGTTGACAAGTTAGACATCTTTCTACAAACTCAGCTATATCTCTTTTCATTCTTCTCCACCAAAACACCTTTCTCAAATCTTAGTACATTTTTGTACCTCCCGGGTGGACAGTGTACGGCGTACAATGAGCTTCTTCAAGGATCTCTTTTCTTAATTCCACAATTTTTAGAACACAAATTCTTCCTTCATAAGTTAATGTATCATCCTTAGCCACTGCAAATCCTTTTATGTCCCCAACAATTGTTCGTTCCCTCATCTTACACAAAAACTTATCATTGGCTTGTTCTTTCTTGATTCTATCCCTCAAAGTCGGTTGAATCAGTAAGGCTGCCAGAATTGACTTTGTGCTGCTCGGTGGTACAACCTCAATTCTCAATTTGGAGAACTCATTGATTAGAAGATCTTGTTTCATGGGCAAACTTGCCAACTCACACCTTGTTTTACGGCTTAAAGCATCAGCAACTACATTTGCCTTTCCCGGATGATAGTGAATAGTGCAATCGTAATCTTCACCAATTCTAGCCACCTCCTTTGCCTCATATTGAGCTCCTTTTGTGTGAACAGATATTTCAAACTCTTATGATCTGTATAAATCTCACATTTTCCTCCATATAACTAGTGCCGCCAAATTTTCAGTGCATGAACCACCGCAGCTAGTTCCAAATCGTGAGTTGGATAGTTCAACTCGTGTGGTTTTAACTGTCTCGAAGCATAGGCAACCACTTTTCCATGTTGCATTAACACGCACCCCAAACCCTGCTTTGATGCATCACTGTAGATGACAAACTCTTTAGTAGCATTTGGAATTGTCAAAACAGGTGCAAAAATTAGTCTCCGTTTAAGCTCTTGAAAACTCTCTTCACACTTTTTAGTCCACAAAAACTATTCTCCTTTTCTTGTCAAGTGAGTCATGGGTGTTGCTATCTTGGAAAATCCTTCAATAAACCTTTGGTCATAGCCAGCCAAACCGAGAAAGCTACGAACTTCACTCACATTAATCGGTGCTTTCCAATCATTCACAGCTTCAACTTTTGTCGGGTCCACCTCTATTCCCTGTGCTGTTACCACGTGACCAAGAAACACAACTCGATCCATCCAAAAGTCACATTTCTTAAATTTTGCATATAACTTCTCTTTACGAAGTGTCTCCAAAACTATTCTCAAGCGCTCCTCATGTTGCATGTTATCCCTTGAATATACCAAAATATCATCAATGAACACAATGACGAACTTATCCAAAAATGTGTGGAACACCCGATTCATCAGATCCATGAATACAGCCGGCGCATTGCTCAATCCAAAAGGCATGACCACAAATTCGTAGTGTCCATAATGAGTTCTGAATGTTGTCTTCGACACATCACTGTCCTTAACCTTCAATTGATGATACCTGGATCTCAAATCAATCTTGGAGAATGTGCTCGCACCTCTCAACTGATCAAAAAGATCTTCAATTCTTGGTAGCGGATATTTGTTCTTTACTGTGAGCCGATTAAGTTCCTTATAATTGATACACATTCTCATAGTTCCGTCTTTCTTCTTCACGAACAAGACTGGAGCTCCCCATGGAGACACACTAGGTCGAATGTAACCCATATCCAACAACTCTTGTAGTTGCATCCTTCAATTCTTGTAACTCTTTTGATGTCATTCTGTATGGCGCTTTTGATACCGGCACTGCTCCAGGTATCAAATCTATGGAAAACTCTACTTGTCTATTAGGAGGTATACCTGGTAGATTCTCTAGAAAAACATCTGGGTACTCTTGTACAACTGGCACGTCTTCGATCTTCAACTCTAATGATTTAGTACCCATAACATTTACCAAAAACCCCTGATAGTCATCATTGCTCAACATCTTTAACGCTTTCATCATAAACACAACTCGAGGTGTAGAAGAAGATTTCGCCTCATAAAAGACAACGTCTTCAGAGTTAGGCAGATGTAAAATTATCTCTCTTACTTGACACTTAATGTCTGCTTGATGTCTGCTAAGCCAATCCATGCCAAGGATTAAATCAAAATCCTTCATGTCAATGGTGTACAACTCTGCCATGAAATTCATTCCATTCACGTCTATACTAACATCTCTTATCATCGAGTCAGCAATTATAGTCTTTCCTAACGGTATGCTAATTTCTAGAGGTTTATTCACTTTTACACTCCCCCGTCCAATTAAAACATGAAATTTAGAAGACATGAATGAATGTGTGGCTCCATTTTCAAAAAGTACCGATGCAGGTATTCCAAAAACAAGTAGCATACCTGACATTGTCCCGGGGTTTTCATCAGCCTCCTGTTGAGTCATAGCAAACATTCGAGCTCTACCTCACGTTCCTTGTCCAGTTGTAGGCTTCACTCCTTGTCCTTTCTTTCCCGACTCCACTGTGTTGTTCCTAGGACAGATGGATGCGACATGTCCAGGTTCATGACATCGATAGCACACGCCTTGCCCCATCAAACAATTTCCATAATGCATTCTCCCACATTTAGCACAGGTCGGCTTCTCTCGTGGAGTATTGGACTCAGATTTCCCTTGTATCTTCAATTGCTTCGACTGATACTCTGTGTTATTCTGTTTGGGTCCTTCCCATTTTCTCTTTCCTGATTCAGCAGACTTCAATATAGGATTTTCGAGGTTCAAGCGAGTGGATATGGCTTGAGCCCTTTCAAATATTTCCTCATAAGTTATGGGTCCATGACTAGCTAAGATCCCTCCAATATCTAAACGCAAGCCTACTTCAAATCTCTCGGCTTTCTCAACATCAGTACTGACTAGACGAGTGGCGTATCGAGACAGTTGATTGAATTTTCTCTCGTAATCGACCACCGACATATTTCCCTGCTTTAGTGTCAAGAATTCAGTCTCCTTCTAATTGCGGTAGGAACGTGGGAAATACTTCTGCATTACGGTGTCCTTGAATCCTTCCCATGTCATGACAGTTCTTTGCTCCTTAGTGATAGTGCATTCATGTGCCTCCCACCAAAAGTCAGCATCCTCGATGAGTTGAAAAGTCGCACAGGATATCTTCTGAGCATCGGTGCAGGCTAGGTGCTTAAATATCCGGTCCAACTATCTCAACCACTCTTCAACAACCATAGGGCCACCTCGTCCATTAAATGTAGGTGGTTTGTAGCGATGAAAATGATCCATCATTCGGGCATGATAGTCTCCTTGGTCTCCTTGATTGTGATAGTTCGGGTTTCCTTGCTGATTGTGATTGATTCCTTGAAAAAGGTTCCTTAAGTCACCAAAAGTCACAGCTTGCCCAACAGGAACCTGAATATTATCGGCATTAGCAGCAGCTTCCCCAGTAGCAACATCATTGGTTGCAACCTGATTGTGTCAACGATACTCACGACGTGGAGGCATCTATCTTTCAAACGTTCTAACTTAAGGTGTGTTTGTAAACATTGTAAAGGCATAGACTTACATTCGTATATTTTCGTCCTAAAGCCCAAAGTCTCATCCTATTATAGAGTTTTAGTGTATTATGAAAATATCTACTCTAAGGGTTTATTATATTTAATTAAATTAATATGTTATGAACGTTATCCATCTACTTTTTGGGTATATGTGTATACTTCCAATAATATATATCATGCATGTCCATGAAATAAAATCATGCTGAAAAGATTGTAAATCATGCTAAACATTATAATTGCATATCTCATGCTTAAAACAATACTCATAAAATATTTGTCATGCTATAACTTTCATAAATCATGCTTGAATAATGCATCTCATGAAACATGTCTTTTACTTTCTAACATGAACCTCCTTTTCATTCATACCTTGTTGGAGCCGGAGCAGCAGACGAAGGATAGCTAGTGGATCATTTACATTCTTTAAATAAAGTTTCACATTTTGACTCAAAATAATTTTATTTGAGAGACTTTAGAGAGATTTTTTTTTTTTTGCAAGTCTACAGAAACGTAGACCTGCTCTGATACCACACTATCACGCCCCAATTTTATTTAAAGTGAATATTAATACATTTTGACTTTTGAAAAAGGAACGCGAGCTCATAAAATTAATTGTAAATAATTTTAGTAATAACCTCATTAAATTTTTTTTATCCACAACATTTGCAAAATCATTTAGTAAGGACATGCTAAAATTTTTTAATAAAACAGTTAGCGGAAGCAACTCAAATAATTAAAGTTTCAAATAAAGTAATCATGGTAAAGTAGACATGTCTAAAAAAATTCAACTACAAGTTTAGCTACCAAAACGAAAAGGTTTACGTCTCATAAGCATTTAAAAGAAGTTAACAAAACTACTTGTTCAGGACCCAATTAAATATCATTCATTATTAAAATTAATTCTCACTAGCATCCACCGTACCACAGCATCCGGGCTCCTCATCTGTAAAATAATGTAATAATATGGGGTGAGCTACACTAGCTCAGTGGGGTTACCGTTTGTCAAGATTAAAAACAAGTATAAGCAACATAGAATAACAACACCGTATCCATGCTACCAGCCACTTAACGACCGATTAATTCATAACCATGCTATTGGCCACTTAATGACCAATTAAATTTCCATGCTATCAACCACTTAACGATTGATTAAATCATATATGTTGCCCCATCCATATCACACATACATGCGTTTAATAAAGACAAACAAGGTAAGAAAAATCCCACCTCAAAATGCAGTGAAAACTTGAATGCGAATGAATGCAAATTGCAACTTATGATTCCACGTCCTCGTTATCTTCGTTTCCTACAAATAAAATATTTCGTGACTTTATATATATTTAATTGATATTTTTAATAATTATTAATTGAAAGAATTAAAAGGAAATTGAAAGGAATATGATATTGTGTATAAGTTTAGGAATAGGATTTGGAAACTGAAAGATCAAACTGAAATATGATTGAATAATGAGTAAGGATAATTCTGAAATTTTCTGGAAAAAGTTAAAAAAAATCGAAGGATAACAAATATGAATTTCAGAAGGTTGAAATTCGAAAATAATTACTTAATCTAAGAAATATTAAAGAAGATGGGTGATATAATGAAGATTTGATAAAGTTTGAATTAAAAGAACTCTCCCCACTTCTTTCTCTCTCCTCCCTCTCTTCACTCTACTCTCTCTCTCCTATACACTCTTCTTTCTCTCTCCTCTCATCTATCTGCAACCCTCCTTTTCTCTCTTCCAATTTTCTTCTTTTCTCCCTATTTCCTTTCCCTCTCTTCTCATCCGTTTGATTTTTTTTTCCCGAATTCTTCCTCCCCTTCCCAACTCATCTTCTCTCTCATATTTCCCTCTACAAACTCTTTTGTCTCCCCTTTTGTATTGGAAAAAGAATGGTTATGGTAATGGAAAAAGAAAGAATGGCAATGGTGATGGATGATAATAGAAATTGGAGTTTCTGATCTGACTTCAACGGAAGGGAAAGAAAGAGATGAAAAATTACAGAATTTTACCTTTACGTGTTTTTGTGAGGGCTTGTTTATATTTTGTGAGATAATTTGATATATATGTAGGCAAGAGATTAATGATCCTTAACCATCACATTTCAATTTGTTATCAAGTTAGATATTTTTAGGAATATGGGTTGATGTGTATCTTTTTTTTAAATCTTTTTTTTAAATTAATTTGAAATTGCACATGTTAATCTACCCATGTGGATAAATTCTACAATATTTTTAAGAAAATTTCATGGGTTTAATTTTTGGACTTTATTAAATTATTTTATGGGTTATTTCTAATTATATTATCAAACTATAGGTTCATAAAAAAAATGAAATGTTATTAATTTTAAGTGATTATTTATTTGTTTATAAGAATTCTTTTTTTTTTTTTTATGTATATTACAACCTGAAACTCTTGCAATCAAAGCACTCAAGCTATCCAACGCACTATCTTTCCATAACTAGAAGTTTCAAGTCCAGTCTATTGCAGCAAGCATACTCTATCTTAGAGAGCTATCTATACAAAAGCTTGCTGCCTGTGTTGTTGAAGGAATCACCTTATTTATTTTCGTAGACTGTTAGGAGTTGCTTGATCGGAGGTTGTTCCTGATTAAGTATTTGCGTTCTTAGTAGAAGAACAAGAGCTCTGTGTGGGCAAGTTGAGTTTGGTCACTGTGCAGTAACCATGTGTGGGATAGACAGACAGTTCTTGTTATGTTTAGGTTGTCTAAGCGAGGCTTGTGTAAATCAACCCTTATACTTAACAAAGTTCCTCCTTGGGAAGGAGTAGAGAGGACGTAAAGGGATTACTCCACCCTTGAATCTCTATAAACCGTTGTGTTTATTTTTGGTATAGCTCACTTCTGTTCTTATCCTTGTTATTGTTTATCTGCTTTAACTGTTGTATATCTCTCATAAACATATCAACCGTTTTCAGAAAAGAAGCTTTGGTCAAAAGATTTTTCGTTGTGCATAAAACTCATTTTCTCTAAGCTCGCTAAAGGTAACTGCTCAAGCAGTAACCTTCAGGACAATAAGCTCTTTAGCTATCTGCCTGAGTGACTTATTTTTCAGTTTAAAAGAAAAAGTTTAAAAAAATTTCACCCCCCCCCCTCTAAGCCTACTACCACTTGGGACCACAAGTGGTATCAGAGCAGGTTGGATTAAACATCCGATCTAACTGATCAATCCCTAATCCCTGCTTTCTAAAAACCCTCTCTTTGTTTTAAAATTCATAAGCATACCCAACATGGATTCTTATAAAGTGTCTATGTTCTCCATTGAAGAATATGATGATTGGAAAATACGCATGCAGGCACATCTCTCGGCTATGCATGATGAAATGTGGTATGTCATTATTGAAGGACCACTAAGGATCACCAAAGTAAACCCATTGTTTACTAGGGTCGTTGATGAAGCAGCAGAGAGACAAGGAGATGCAGGAGTCATCCCACATCCAGCAGTGTTGAAAAAACCTAGAGAGGAATGGACGGCTGACGAGATGAGGTGAGCAAACCTTGACAACGTAGCGAAGAACACATTATTCCTCACTCTCGATAAAGGAACCTTCAGCAAGGTGAAAACTTACAGGACTACAAAAGAAATCTGGGAAAAGCTCGAGCAAATATGCGTAGGCACTGAGCTCACTAAAGAGAACAAAGTCTCTACAGCTACCTAGAAATTCAAACTGTAACGCCCCAATTCCCATTCATTGAAAATCAGGTCGTCACCATTTCCTTACTTAAAGAATTCATAAAATAGTTTACAGCGGAAGACTGAAAGGAAAACACGAGACATTTTTTTTTTTTAAAACATAATACAATTATTTCCAAAACTCGTGTTTTACCCACATTTCTAGGTTAAACGTTCAAACAAACTCTTATAAGAGATAACATAATAGAACATGCATATAATATCAAAATACAAGTCTAGGCCCATCATCTATCATAATTTGCATATCCAAAAATATGACATTATTCTCAAAAGTAATTATTATTTTGGTATTCTAACATTACAGGAGTGATGGGAAAGACAGTTTAGCTTGCTACACGTCCACGTCATCATACGCCGAACCTGAAAATATTAAAAGTGGAATCATGAGACACCTCCGGAGAGGGATCCCAGTGGGATAACTGTAATCTCTAATATTCATTGAAACAATTAAATTATTAAGTACATACTACATGTCCGTTGGGCTCGCTCACCCTGGACCATACATAACATAAAGGAATGTGGGAGTCGCTCGCCCACTAAACCTTGCTTTCATAGACCGGGCACTCTCACCCTTATGGTCGTCGCCCGATAGTGAAGCAACTACCGGTTACCGCTACGGAACTTCAACCGTAGACCGTCGTATATAACTTACTAATTTAATCATCACCGTATAGTAGAGTGTAGAAATTACCCACTCTGACATATATTGAAATAATTAAATTACTAAGCACATACTACTTTGTCCGTTGGGCACGCTCACCCTGGACCTTTCATAGACCAGGCACTATGGCCCTTATGGTCGTCGCCCGATAGTGAAGCAACTACCGGTTACCGCTACGGAACTTCAACCGTAGACCTTCGTACATAACTTACTAATTTAATTATCAAATCATAGTAGAGTATAGAAGTTACCCACTCTAATATATATTGAAATAATTAAATTACTAAGCACATACTACAATTGTCCGTTGGGCATGCTCACCCTGGACCTTTCATAGACCAGGCACTCTCGCCCTTATGGTCGTCGCACGATAGTGAAGCAACAACCGGTTATTGCTACAGAGCTTCAGCCGTAGGTTTTCATACATAACTTATTAATTTAATTATCAACGTATAGTAGAAATTAGAAGTTACCCACTTTAAGATGACAGCTTGAGGATTGCTCCTGGATTCACCGGTTGTCTCGACTGCACTTGACACACTTAGTCATTTAGTTTCTTATGTCAAATTATATCATATAACATGTAAATATTATCGAAAGACTTAAAATTAAATCTTTACTTTGTTTCATTAACTAACTCTTTATCTTTTATGAGTTTCTACAATTAGTAAACATAGAAGATTCCATTAATTAACATATGAAGTAAAGACTTTTAAATAATCTACCCATAGCAATTAAATATAACTAAAGGAGATTCTTAAAGTTTACCTACTTCTATGGTTCATATATAATTTTAAGCCAGAAAGAAAATATTATAGTAATTACCAATCGACCCCTTTATTTAGCCGAACACACTACTCTTATACCCAATTTCTCTTTAATTTCAATATTACTTAAATCATTTCTTAAATTAATTTAACTAATATAACACTTTTCAAATCTTATTTCTGGAATAATATCACTAATTAATAGTGCATACCAACATTTTACACAGCATATAATACTAAAAATAAACTTATGTTGTCATGCAGGATACCAATTTCTTATTTAATTTGGCAAGATAGATTATCTTTTAATACTATATAATTTTAAAGAAACCAAAATTGTATTGCTAGCTATAAATGATTTTACAAAGTAAATAATTAAGATATATAATTTGCTAATTAGTATAATAATTTAGAAATACACACCTCAATCAACAAAATAAATTAGCGAAACAATAACCAATGTACATAAATTTATAAATCTTTAATTTATATCATGTAATCATCTCAAAATAGAAATACAATTTGTAAGCTAATCCATTAACATGATTTCATACACATTGTCCAAATATTTATATTAATCATACATCATACAAAATATACATATATTAGACTCACATATAAAATTTTGATGATAACATTATCATATAAGAATCATTTAAACATGATTAGCATTTAAAAGAAATCAACATACTTATATCTTAAGCTTTAGATATTTAAACTAGAAAATTCTTAGTCTTAAAATGATGCATAAAATATAAAAATGTAACAATTTTAATATTTCATATATAATTCCTAAATTCACAATATTATTCACATGATCATATATATTCATTTAGGTTAACATACTGAAAATTCATAGATTTTAATTGCTTATACAAAGAATTAACAATCATTGAACATGATTAACATATAAACAACAAATATACTTATAATTTAAACTTTAGGTATTTTTAACTAATAATTTCAGTCTTAAATGACACATAAAATATGGTTTGGGATCATAAAATAATATCCGGTATAGTATTGGGTTTAATTTATAATTGCATTAAGGTTCTGGGGTTAAAATTTAATTTATGTAAAGTTTGAGGGTCAATCTATTAGTTCTTTAAGTTCTGGGGGTCAATCTGCAATTTCCTTAAAGTTCAGGGGTCTTTCTGTAATTTCAGTAAAGTTTGAGGGTTATATTATAAATTCTATAAAGTTCTGGGGTCAAACCCTAAGTTCCTCTAACTTCAGGGGTTGAAATGCAGAATACAAAAGTTAAGGGACTGGAAAATAAATAGGACAAAATGAGTAATTGCACATAAGTCCCTCAACTATCCCTAATTCCCAAAAACACACCCCAAAACCCTAGTCCCCTTGCAGCCGCCGCCGCCGCTCCAATTCTGCTTCGCCGCCGCCGCTGCTCCGTCGGCAGCAGCACACACGTCCCAACCACAGCACGGCGCCGCCACACACGGCGGCGCCCACACACGCACACACAACACGATACACACACACACACACCTCCGTTCAGACTACACGGCGCCGCCAGCCGCGGCGCCTCCCCCTTGTTTCTCCAACCCCGTCGTCACCCACACTGATACACATAAACATACCCACGCACGCACAGCAGCGCCGCTGCCGCTGCTGCGTCCCCCATCTGCGCGTACGGCGCCGCCCCGATTTTGCAGCACAGCGCCGATTCGCTCGGCGCCGCCCATCCGCGGCGGTGCTCCACCTCCCTTCCTCCCTCTCTTCTATAGCTTCGCACAACACCCAACATCCACTTCTCACCACGGCGGCGCTGCACATCGCCGCCCCCTTCACCCGCACGCCCACACAGCAGCGCCGCCCGACGTGGCGGCGCTTCCTCTACCCTCTCCCCCATCTTCCCCCTCTTCTACTACCCAATATGCAGCAACAAAACACCATATCACACATACACAATTACACATATATACATACATATATTTATATCTCAATTTAGGGAAAACAATTGGAAGCAATTAAAGCTTTTACCCATTTTTCACAACCAATTCCTTGCCAAACTTGATGAAAATGAAGATGAGGATGAAAATGAAAAACAAAAGGGAAGGGATACTATTCTATTTCTTGTACAGATGGAAGGAGGAACATTACATATGTATGCTTAAGAAAGGTCTAGCAATGACTCATCTATCCTACATTACACACGTGTACATATATATATAGGACATGTAACTCATATATATATATATATATTATATATTGTATTCGTATACATATATAAACCCTTATGCATGCCTCCTTATTTTCATATATATATATATAATTAACTTTAATAACGTTAATAATAATAATATTAATCATAATAATAATAATAATAATAATAATAATAATAATAATAATAATATACTACAATAGCATAATTTATACACAAGTATTTACTAAGTACATTTTATGTAAATTATTTTATTACATGTAATCACATATAAAGATCACAATTAAATTAAATAAAATAAAAGCATTTACGACACAAACGAACAAGCTTAGCATAAAAACTTAATATTATTTTTCCTCATTTAAAATTATCTATATCTTATCTTTTTTACTTTCATCCATGTTTGTCAAGTGAGTTGAGATCAAGCTCGGTTTCCTCCGTAAGCAATCCTGCAAAAATACTTTAACATCTTGAAAGAAGCATTAGATCGTAAAATACATAAAAATCATTGAGTACAACATAATACTTAAATCATAACTTTAAATAATATAAGAGTTCACTTCAAATCATTTTCAATTAAAGGTAAAAGAAATTTTTGTGAAATATGCAATGCAGGTTTTCTTGAAAACGGGGTGTTACACGAACTATTTGAGATGGTACCTGGAGAAACCCTAGAACAAATGAATCTAAGGTTTACAACCATCATCAACGAGCTTGAGTCCCTGACAAGATCTACACGCAGAAGGAGAAAAACATGAAGGTGCAAAGAGCTCTTCCTGCTGAATGGAATAGCAAGATGACTACCATGAGAGTGTCCATGGATTTAAAATCTATGAGTACATTCGATCTTTTCTCAGACCTCAAAGCCTTCGAGTCCAACATCAACCGAAGAAAGATAGAAACTGAGGGAAGAAGCTCGAAGGTTACTGCACTGACTACAAGACAGCCTCAGGAAGCTAAGAAATCTAAAGATCAGATAACTACCTTGGAGGCTACCGCAGAAGAAGACATAGTCTTACTCCTGAAGAAGTTTCAAAAGTTCATTAGAAGGAACTAAAAAACAGATGGCTTCAGGAAGAAGCGAAATGAAACTGGAACCAGTGGGCAAGCACCTCAGTCAAATGTCAAAGCTACTGACATGTGCTACAACTATAGGAAGCCAGGTCAATATGCCAGGGAGTGTCCATATCCAGAAGTCCACTGTTATCCAGATGATGAACGAAAGGTGAGGCAAGAAAGAAAATGACAGGAGCACCAAAAGCTGAGGGCGCTGATCGGTGATGTAGAGACCTCTCAGGTAGCTACACCTGAGAAGGCACCTAAGAAGGAAGAGTCAACCATTGATAGTGACTCAGAGAATTCATCTTCAGATGAAGAAGCTCTAATCTGTCTCATGCCAAAAATGATGACTTAGAAGTTGAGGTAATAAATCTTAATCCTCTTGTTCAATTTGACGAAAGGCTGAACATGATTTGTGCTTTCAAACAAATCATGAGTGACTTCAAGTAGATTACCTGGACTCATGAGGAGCTGAAGCTAGAAAATGTAAAGCTCAAGAGAGAGCATGTTTCGCTAGGAAGACTACTAGCCCTAGAAAAATCAAAAAGCCAAGCATGCAGTGACCTCAAAGCTAAAATCAGTAAGCTTAGTCAGCAAGTCACTAAGCTGATAAGTGAGAAGAAGGTTCTCACTAAAACAATCAATACCTTCAACAAATCCTCCAAAGACTTGGATGCTATGCTAAATATCCAAAGAAGTCTAAAGGATCATGCTGGCATAGACTACTATGGAGAACCTTCCACTTCAACAGCCAGCACCTCAAAGGCACCTACATTTGTGCCTGCAGTAATCCCCCATCAAAATGAACTACCTAACTTCGGGGGAACTGCAAGCAGAAGTGCAGGAAACTTTGATGGAAAGGGAAAGAGACCCCTTTCAGGTACTTACGGTAGTAAGTCTCTCAGAAGCTGGCTCCAACAACCTAAGTATACTGGAAGCAGGAGCCATAGATAGCAGCCTAGAAAGGGCAAAAGGTCTCCAACATCCTATCTGTCACAGACTTATATGTCTAAAACTAAAGGAACCTATGTTCCTAAGAGGCAGAGGAAGAAACCACTTGCACACAAAGCACACATGCAGTATTCTAAGGATACTGGTAAAAATTCAGGAACCAACAAGAGTTATAACAAAAGGATTGTTATGAAGCAAGTATGGGTTCCTAAGAAGAGAACGGAAACTAACAAGAAAGGACCTGTACTTGTATGGGTACCTAAAAAGAAGTAATTTCTCTTTGTATGCAAGAACTTGTGGCAAGAAGTAACAAGGAAATATGATACATTGACAGCGGCTGCTCAAGACACATGACAGGGAACCATAAGAGCCTTATCAACTTCAGAGCTTCCAAAGGACCTAAAGTCATATTTGGAGACAACTCCAAAGGAAGCACAAAGGGCACTAGTGACCTAATTAAAGGAAATATCTACATCAAAGACGTATCTCATGTAGAAGGCTTGAAATACAACCTCCTGAGTATAAGTCAATTTTGTGACAAAGGCTACTGTGCGAAGTTTTATCTCAACAAGTACCTGATTAAGGACAACAAGACTCAGGAAGTCAAGCTCACTAGAACAAGGAAGGGAAATATCTATGTTTCTGATTGGGAATCAGTAACTACAACTACCTATTTCATTACCAAAGGAACACCTGAAGTTAGCTGGCTGTGGCATAAGAGGATGAGCCACCTGAATTACAAAACCATGATTAAGCTAGTTAGGAAAGGACTAGTCAGAGGGTTGTCTGATATAGTCTACAAGAATGAAGCTATCTGTGGAGCATGCCACAAAGGGAAACAAATAAAGAGCTCATTCAAGAACAAAACCCTTCGTTCTACAGTATCCAGGACACCTCAACAGAATGGAGTTGCTGAAAGACGTAATAGGACCCTGAAGGAAGCTACAAGGACAATGTTAGTCGAAGCTGAGCTACCAAAGAGATTTTGGGCAGAAGCAACTGTTAGATATATATGTAGAATGTTTTGATGAGACAAATCCTTAAAGTAACTCTATAAGTGTAACCAATCTTAGGATAGGTTACTACAAATAGAGTTACTACAGAAGATTAAAAGAAATAGATAATATGTCGAAGGAAGGATACTGAAGAGAAAGGCTATAAAGAATCGAATAAATTAATAAAGATACTATTAACTAACAAGAAGCCACTGGAAGAAAGGACCTCGCCAAAGAAGGATGCAGCGATCCAGGAAGCTACCTGAAAAGACCATGCCGAAAGCATACTGCAGGGAGCAGCATGCTACAGAAGCCTCGAAGCCACCTGAAGGAGCAAGCCAGAAGAAGGAAGCTCCAGAGTGAAGCCAGAGGATGAAGCTACAAAGCAGGTATGGGCAGAAAGTCAAAGTTACCAGTAGACACAAGAAGTTACCGATAAATAGAAGAATGAGAGGAGCCAACCGGAAGAAGACACGTGGAAAGTGAAAAGCTGCCGTGTGTCAGTAGTGCGGTGCGTCAATGTCAGAAATCTGTTTACCTTCAACGAGCAGATTTCACCACCTATAAAGAGGAGGACTGAAGACTGAAATGTGTGTGAGTGAGAGAACGCACCCGGTGTGTGAGAGAAGCACCAAGTGTGCAAGAAAGAAGAAGACAAGCCCATCAGAATATCTAAGCTCACAGAGAGAAGCGCAAGAGAAGGGAGAAGAGCTCAAGGCTCACAAAAGAGAGAAGCGCAGTAAAAGACGGAAGTTAAGAAGAGTAGAGAGTGTTCACAAAGACCAATAGAAAAGAAGAAGAGCTCGAACACTCCACACCCCCCGGAAGACACACACCAAGTCTACCAGTCAGCAGCAAGCTTCAGCAGAAAGAGTCTACAAACGAAGGTCAGGCTTGCTGCACCTAGTTGAAGAAGAAGGAGATAAACCTCTCTAAAAGGTTATCTCGGAGTACTCAGTGCGAGAAGTAATGTCCTGCTGAGTTTACCACTTTCGAGGAGAAAGTGAAGACCCTGGGTGG
Source organism: Scutellaria baicalensis (assembly GCA_005771605.1). NCBI lineage: Eukaryota > Viridiplantae > Streptophyta > Magnoliopsida > Lamiales > Lamiaceae > Scutellaria > Scutellaria baicalensis. The sequence continues at coordinate 19,437,360 of CM016721.1, forward strand.
GTAGAGGAGGATCCTGTGTGGGTCTAGGGAAAGTAGGCAAGCATCTGTGTGAAGGCTTGCTACTTATTCGTTAATGGTGGGCTGTAATAGATAGGTCTATGTAAATCAACCAGCTTAACCAATGTTCCCTCCCGTGAGGAGGAAAAGATGACGTAGAAGGATTACTCCACCTTCGAACCTTTATACATGCTTGTGTCTTTATCTGCTTACTGCCATGCATACACTCTCTCTAATAAGCTGCACATCTTCTACCAGGCTTAGTAAAAGGCTTCCGCATCCACTCTGATCAGTAACCTCTCAAAACGTTACTGACATTAGAAAAAGGCGATAGAGGTAGAAGAAAAATGTGTAATGGTTCAGTAGGCTTATTCACCCCCCCTAAGCCTACTACCAGTTGCTTTCCGGGACCAACAAGTGGTATCAGAGCAGGTTGGACCGTTCACCAGTTGATATACCTGATACCTATAGGTGGTATCAATAGTCTATCACCGGTGAATTGTTCATTCTTGCTCAATGGTCAATCTGATACCAACAAATGGTATCAGAGCAGATGGATGAACCAAAAGATCTAAGCGATCTGTCTAGATCCCATCTGTGAAAGAAGTCTTTCTCAATATGTCTCTCTCTTTCTCTCACCCTCACATCAGAGATCATTTCAAAATGCATTTTGTTCTAAAAGGATATGATTGATGTGAAGACAACAAACAGCTAAAAGATGAAGAAAATCAAGCTGTGTTGTGAAGAAAGCTGTTTCCGAGGGGGAACAGCAATCTGCGAAGAAGAAAGCCATGCATAAAGGAGCAACGTCCTTATCTATCATGGAGGAGACCAGCATGGAGCTGATCAACAAAGAAGACTTGTTCCGGAGGATACAAAGGAGTAACAAGAAGAAGCACACTCCAGTCTCCAGACAGAAACAAGATAAAAGAGGGACTACTCTTTAAAAGAACATGAATGACCAAGTACCTCGTTCCAATCCTAAACTCTTTTAATTCTGGTCATAACCATATCTTGTTAATCTGTCAAAGAAATCAAGTGACTATGTGCTGATAAAATGTATAACACTTTACTATCACTTGATTCTATAAATAAGAGAAGGAAGTCAGCATGTATTTTTCATAATCTTTATGCTTCTCTTTCTCATGCTAAGCCTCAAAGTAACCTGAAATAGTATTGATAAATGACCCCATATCTCAAAAGAGGAGACCACAAAGTAAGGGGGAACTTCCAGTACAAATCTAGGAAGTTTTAAAGAAAAAAAAGGTTAAAATCCTTGGAGTAACCCAAGTGTGGGTATGCTATAGAAAGTCTGCAACAAACTGACATTCCATAAGGAATCAAGCAGAATAGCAACTCCAGAAAAATAAAAATGAAAACAATAAAAATAAATAAATAAATAAATAATTTCTATGTCTTTGTCTATCTTGATTTGTTTATATACACCTGCACGCACTATCACTCCTTGATCTTCAAAAGTCTTGAAGAAGCCAAAACTCTCTCTACAGTATGGGTTGTAAAGATAGGTCTAAGCTTTAAAAGAAAACAAGAAAGACTCATACTTGTATGAGTACCTATACATGTTTATCGTTATGTAGGTATATCTGACAAAGAACTAGTAAATTTAGGGGGAACCATTGACAAGATGACAAACTCTGACTATAGGATACTGAACATCCGGCTACTGGACACTAAGTCATGGGATAACAGGACGTTGTACACCCAGACACTAGATACCAAGCTAACTGGATGCTATGTTCCTAGAAATCAGAGCACCTGTCATTAAGTCAATAGAAAAGGTGGAAGGGCCTAATTGAAAAAGATAAATGTTTGACTAAAAGAAACGCTAGACACCAGAATATTAAAAGCTAGGTCACTAATAGCAGGATGCTGGACATCAGGATGCTAGAGACCAGGCTGACTGGAAATTAGGTCACTGGATGGCAGGACGCTAGATATCAGGATGCTAGATACCAGGGGCTGGAAACTAGATCGCTGAACACTAGGTCGATGGGCAACAGGACGCTAAATACCGAGTAGCTGGATACTGGATCGCTGAACACCATGTCGCTGTGTATCAGGACGCTAGATTTCAATATTCTAGATAATAGCTTACTTGAAGTCAGAACTTATCATCAAAATTGGATAAAGAGAACTCTTAGATGTTACACGTTAAAGCAGTTATTGAGAAAATATTTCTTGGTAACATGCGTACACTTTAAAGAGATCGTCTTTTCTAGAAATAGACTACCTTTTCTAAAACCCTAAAAGAACTCTAGCCGCACGATCAGAAAAATTCAAGGACGGAGATTCAGCCGCTGACCACAGACGCAATCAAATCAGGAGATAAGATTTAAAGTTGTGGAAATTGTCAACATCAGCCTTGGAAACAGGCGGAGCAGTTAATGAGATCTTTAAAGATCCAAACTGCAACAGGGAGTATTTATATCCTTATAAATACATGCACTCTTATTCTTCATAAAGCAAATATATATCGATATCCTCTATCTCTCATCGTAAGAGCTAAAATGGAACTAGATTGTTGGAAACATTTCTCTTCATTCCTTCCAAAAGACACATTCTCTGCAAATGATCAATCAAGCACACCCCAAATCTCATATTTTCATCCTTCATGCTTGATACTTGATAAGCAAGTCTTTCTCAGAAGACTCGGTCTTCTAGTATTCTCTCCTCACCTCAGACCTGAGGATGCTTGAGGTCTTGCCCAACAGTCTCACATTATTCGATATCAAGTCGCTCCTAAGGAATCTCACATTATCACAACAAAAAAGGATTATCCGATATCTAAAGGGAACCCAAGAAGTAGGCTTGTGGTACCCTAAAGATGGAGGAATCAAACTGATTGGGTATACTAATTCTGATTTTACAGGTTGTACAATTGATATGAAGAGTATCGGCGGAAACTGTCAAATGTTGGGGAATCGCCTAGTATCCTGGTTCTGCAGGAAGCAAACTTCTATAGCCACCTCTACAGCTGAAGCTGAATATGTTGCTGCAGGAAGCTGTTGTGCACAAATTTTATGGATTCAGCAACAGCTTCAAGATTACGACATCATCGAGAAGGAAACACCAATCATGTGCGATAATATGAGTGCAATAGTGATAACACACAACCCTGTTTTTCACTCAAGAACAAAGCACATCGATATTTAACATCACTTCATCAGAGATCATGTGGAAAAGAAGGACATCTCACTGGAAAAGATTCACACTGACTAGCAGCTAGCTGGTATATTTACAAAACCTATTTGTGAATCAAGATTTTCTTATCTAAGAAATGAATTAGGTATCATTAAGTTAAGCTAACTCCCTCTAATAATCTCTTATTAAGTGTCCTACAACTTAGGGGAAGCCAAGAAGCCTTGGAAAAATGTGAAATTTTTGAAGCTTAACAGGAGTCAAGAAAGGATACTGAGAGAGGTCCCTGCCAAAGGTTCCTGATGTAGGCGGCTGACTAAGCTCACTGAAAAACACATCAGCACATGCCATCTGGAAAACTAATCATCACAAAGGAACCCCACGAAGCGCACGATCAGAAGAAATTGTCAATCCCAAGACGTGGCTCATTAAATCAGGACAAGGTACCAATGAAAGGCAGTGATTTTTACAAATAAGCCGCTCAAGATCTTTGAAAAGTTAAAAAACGAATCAGCTCATTAAATGCCAGGAGCCTCAACTGCAGGATGATAAACCATTCAAATTCTGAATCAATCTAAGCCCTTGATCAAAACACTGGAAGTTTTCCTATAAATAGGAATTTTAGACTTGATCAAAATCTTTTACGCTCTCATATCTGTTACACTCAAAATTTCTGCAAGCAATAACCTAGCAATCTTTTTGTGATCTATCTGTGTTTTTTACAGAATCTCCATTTTCCATCCTACTACTCAAATGGCACCTAAGAACTGTAAGCAAACTTCTTCCTTTCCATATTGCTTCCAGCGATCAGAGTCGTAGAATGTTTCACAATCTCTAAGTACACTACTTATTGAACCCAAAATGGGGTACTCTAAACTCCCAATATACTAATTACAACAGTTGTTGTCTTATCAAAATTTAAACACCTTTCTCCTTACATTTTCTTTCTAAGTTTTACCCATGTATATATAGGATTTGATATTCCTTATCTTTTATGGTTTTAAAAACAACGTGGTCTCCTCATATTTCTCAACTACACACCTAACTTATTTTCTTTATCTCAATTTAGATCGATATTATTCACCTTTTAGGAGTTTAAAAAGAACATGGACTCCCATTGTTCTCAACTACTTCCTAACTTATTTTATTTATCTCAACTAATTAATTTAAATTCCAATTTTTATATCTAATTTAACATGGTTGTTGGTCCCAACTAAGAATGAACACAGCGATCTATAGAGGTTCGAAGGTGAAGTAATCCTTCTACATCATCTCTTCTCCTACACAAGGAGGAACTTTTGTTAGTTCAAACGGTTGATTTACACAAGCCTTGCTTAGACAACCTAAACCTAACAAGAACTGTCAGTCTATCCCACACAGGGTTACTGCACAGTGACTAAACTTTTCTAGCCCACACAGAGCTCTTGTTCTTTTTACAAAGAACGTAAATACTTGATCAGGAACAGTCCTCCGATCAAGCAACTCCTAACAGTCTACGAAAGATGGATTTTCTTTTACAACAACACAGACAGGAAGCTTAGAATGATGAGCTCTTTTAGTTGTAGGTAGCTTGCTGCTAGACTAGACTTGAAACTTCTAAGGATTAAGAGATTGTGCGTTCAGGTTTCAAGTAGTCTTCAAGTTCTAGTCTTATTTTATTTATAGGCGAGGGTGAATCTGCCCGTTAGAGAGAGCATCCTCCTTGCAGCATGTTCGAGGTGATGTAGTTTTTTCTTCTGATTAATTCATACATAGTTGTTGTGATTGTATGTCTCTGTTACTGCAATCGTCATACTTTAGTCTGACATTTCTTTAGACTTCTTTTTTGCTTTACTACATGACATCTTCTGATTGGTTAAGATTGCGGTTGTGCCTAACGTAAACCTTGTACACGTGCTTCGAGGTAACTGCTTCCGAGTAGTTTGCTAATGCTTCTTGGTTCAGCATCCTTGTGCAGTGAGCGTCCAGTATCCTTTTCAAGCAGCCTGCTGCAGATACTTGTACTGAAATCATTTTGCGGTTTTTCTTATGCAGCAAGGTCCTCATGCTTCAGTCTTGATCATTAGGCCTCCTGATCCTATACTTAGAGATTTTTACAATGGAATCTAAATACTTAGGATCCAAGGCCTTAAACTAATACATGTTATCTTCATCAAAATCTATACAATGTTCCTTACAATTTCCCCATTTTCGATGATGACAAAACTCCTTTAAGAGGATCAAAGACTTATTAGATTTTATTTAATAACATAAATTTATATCAGAGCAAGAGAAATCAACAGAAGATAAAGGCAAGGTAATAGAGTAACAATACAAGCTCACAAGGAGTGAGCTTTTCAAAACTGAATGATAGGGAGCTATCTTCATCTCTTCAACAAGGAGGTTCGATCCTCTTTGACGCATCTTCCAAGTGATCTCTTTGTCCAGTGACTTGATAATAAGTTCTGATGTCCAGTAACCTTTGGTGTCTAGCATCCTGGTGCACAGTGACCTGGTGTTTTGCGATCTAGTGTCTAGCATCCTGGGTTTTAGCGTCCTGATATACAGCGACCTGGTGTTCAGCGATCTAGTGTCCAGCACCTTGGTATCTAGCATCCTGATATCTAGTGTCCTGTTATTCAGCGACCTAATATACAGTTAGCCTAGTAACTAGCATCCTAATATCCAGCATCCTGTTATCCAGCGACCTAGTATCCAATAGTATGGTGTCTAGCGTCCTGTTGTCAGAACTCAATTTTGTTCCTTAGATTCATCAATTATTTCCCCCTGAATCCAGTAGCCCTTTTGTTAGAGATACCTTTCTGGTGTATAAGCTACTTTAGATATGACAAATCATGATACCAGTAAGGTTGATAGATTTATTCCTTTTGGAGTTGTTGTTGTCTGTTTAGTTGTCTTCGCTGCAGACATCTTTCAGCATGCTCATATCCATTTGTTGGATATATTTGTAGAATGTTTTGATGAGACAAAACCTGAGTAACTCTATATATGCATAACTAATCTTAGGATAGGTTACTGCAATAGAGTTACTACAGAAGATTAAAAGAAATAGAGAAAGTGTCAATTGAAGGATACTGAAGAGAATGGTTAAAAAGAATCGGATGAACTAATAAGGATACTATTGACTAACAGGAAGCTACTGGAAGAGACCCCGCTAAAGAAGAATGTTGCGGGACAGAAAGTTGCTTGAGAAGACCATGCCGAAAGCATACTGTAGGGAGCAGTATGCTACAGAAGCCTCAAGCCACCTGAAGGAGCAAGCCAGAGAAGGAAGCTCCAGAGTGAAGTTAGAGGAGGAAGCTGCAAAGCAGGGCATGGGAAAAAAGTCAAAGTTACCGGTAGACACAAGAAGTTACCGGTACAGAGAAAGAGAAGAGGAGCCAACCAGAAGAAGACATGTGGAAAGCGAAAAGCTGGCGTGTGTCAGAAGTGCGGCGCAGAAATGATGAAAATTCACATATGATCACATTAAATTCATATCGTGATCAAACTGAATTATGTGTCCACATATCGTGTCCCCAGGAAACCGTTATGAATGCATTGTATATAGTGTACATGTATATATCGTGATGACGCTTAAAAAAGTTTATATCGTTATATCAATTCATATCGTGTCCTCACAGTTCTAGTTATGAATGTATGCCACTGCATATCGTGTTCACAGTGAATTAATATAAACATATCGTGTCACACCACCTTAAACCAATATGAATGTTCTACTCATATCGTGGTCACCCGTAATTTCACATATCGTGTCCACACTTACGGTTCCGTCCATATATATATTGAACACGACATAATTTATATCATGATCACCAAATGTACATATCATGTCCACACATGAAATTATTGTTAATTTACTTTTTACTTTATATCATTATGACAATTATGTATCTTCATCACAATTTAGTTTTTTTCTTCATTTATCATTTACACACAAGCATTTTCCTGTTTGATTGTTTTGCGTTAGGATGATTTTGAATGGATCAGAGGTCATTCAAAGGACTCCATGTATAGTATCAATACATACGTGAAGTCCAAGTGTATTAACGAGATTGAGATGCAACTAAAGTAAGTGGGAGTTGATACCTTAAATGCATTTCGACGTTCATGTTTTGGGCATTTTCTTGATTTCCACGGTGATGGAACAAGCTCGAATATTGCCCTACATTCCCTTATTGCCAGAGAGGTAAAGAGAGGCGGTTGTAGTAAAGATGATGGCCTGTGGTTCAGAGTTTGTGGCCAAAATCTGCGATTCTCCAAGTTTGAGCAATGGGTCTGAAATTTGGAAACTCCAATTTCGACCCTAATGGAAACCACAGTTTGAGTGAGACGAGTCTCTATATGAGAAAGTTCATTCTGGGTCGAGAATGATTGTTGACTCATTGAAGAATCGGTTTGTACGAGGAGATTTCCATAGCTCCACTGATGACAAATTGAAGGTGGCGAAGATTATTTTCTTATACATTTTCCTTCTTGGAGTTGATCCCCAACGCACAGCCGTGTATAGGTGGGTTTGGTGCTTGGTGGATGACACCGATGCTTAGGAGAATTTCCCTTGGGGAAATTAGTTTTTCAGAAACTGCTACAGTCAGTCCGAAAGGTGCATATCCCTGACACCAACACCAACAAAAAAAGGGCCTACCACCTATACGGATGCACGACGGCCTTACTAGTAAGTTATTATTTACTCCAACAATCATTGAATTGTATCTTCATTATATTAGTTGTTTTGACCGTATTCAATCCAATATTGTCAAGGTATGGGCATACATTCCAGCCTTGGGGGCCATTTGTGGCCAGGTTGCCGTGCCAGAGGCAAGGCCGCATTGCCTCCAATGGAGATTCAAAGTTGTGAAGACCATTTCTCCATCTGTGTTTGAAGATGCAGAGGTAAGCTGTGGTACAAAATTACCAATCCTTTTATTCTAACAATATGCCAATGTCCATTTGACTGTCCTTGCAACATTCGTAGGCCCAGAATTTTATTACACTCGTTGGCACGGACTTGGAGATGCAGATGACATACATGTCCGGCATTCATGATAACATCAGTGAAGGATTTCAATACATTCCTCGTCTGAGCCGTTTTTATCGAGGAAGAGTGGTGCCCGGTGATGTGATCAAAGGGCACAGGTTAATAGAAGGAGTAGAAGTCGGAGAGGTGGAAGAATGTGTCACAAAAAGACCTAGGCCCCAGCCGCGTATGGAAGCTCCACCCTCCCGACTTGAGCAAACAGAAGCAGTTGACCATGAACCTACCATTCCCGGCCAACAAGCTTCATGTGCTCCTTCTCCTCGACAAGCCAATAGCCCTACTACTCGGAGCCCCGCTGATGAAGACGGACGTCGCAAGTGTCATGAACCTACAAGTGGAGGTGATGATGCCTTCTGGACACGCTTGGATGGGCTATTACAAACGCATATGCAAGCATTACAAACGCATATGCAAGCAATAGAGGCTCGTATTGAGCAGAAGCTTAGACTCGTTGTGTCTGAAGAGTTGGTGAAGCTGACCACTGCTCTTAGGCACTCTGAGCATCCCATAGCTGACATCATGAGAAAGGTCATCTGGATATTCCAACCGCAAATGTCACAGGAATTTCCACGGATCGGGGTGATATGACCACTGATCCAAACATCCTTCATGATGACGCTCAAAATTTGTTTGTAACACCGGCACCCATCGAAAGAGGGGGGAGGGTTGAAGATGTCGGTGTACAAATGGTCTAAGATGCAAATACCGAAGTTCCTCACTTGGATGATAGCCTTGCGCATACGCTCCTTAACATAGATGCTTTGATCGAGGAGCCACGCTGTCCGAAGCGTGCCCGACGGTCCACCGCTCAAACTCATAAGCCTGATCAGAGAGAACAAGGCCCGTCTTGACAAGGCCGCAAAAAAGGATTTCACAAGGTTCTTGAAGAGCAATGATAGGTGCGCATCTTATACGTTGTCCATTGTTAACGCAGTCAACTTTCAATTTATAGTCTAAAAAGCATTTTAGAGTTTAGGCATCACAATAACAAATTCAGTGCTTTTCGAACAGTCGAAACGTTGGCCTCTTCGAGTGTGTGGACGCAGAATGGTTTAGCCATCTGATGAACCCGAAGATATATCTAACTGATCAGGTAGTGTCTTGACATTGAACAGCACCAACCTTTATTAATTCTTGTGCTACATGATATAAGTGTTTAACATTAACATTAATGTCTTTGTTGTAGCATTTGAATGTGTACATGTCTGTCTTGCATTCTGATCCATCTTTTGCTGGAATGGAATTAAAATTGAAGACCCCTGACACTCCTGAAGTAACCCTTGTTGATACACTCTTCTTTGTAAGTGACCGAGAAACTCCGTCATGTAATCATCTAACTTATTAATTTGGTATATTTTTCATCTTTGCATTAAGTTGTACACTGTTTTCATAGAATGCTTGCAAGGACATATGGATAGAAAAATTTGGCCCAGATTATATGCTTAAGGACTATGATCCGAATGTGTTGGATGACTTCACGGAGGATGAATTGAAATTTTTGATTTCTTACGTGCATGGCCTTAAACGATGGGGCCAACACAAGCCGTGGTCTGAAGTCCAACATGTATGATCTTATTTCCTACACAATATAAATGGCCAAAATGAACTATAATATCATTATGAACACGTGTTTGATTGATGGGATTATTTTGTTTTGTAGGTTCTAACCATTTTACACTACTCTGATTCGAATGTTGGGAAGGGGTCTACACAAGGCCATTGGATCCCATGTAGGGTATCATTGAAAGGTGGAGTTGTAGTTTTGTTTGATCCGATTAGCTTTAGAATGGAAAATGCTTCGTGGGTAGCCCATCAGAAATACTTCAAACCTTTGTGCCGCCTTTTACCTCGGCTTCTTAAAAAATGGGGCTTTTACGAGGATCGACCTGATATACAACATGACATGAAGAAGTGGCCTCTGAAAAAACTCATTCTTGAGCAGATGTTCGAACAACAAGACGCCGTGAATTGTGGCCCTCTTGCACTTATGACCATGGAATTGCTGATCTCTAGAGCTATCAACAAAGATCTTGTCAAGCCTTCACTGATTGCATAATATCGCAAGAGGGTTGTTTTCACAATCTACAAGTGGAGCACGGCCCCGAATACCCACGACATGGCACCTTTCTTCGAGGACTAACCAGGAAAAACATGTAAAGTCTTGTGTTTATGTGTTTGTTTATATAGTAGTGAAAGATAATGATTCTTGATCATACACTCGTTTTTAAATTTCATTGAGGCTGTGAAGTTCGATGTGCAAATGGTGTGTATGTCCTTTTGTACAAGTAATAACTCTGATTACAAAAGAACAATTTAAAGACTAAATGAGCCCTAAATTCAACTCGAGTCGATGTTGTATGCTCGAGAAACATGAAATCGTGGTCCCGACATGAGAAAATTGATACACACGCTTCAAAATAACGTGATCACGCTGTGTTAACTCGTGATCACAATGTGCATCATAGTAAATGACTTAATTATAACTTATAATTTGAAAACAATATTCCACACTAGTCGTATTGCCCAACTCGGGTCGCGTTGACATCGTTGTCATAATTTGCACTTAAGAGGTCATGTTGAAGTCCTTGCCCACGTAGTTTGATATCGTGTCAATGTGTCCTTACGATTCCACCGTTGCATCTATTCCACAGTCACGAGAGGGGAAACTAATAAACACGCTTCAATAAAACTGTGATCACATAACGTTATTCTGTGATCACGATGTGCGTCATATAAATCACCGATACGTGTTAATTTAAAAACAATTCAACTCGACTCATCTGGGTCTACTCGAGTCGATTTTATATCGCTGGATTAATTTGCACTTACGATGTCTAGTTGAAGTTGTGATCACGCAATTTGATATCGTGTTAATGTGTCTCCACGATTCCACAGTTGAATCTATATAAATCTTACGGTGTTGTTTTGTGAAAACAATCCTACTCGAGTCGATGTTGTACGCTCGAGTCATGATAAAAAATGAAATCAGTTGTCATGACTCACGAGAGGTGAAACTGATAAACATGCTTCAATAAAACGTGATCACATAACGTGTAAGCGTGATCACGATGTGCGTCAGATTTAATCAGCTATAGGTGTTAATTTGAAAACAATTCAACTCGACTCGTCTGCGTCTACTTGAGTCGAGTTTATTTCACTGGAATAATTTACACTTACGATGTCTGGTTGAAGTTGTGATCACGCAGTTTAATATCGGGTTAATGTGTCTCCACGATTCCACAATTGAATCTATATAAATCCTATGGTGTTGTTTTGTGAAAACAATCCTACTCGAGTCGATGTTGTACGCTCGAGTCATGATAAAAAAATAAAATCGTTGTCACGACTCACGGGAGGTGAAACTGATAAACACGCTTCAATAAAACGTGACAGTAACATGTAAGCATGATCACGATGTGCGTCAGATTTAATCAGCTATAGGTGTTAATTTGAAAACAATTCAACTCGACTCGTCTGTGTCTACTCGAGTCGAGTTTATTTCGCTGGAATAATTTACACTTACGATGTCTGGTTGAAGTTGTGATCACGCAGTTTAATATCGGGTTAATGTGTCTCCACGATATCCCTTATCAACACGACATATCCTGAATATATGATATCGTGATGACATTTTCAACCCAGTAAAGAATCCAAATTTCGAAAATATAAGTTACAATTCAAATTGAAAAAATGATCTACAAATAAGAGAATATAATAACTCCCACCCACTAGGGCGAAAAAATGGTCATTACCATTTTCTTTTAAAACCAAACCCGATGGCCCCATACCGTATTTGAATCAAACCTTTCATATTCCCAAGGAAAAATCCCCCTAGTTATTTGAATAATATTTTATTGATTTGAAGTTATCTGTATCATTAATGTATCTTCACACTATATACCTTTCTCCAGCCACGATAAAGTGAAACGTTACAGCTAACACCATCTACAAAATCACAAGAAACACTTTATACGCCGATAAACTGCAGAAATGGTGAGAAGATCACAACGACTCCGAAGTAGATGGAATCCCTCGACTCGTGTTAATGGGACTGTTTTCATCGAGATTTCGAATACCAATGAAACCTGGGATGGTGCCTCCAGCAATGGAACTTCATCTGTGGGCGGTCCTGTTTCCGATGCGGCGTCGCCAGAAGAAGCAACCGCTCCAAAATCTTCGCGTGCAGCCCACCAACATCGTCCAATAAACCCTCAAACCAGAATGTCAGAGGTATGTTCTGTAACCTTTAATTATGATCATGTTTACGAGCCGTGTTGGTACAAATGTGGGTCATCACGATATATTGTGATTAATATGGTGTCACGAGATCTATGTTTTTATATCGTGTCAGTATCGTAGAATGAAATTCATTGTGTGTTCATATTTACTATATATAAAAGTTGTCATTTTCATATCATATTCATATCATGTTCACGCATCTTATAGATAATGTCGTGTTCATATCCCCTTCTCAGAGGCAATACATGAGTATGAGTAGCTTCATATCGTGTACTCACCATATGTCTTTGCCTCGAGATGCTCATATAGGTGTTCAGTCGGCTTATTTTTGTGGATACCCAGTCCTCACCATATGTCTATTGCTATTGCTTCACTTTGTACATATCATGTTTATCTACTCATTCACAGCAACTAATTTGGTTTTAACCTCCTTCCTATTAATGTGTTAGGATAGCTATGAGTGGGTAAGGCTAGAAGTCCAAGACGCTACCTACACTATCAATGGATACTGTAGGTTGAAATTGATTCCTCAAATACATATGCAGTTAAAGGTTGTAGGCACCGAGGCGTTCAACCAGTTCTGAGATTCGTGTTTTGGACATTTCATCAGTTTGGACACCGATACTGCCACCTCCAACATTGCACTTCACACCCTTATATCAAGACAGGTTGTCATAGACAACGCACAAGGGGATGTGTTGTGGTTTCGAATCGCCTGTCAAAATTTAAGATTTTCGAAGACTGAATTCGCTTTGATAATGGGGTTGAAATTTGGCGGTTCCAGTTTTGATCCAAAGGGATTGTTGTTATTCAGGCCTCAAAGCCTGTACAGGAGGAAAGTAGCCCATGGAGCTAAAGTTACTCCAGAAGAACTGAAGAACAGGTTTTTCAGAGGTGAATTTGATGACTCCGTTGACGACGCACTCAAGGTGGCCAAGATTCTTATCCTCTATTTTGTCATCCTAGGAGCTGATTCACATCACACTACAGTGGAACCCTAGGTTTGGTGCCTCGTGGAGGACATGCATGCATGGGAGAATTTCCCATGGGGCAAGGTGGCATACCAAAAGCTCATTTACTCATTGTCAAATGTGCACATACCAGTAAGGATCGTGGATGTTAGGTGCAAGACAAGACATGCCTATCATTTGTACGGCTGTACCATTGCATTGTTCGTAAGTTCTTATATCCTCATCAAAACATGTTTGTATATTATATCATATACCGTGTAAGTTATTATGTGTCCTGTGTTTTTTAGATATGGGCATATGAGGCGATTCCCAAACTAAGAGAGTATTGTGGCCGTGTAGAATATCCAAATGCTCTGACACATTGCAACCGATGGAGATTCAAGATTGTGAGGCACATTCCACGTCATCTTTTTTCCGACACATGGGTAATGACCAATGAATTAATTATTATACATAGCGTGTTTGCCTAAACCCTAAACCCAATGAGAGGATACTTTTCGTGTGTAGGAATAATACTTCTCCGAGTTGGAAGCAAGACTGAGCTCCAGCAACCGTACATGAGAGACATCAAGGAGAACATGGAGGATGGAGTTCAGTTCGTTCCTGATGAAATGCCTACTCGGAGAGGAAGCCACCAACAAGATAAGAAAGTCAGGGATGATGAGGACATTGGAGAATCAGCATCTGTGGCTGAAGAGTATGATGACATCTCGCCAATGAGTCCACCCGATCATCAAGCCGATCCACTTAAAGATCGGGTTAATGAGACCATGGGAGATGATGATGGGGCGCCACATTCCACATTTTCTAACAGCTTTTGGACAAATGTTAGGGGGATAATTCGCAGTAAGGTTGGCCGAATGGAGCATTGGCTGGAGGCCAAGATTCGGGCCATGTTGGCCGAAGAAGCTCTCAAAAGACCACCTAGACATGACACTCAAAATCCCCCGGCTGATCACAACTCTCGAGAAGATGTTGGCGTGGCACATGATCCGCTTGTTGAAGATACCGTGGCCACGATCATGAATGACGATATCGACCCGAGGCCCTCCAGAAGTCGAGGAAGAAATTATGGGAAGAAATGATGTTGTTTTCTTAACTGAGATGTTAAAACTTCTTGAGTTTTAGGGTTGTACTCTACGAACTTGAGCATTGTTGATAAATTAAGTAAATGTGTTCTCTTGTGCTTTCCATATGTTAATGTAAATTGTGATGAGTCGTATGGTGATATGGATAAATTATCGTAAAAGGAAGACGACATTGTAATGTGTAATTAAAGACCTTTTGTCTGAACACAATTGTTGACACATGGACCCGTGTAAAATAACACGACTGTAGTAAGAAGAAGAGAATAATATGGTGCTCAGACTGAGGAATCGTTATCACATAGTCTTATATCGTAATCTTGATATGAATTATCATACCGTGATCACGCACGATTGTACAGTGTGCTCACATTTTGAGGAAATTAACAACTTTTGTACTCGGCCCCGTATAACATGATAGGACTCGAGTGTCATTCACTGGACAATGATATGGTGCTCAGACTGAGCAATCACGATGACGTTGTCTTATATCGTTATATTTATATGAATTATCATAGTGTGATCACAAACGATTGTATAGTGTGACCCCAACATTTAAGAAGAAATAAAATGAAGACTTATCTCGATTCATGTACCGTGACACGACTCGAGTGTCAATCGATGGACTTTGTCAATTTGATCATGGTTAAATGTGGCCTTGTAATCACGATATGCGTCTGTATTGAACACGAGCTTTTCGTGTCGTGTCCTCGAATATTTGTTTGAAATATGTCTCGCGCGCGCCGAAGTAGAAATGGAGCCCATTTCAAAATTTAAAAACTTTGAAAGAAATTTTGAAGTGGATAGCTATGTTTTATTTTGATGGAAACCACATATTTATGGAATGAACGGCTTCACCACAATTTGATATTATCGAGGACGGATAATTGCGCTACCACGAACTTGCATAGCACGTCTGATAACATCATTAGGATTGGTAAGTATTCTTCGTTGTTTTTACCCAAATTTTCGAACATGGAATGTTTAATTCCTGATGTAAAATGTGATTGATACTTTCATTTGGTACATGCTTAGTTTCATTATGACGGGCGGAAAAAAGAGGGATAAAACCAGATCCAAGGATGGTCCACGTGGAAAGAAAACATGACACGATTTGTCGTTAATAAACAGACGTCAACATAAACCTAGGTTTGATGCATTGTCTAAACTGGAGGTCGCAACAACTAGATTCTTTTCCCGACAAACCGCTAGAGATCTGAAAATTGAATCAGATTGTGATCGATTGATTGGCAATATTGGAGCATCTGGATTGTTGCTGGACGCATGGGCTACGTATGGATGAATTACAATTGAGTTTCTGTGCAGTCTTGAGGTTGAAAGGGACTCTCAGACAAACGAGCCCCCAAAGATTGATTTTCAAATAATGTATGTTGCTCATACTCTACCATCACCCAAATACAAGAAATCTTCAAACTCCTAACTGATGGGATATACAAACAGCCAGAGACGTTTCACCCGAACAGTTTTTGGAAATCACTGGTCAAACCTGTTGGTATTGATGACTTTCAGTACGACGTGTCCGGTGCCAAGGCCTCTTGGATGAGAAATCCAGTGTTTCGGTATGTACACAGGATACTTGCATGTACAATTTTTGCTCGATACTGAGACTGGGACTGTCCACAAAAATGAGTTGTTTCTTCTTTGGTGTATGCTAACTGGCACGAGGGTAAATCTGGCAGCCTACTGGATAGACCACCTGTGGAGGGTGTCTCAAAATAAGACCAGCATTATAAGTGTTGGTGGCATGTTGACGCCGATTGCTAATTTCCTTGAAACTGTGTGCGATGATGACGATATCGGAAATAGGATTGGACCCCAAGATGGTGTCTTCCTCGACATAAATACATTGACTTCAATGAGGATAATCAGGAAGGAGGGCCGTGATCATTGTCTGGTTCAAGTACATGGAGACTAATTTCCTTTAATATATCCTCATTTGACAACAGTCGATACTTTTGAGAACAAAACCAATTGGTTATTGGATACCACAGAACATTATGAGGCCATAATGGACAGAAAACATCAATGCTTGCCGAGGGATAAGGCGGGTGAAATTCCAATAAGCAATATTGACTTCTACAAGACAAGTCGTGCCGAGTCGAGTGGCACCAATGATGCTGTTGAGAAAAAAATGGAGGTGTTCATGGATTCACAACGACTGTGGAATGAAGCCGCCGAGCAAGGGACAAGCGTATTATTGAAATGTTGGAATCAATACAGCGAGAGATCACTCGACTACATGTTTCAGGGTCGGAAGGGAAACAACAGACATAATGTAACCTTTGGGCAACTTGATAAAATTTCTCGTTTGGCTTTTGTTGTTCATGTATTATGTGTATTTCGGTCATGCATTTTATCTATTTTAGTCCATTAAATAGTCTGGTTTCCGATAATATAAATGTTGAACAAGAACAAAAAATGATGTTATGAAACTGGTTCCCAAGATTCAAAAGTGCTGCTATTATAATTTAATTTAATAAAACCCTGGAAATGAAATACAACTTAAGCAACATAATAAAGAGTAAACAAGGGTCTGGTAACGACGGTCGATGATTACTCCATGTAGTTCATGAGGACATCAGCCGCCATGTGCCAGACGAAGATCCTCTTCCAATAACGTTCATAGAACGAAAACCCATTTTCACGGAACAATCGGGCATTGTATGATTCCTCAATAATGTATATATAAATCAATGTTTAGGTATACTACATATTTTTCATTGACAGAATATGAAGGGTGTAAGTGCTCTACCTTCTCAATATGACGCCAGTAAGAGTCATCAACAGAAATAGTGTAAGATGTTCAATCCCAGGTCACAATACTCCATTTCTTGTAACTCCTGAAGTCGTCAACCAAAAGCTTGTTGTCATGTACAAGTTTCCGCACTGCTTGCCAAGAGAATTTATCGTATTCACCAGTTTTCTCTTGCATCTTCTCTGAGACTTCGTCAACAAGTTCAATAAATATTACGGGATCTGTCACATCGCACTCACAAATCATACAGAGGAGAAGGTCCGTAATATCGGCAACTTCGTCATGCGTGAATGGACCGAAGAAGGTAGAAAGATCTGGCACAATCTCAAACATTGTGTTGAAACAGGTATAGAGAAATTATAAGTGAGAATAATGGTTGGCAAACAGTCTTTAATATATAGAGGAGGAGCTCTTAGGATGATTGATCATATCCAAATCACATTTAAAATTTTGGAACAGTCATTTTTATTGGGAGTTGTATTTGAATTTTAATAAGTTCAATTTTATCGGGAGTCGTACTTTTTTAACCAATGCTTGTGTAATGAAATTGTGTGAACACGCTTCCTACATATCGTCATGATGACATTGTATAGTGTGATCCCTACATTTCCAAAGATTGGGAGATTGTGTATTCGTGTTTACGTTGTTTTTTACTCCGGATCATTATGGAAACACATCGTACCTGTAACACCCCGTTTTCAAGAAAACCTGCATTGCATATTTCACAAAATTTCTTTTACCTTTTAATTGAAAAATAATTTGAAGTGAGCTCTTATATTATTTAAAGTCGTGTTTTAGGTATTATGTTATGCTCGATGATTTTTACGTATTTTATGACTTAATATCTTTCGAGATTTTAAAGTGTTTTTGCAGGATTGCTTACGGAGGAAACCGGGCTTGATCTCAACTCACTCAACAAACATGGACAAAAGTAAAAAGATAAGATATATATAACATTAAATAGGGAAAATGATATTATTTTTGGATGCTATGCTTGCTTGTTTGTGACATGAATGCTCGAGTTAATTATATGAAAATAATTATGATCTTTATATATTATGCTATGTGGTAAATTTTACTTGAAATATATCTATGCATCAAATGTTTATGAAAATATGTTCTCTTATGATATAAATAATTTGAGTCCCATTATAAAGAAATTTATTTAGTAAATGTACTTTTATATAATTTATGCTATGGTAGTATTATTCCCTTAATCTATTCAGTATATATGTATATAATATATATTATAAAATAATAAAGAAAAATAAATAAATAAACAAATAGAAAATAAAGAAAATTATAATTACACAAACAAATATATACATACAATACATTTCTTTAATATTATAGATATGTATATACTTGATGTGCAAAGTGGCATGGCGGTTAGAATGGAGTATATATATAGTTATAATAATATAAGAAGTGATGACTCACCATACCAAGTTGATAGGAGAGGAACACGTGCCTTTATAACTTCTATATTATGAAACCACACCACATAAATTGAATTAGTAGAGAAAGAAAAGAAAAGGAAGGAAATTGAAGGGAGATATCAAAGAGAACCGAAGGTATACAGTTTATGATTTCAAGTCATTAATTCAAACTTTAATTCATTAAAGATTATTGAGGGTGTGTTAATAATGTTAGCGTACAACCACTTCTCTGAAGTGAAATATATTTCACTTTAACTTAATTGCATATGGTTATTAAATATTTATCTATGCATTTATCACTTATTTCTTGAATTTGTTTTGTGCAATTAAGGTTTGTAATTTTCTAAATTGTTATACTAGTTGTGCAAAACTATACCTTAATTACACTCGTTACAAATAATTTATATTAGCAACATAAATTGTGGTTTATCCAAATATTGTAATATTAAGAAATCAGTTACTGAATTGAGTTAAAAACTAGTAATATGCATAATCTAATAAAAATATGGTTGGCATGTTCAAGAAATTAGATAAAAATGTTATCTACAAGTTAGATAATCAATTAAATTAGTTACATAAACTGTGATGTTAGTTAAGGATAAGTTGACTATGCAATATGATTAAATTATCTGGCTAAATTACTGATCACTTGGTTTTAATATAATTACTATCATAAGAATTGTATTATTCTGCCAAACTTATATTTATTAAGAGGGAAGTACTTTAGTTAAATTTAATTTCCATACAGGAGGAGGAGAGATATGTTACTTCTACTTTATATTTTAATTAATACGTTTCTTATTTTAAATTAATAGTAACAATTCATAAAAGATAAAAAGTTTCAGAGTACTTCATTTGACCGAAACAAGGTAAGTAGAAATTTATTTGAACTGTAAAGCATAAATTCGTATTATCATGTAATAATTGTATTATTTGATGATATGGTGGTATTATATCTACTATACGGTTTGAATTGTGAAATGGTGACTACTGCAAAATGAATATATTGAGAGCATGATGGGGATAACAGGGTTTACTGAAACCCCAATGAATATATTGAGAGCTAACATAATCAAGTTAATTGCTTATCATATGATAAGTTAAATATAAATTCAATCATATTAATGGAATTAGATTATTTATTTCCCAAACCATGTAGTTATCAACTCTAAACTAATTAATGAAGCTAATATATATGTTACTACATGACGAATTAATTGTTTAAGACTTGATAAAATTATAATAATTATATAAGTGCTTTAGTTTTATTGGAATTATGAATGAGTATATGAGTTTCTGCACTGTAATTAGGCATCTTATAATATAATTGTTTCGAATCAAATCAGTCAATTATGCAATTCAATTATGTAAAGTTTGATTATAAGTATATTGGTTTGTTTTATATGTGAATTATGTTTCAATGATTTTTATATGATAATATCAGCATCAAAATTTCATATATGAATCTAATATATATATATATATATTGCATGATGTATAATTAATATGAATGCTTGAATTATGTGTATAGAATCATAGTAATATTTATGTTTAGTATGAAGTCTTTATATTAAATTACTAGTGATTATGTTTTAGATTAAATAACCTAATAGAAAAGATCATGTTATATGACACAAGAAACTGAATGGTTAAGTGTGTCGAGTGCAGTCGAGACAACCGGTAAATCCAGGAGCAATCCTCAAGCCGTCAGCTTAAAGTGGGTAACTTCTAATCTCTACTATACGTTGATAATTAAATTAATAAGTTATGTATGAAAACCTACGGCTGAAGCTCTGTAGCAATAACCGGTAGTTGTTTCACTATCGGGCGACGACCATAAGGGCGAGAGTGCCTGGTCTATGAAAGGTCCAGGGTGAGCGTGCCCAACGGACAATTGTAGTATGTACTTAGTAATTTAATTATTTCAATATATGTTAGAGTGGGTAATTTCTACACTCTACTATGCGATGATAATTAAATTAGTAAGTTATGTACGAAGGTCTACGGTTGAAGTTCCGTAGCGGTAACCGGTAGTTGCTTCACTATCGGGCGACGACCATAAGGGCGAGAGTGCCTGGTCTATGAAAGCAAGGTTTAGTGGGCGAGCGACTCCCACATTCCTTTATGTTATGTATGGTCCAGGGTGAGCGAGCCCAACGGACATGTAGTATGTACTTAATAATGTAATTGTTTCAATGAATATTAGAGAGTACAGTTATCCCACTGGGATCCCTCTCCGGAGGTGTCTCATGATTCTACTTTTAATATTTTCAGGCTCGGCGTATGATGACGTGGACGTGTAGTGAGCTGATCTGTCTTTCCATCACTCCTTCAATGTTTAAGTACCTAAACGATACTTACTTTTAAGAATAATATTACGTTTTGATATATGATAGATGATGGGCCTAGACTTGTATTTTGGTACAATATGTTTGTTCTATTATGTTATCTTATGTAGGTTTGTTTGAACGTTTAACCTAGAAATGTGGGTAAAACACGAGTTTTGGAAATAATTGAGTTATGTTTAAAAAAAAAATGCCTCGTGTTTTCCTTTCAGACTTCCGCTGTAAATTATTTTATGAATTCTTTAATTAGTAAATAAGTAAAGGGTGACGGCCTGATTTCCAATTAATGGGGATCGGGGTGCCACAGTACCGTGATGACGACATTGCATGGTGTGTTCTCTACATTTTCCGACAACTGAAATTAATTTAAGTCGATGCACGTAACATGAGTCGACTCGAGTGGTAATCGCTAGACAAGATAAATGTTTCTGTAATTGTGTATTCGTGTTCACGACGTGTTATATCGTAATCACGATATTCCGCATCGAATCGGGATGATGACATTTCATAGTGTGATCGCCATAATTCTACGCAAATGAAAGCATTTTTACTCGACTAGTGCAAGTTGGACGCGGCTCGACTGTTATTCGCTGGACAAGAATATGGGTTGTGGAATGATGGATTCGTGATCACGTTGAAATATAGCGTGATATGGAGTGGCCCTCTTATTGTATCGTGATCACGTTCATGTAAAGAATTTTTCATGTTTTTTGACGTGTTAGTATGTGGTAAGGTCTTTCGTGTTCAGGATATGCGTATGTCATCCAAACAGAAGAGTGTATTGTGAACCAAACACACTATATACAGAAACAAATAAAAACTACACATACGAGGTGATTTTTCAACAACAAACAACATAAATTAAAGTACACAGATGTAATTGAAGTTTTGATCAATTATGGCACATGTAGGTCGACAGATCCTCAGTATACAAGAGAACATCAGCCGCCATGCCCCAGACAAAGATCTTCTTCCAAAATTTGTCATAAAATGGAAACTCATGCTCACGAAACAAGCAGGCTCTGAACGATTCCTTGAAAATGAAAAAGTTAAATAAAAATCAATATACTCAAATGGCAAAAACTTCTGAGTTGTGATCACACAGAAGGGACTAGGGCAATATGAATACTTTGTAATTAGTTCAGAAGAAGATAATACTATAAAAGAAATAAATAAGGTAATTGATAATTTTCAAAATAGTGATAATGAAGTGAATAGAATTTTCAGAAGAAGAAGATATAAAAATCAAAATACAAAAAATTATTACAGAAGACCTACTCCAATAGATATTCAATTTGAAGAAAGAAATCAATTTACTAGAAATAAATACGATGGATTATCAATAACAGAATGGAATATAGATGGTAAGTCAGAATATGAAATTATGAATACACTTCAAGAAATGGGAATGGCTAGAGCAGCTTACAAAATACATAATCAAGCTGAAGAAACTGCATGTATGTTAATAGTTCAAGGATTTACAGGTCAACTCAAAAATTGGTGGGATAATTCATTAAGTTTAGAAGCAAAGAATGAAATTTTAAATCATAAGTCTTTAGTTTTAATAGAAGGAACAGAAAATGAATTTGCAGAAAGAAGTGATGCTTGTGAATACTTAATAGTAACAATTTCAATGTATTTTATAGGAAATCCAAAAGAAGAATTTAATTCTTCAAAGGGTATATCTTCAAACCCTGTTTCACTTTTAAGTTTTTGAATAATTCTTTCAGCAAATAATTTTGGTAATCCCATAATGAATCTTTCTTTCCAAAATGATGAATTACAATCTTGTCTTCTTAATACTTGAGTTAAAAATACATCTTTATACCATCTATAATCTGTTAAGATTGGACATCTTAAATTTGTTAACACAATTTTTGATGAATTAAATTCTTCTTTTGGATTTCCTATAAAATACATTGAAATTGTTACTATTAAGTATTCACAAGCATCACTTCTTTCTGCAAATTCATTCTCTGTTCCTTCTATTAAAACTAAAGACTTATGATTTAAAATTTCATTCTTTGCTTCTAAACTTAATGAATTATCCCACCAATTTTTGAGTTGACCTGTAAATCCTTGAACTATTAACATACATGCAGTTTCTTCAGCTTGATTATGTATTTTGTAAGCTGCTCTAGCCATTCCCATTTCTTGAAGTGTATTCATAATTTCATATTCTGACTTACCATCTATATTCCATTCTGTTATTGATAATCCATCGTATTTATTTCTAGTAAATTGATTTCTTTCTTCAAATTGAATATCTATTGGAGTAGGTCTTCTGTAATAATTTTTTGTATTTTGATTTTTATATCTTCTTCTTCTGAAAATTCTATTCACTTCATTATCACTATTTTGAAAATTATCAATTACCTTATTTATTTCTTTTATAGTATTATCTTCTTCTGAACTATCTGTTTTTTGAGTATTATGATTATCATCAGAAACATTGTTCGAAATATCAGAATTGTCACTTTCTTCACTAATATATTCATTTTCTTCATTAATAGTTTCTAAACAATTTATATTCTTACTAGTAGATCCTATTTCAGATAATTTATTTGATATTTTTACTAATATATTATCAGTCTTTGGACTAAAACTTACTTTTTGTTTTTCTAAGTTATTATCAATTTTAAAATATGGTTTTGCAATCTCATTAAATGGTATTTTTGTTTTATCATTATCTAAAATTTTATTTGAGATATGATCTACTTGATTAGCTATTGTACTTAATATCTGGTTTGAAAAATTATTTTGATGCATTAGTCTATTAATATTATCATTATTATCATTTGCTACTTTGAAAGGATCAGCTATTATTTCTCCTTTAGATGTTTGAATTTTTAGAGGTTGAAGAGGAGGGTGAATACTACTAACAACATCATTATTTGTTAAAGTCCATTTTTTATATAAACTTGTATTTACTTCTATAGCTGGTTTTTTGAGAAAATCATTTATACCTTCTTTTGACAAAAATATGAGTAAAAATGTATAAAAAGGAATATTTGTTTTTAATTTTTTCATTTCTAAAATCCATTCTTCTTTTAATTTGGTTCTAATCTTCTTATCTAATTGTTTATACCAAATTCTTTTCTCCTTATGATAATCATCTTTCATTTCATTTTTGAAAAATTCTATCATTGGTTCAAATTCTTTTCCTGAAGTTATTACATTAATCATACTTTCAGTATTTGGTGAAGTAGGAACAAAATTATTTTGAGTTGGAGAATTTGAAGCTGAATAACTATGTGCTTCTGGAATTGGTGTAGTAAATCTATATCTATGATGTATATCAGATAAATTTGAAAATGATTGTCTTGCTCTAGATGATTCTGTTCTATCTTGATTAGGTCTTTCTCTAAGTGAATTAAATCTTATTATTATTCTGCCATCTTCTTGTTCTGTGATTTGACTAACATCTCTTCTTTCAATATTTCTTATAGGTTGAGGTTCATTTATGATGAATTGATCTGGTATAGTTATTTCATTCCATTTTAATCTTTTTGGAGTAAAAATTGTAGGTTTTTCTGCATCTATTTCTAATAATATAGTTTCTTCTTTAGTAGTAGGTAATCTATTAAATCTTGGATTAATTTGAGAAGACATTAATCTAAAATAAACTCTATATATTATTGCAAAATTCTTACAATTTTTATGAAATTCATCACCTTGTAAATGAACATCTAAAATTAAAGAATCTAAAATCATTTGATCTGTTAAATCTACTGAAAAGTTTGGAGTACAATTAAAATATATTGGACCATTACATATATTTGTTTGAACTAAAGACATTAATGAACTTTGATATTTTTTGAGTCTTTTATCTCTTAAAGCTAAATATATTGGAGAATCTACTCCTATATGAACTAAGGGTTTAACTGCTACTTGTACTAATCCTATATGAATATATCTATAATTTCTTTTAATATATTTATTTATAGTACTTTGATTAAATAAAGGTATACTTTGATATTCTTGATTAATACTTAAAGTTTCTTCATGTGTTTTTATAGAAAATGCAACTTTGAAATCAGTAGATCCTACTTTATAAATATTTTCTATATTTTCTTTTGGTATTGTCCAATTTGAATAATTTATAGGCATATGATATTCATTACTTCCAACAATATTTTGATATTTTGAGATATTAGATCCTAGATCCAAAAGTTTTCTAAGTCTAATTGCCATATTTCTTAAATTTTGTTCTAATCTTTTCTAGTTTTCTGTCCTAGGAGGGTCGTACGGGAACACTCTGCGTGGAACACCTCTATCCTGGGCTTACCAACCGACTTATGAGCTTACCAAGCGTAAATCCAAACCCCTATTTCAGGAAACTATGAAGATTTTAACAAAACTTATGAAAATATGATTCTTAAACTTATTAAACTCTTAAACCTTTGACCTGAATGGCTCTGATACCATTCTACTGCGGAAGTCTTCTTTGATTAACACAGATAGGGCAGTTACAAACTCTTTGATAATTTGGAAGTCTATTGCAAATTGGACATTGGAAAGTTAATCTAGGAATTCTATCACAAAACCAACAAGGTCTTCTAATTCTAAGATAAAATCTAGGTTTGAATGATAATGCCATGCATATGAAATAAAACTATAAATAAACTTACAGTTTTGAAAACAAATGAAGCAAAGGTCTGCTTCGTAGAAATCTTTGAATTCACAAACTTTGATTACAAGCTTTGATGGAAATACAAGAAAGGATATTGGAAGGAAATTTGAAAGGCTAAGTTAGGCTCTCTCCACTCTCCAATGAGTTCTGAGATTACATTTGATACATACATCTATATATACTAAAACATGAATTTGAATTTGAGTAAAATTTCCAAACATTTGAATTTAATTT
Organism: Scutellaria baicalensis; assembly: GCA_005771605.1. Taxonomy (NCBI): domain Eukaryota; kingdom Viridiplantae; phylum Streptophyta; class Magnoliopsida; order Lamiales; family Lamiaceae; genus Scutellaria; species Scutellaria baicalensis. Next base: position 19,463,276 of record CM016721.1, read on the forward strand.
GGATTGTCGGCAATTCTCATTGGTCGAGACTGTCGGCACCTTTTGACTGGACCACTTTTGCATTATCTTCTTGCAATCCTTTTGAAAAGTCTTTGATCACATTATTCTTTGTCTGCCACTACTTTTGCTTTTTGACAATTTTCTCAACAACTTTTGACATTTGTATCTCTCTTTTTTGACAATCTTTGAACTTTGGACACACTTCAAAAATCAAAAGGGTCTTGTGAGTCTTGTTCATCTTGATCTTTTGCTGCATTTGAAGTTGATTCCTCTGAATTTGCTTTCTCTGATCTTTCTGCCATAAATTCAAAAAACTGACTTTGCAATTCTGGATACTTCTTGAGAGTTTCAAAAAGTATTTTGTCTTTGGCTGGCATATCTTTGTCATCTTTGGATACTTTTTCTTTTCCCTTTGGAGAGGGAGAAGTTTCACTTTGAAAACGGACTTTTTCACCTGTTTGTAGAAACTTTGTAATGGATTTTTCAGAACAAATACTTTGATCGAACTTTGACCACCATTTTATCTAAAGGATCTAAATAATGAGTAAGGAATTGGTTCTTGAAGACACTTTTGGAAAAAGAAATCCCAGGCAAAGATCCATGGGACTTTAAACTCTGCATGAAATAAAAGACTCTTTTGATAAGCTGGAGCAATGGAACTGGCAACAAAAATATCTAAACCTTTTTTGACAGTGGGAGGAAGGATAGATGAATCTGAACCTATCTTTTTGAACCATTCATAAAACCAAATGGGAAAAATCTTTGAAATATCACTATGAAATGTTATGAACCAAGAATGATAGAAAGGATGAACATAAAGAACTCTATACCATGCCATTCGATAGTCATGGTAATTATATGAAGGAAGTTTGAACCTAACACTAAAGGATCTTTCTGGAGAATTTCCCCAATCAACTTGGGAAATGACATTTTTGATTATAATCTTTGAATAAATGATTTCATCTTTGTCATCACACTTGTGTGAAATCTCTATAGAATTTGAATCAACCAAAACTAACTCATAGAAAATTCTATCTTTTTTCAAACTTTCTGCATCCCAATAAATTTTTTCTGGGAACTTTCTTTTGAGATATTCTTTGATGTCTTTTGGATATTCAAGGTAAGGAGCCAAACAAATCTCCTCAAACCATCCTTTTGTTTCATATTTGAATTCTTCATCTTTTTTCTGCTGATAAGGATAAGGAGTAATATTTTTTGGATCTGAACAATATGGAGAAGCTAAAACAGATTTGTATGGGAGTTCTGGAACATTTGAAAGTGGTGCAAAACGGTTTTGAAAAGGAGAGGGAGCTCTCATTTGGGGTCTGAGTTGAAGGGTTTTTTGAGGTGTTTGTGGGTATCTCACAATTTCTTTACTCTCTGGCATCTCATAATCTTTTGAAGAAAGTTTTTTGAAGGGTTCCATCTGTAAAGGGAATTTGTAATCAATTATTTCCTTGTAAAAATTCTCTTGTAAGAAAATCTGGTAAAGAATTATTTTCACCTTTGATAAACTCAATTTCAAAATCAAACACTGACAGTATAGCCTGCCATCTAGCAAAAATTTGTTTTGAAACTATATTTTGAACATCTTTTGTCAAAACTTCTTTTGCAGATTTGCAATCAATTCTTAAAAGAAACTTCTTGTTAAAAAGATCATCTTGAAACTTTGAAATGCATAAAACAATTGATAAAATCTCTTTTTTGATTGTTGAATAATTTTTCTGGGGTCCAGACCAGACACCAGAATGAAATCTAATCAAACTTTCTTTTGAATGCAACTTTTGCTTAAGTATGCCTCCATAACCTATCTCGGATGCATCTGTTTCTACTATCATGAATGCATTTGGGTTAGGTATTCCTAGACAAGGAAGAACCTTAATCTTATCTTTAATTTGTCTAACTATTTGAGTATGTTCACTAGTCCAATCTGGAGGATTCTTCTTAAGTCTATCAAAAAGCGGTTTGCATAATTTTCTAAGATCTGGGAAAAAATCTGATATGTAATTTAAACATCCTAAAAATCTTTGAAGTTGGTTTTTATCTTTTATTTGATCTGGAAATTTCTCTGTAAAATTTATAGATCTATTTATTGGTTTAATTAACCCTTTATATATATCATGACCTAGAAATCTTATTGATGTTTGAAAAAGCTTCATCTTTGATTCTGATAAAACTAAACCATTTCTTTTGATTATATAATACAAAGTATTTAAATGTTTAATATGTTGTTCTATATCATTTGAATAAACCAATATATCATCAATATATACTATTATGAAATTGCTATAATTATTAAATATATCATTCATAATTCTTTGAAATTCTGAAGGTGCATTTTTGAGTCCAAAGGGCATAACATTCCATTCAAAATGCCCAAAAGGGACAGTAAAAGCTGTTTTATATCTATCTTTTTCTGCAATTTGAATTTGCCAAAATCCTGATTTTAAATCAAATTTTGAAAATATTTTTGCTGAATATAATCTATTAATTAAATCTCTTTTATTTGGAATAGGATATCTTATCCATTGCAAAACTTTGTTTAAAGGTTTATAATTAATAACTAATCTTGGTACACCTCTTTCTAATTCTGATTGTTTGACAACATAAAAAGCAGAACAACTCCATGGAGATTTTGATTTTCTTATTAATTTTTTATCTAATAACATTTCTATTTCCTTTTTGCAGTGTTCTAAAAATTCTTGATTCATTTGAATTGGTCTTGCTTTAGTAGGTATATTTCTTTCTTTAAAATCTTTTTCATAAGGCAAATCTACTATATGATGTTTTCTTTCCCAAAAGGCATTTGGAATATTACTACATAAATCTTTTACAAATAAATCTTGAATTTCTTTAATTTTTTGTTTTATATTTAAATTTTTTAATCTTTCTTCTATCCTTTCATATGTTATTTCTTCTTTTAAAAAATAAATTTGATTTCTTTTTCTTTCTATTAAATTAATCTGTCTAAATATTGAATTATTTTGAAGCATATTTATTTCTCTTTGTTTTATAGGATTTATAAATGGAAAAGAAATCTTTCTACCATGTATATTGGTTTCTAAACCATTATTATCAACTTTGAAAGGGTATATTTGAGTTAAAAAGGGCGTTCCTAATATTACATCTTGACTTATATCTTTGACTAAAGTAAAAACATTTTTGAAACAATATCCATCACAACATATATGAGCTTGGCTTAATTTGTATCTAATATTTAAAGGTTTTGAATTTGTTGTATATAATTGTTCATTTGTTTTTTCATAATATATAGTAGGTATTAATCCTTCTCTTATTACATTATGATCTGCACCTGAATCAAATAAGGCTATTAAATCTAATTTAAATTTTCCAACAACTAATTTGATTTTTATATACCATTTTTGGAATTCTATTTTTTGAATTGAATTAATAAATTTATTATTATCTATTTCATCTTCTAAAGGTATCTTATCATCTTGTATATGACTTTGACTAGAACTTGGCAAATCTTTTTTATCTATCCAATACTTCATTTCTAACTCTAGATCTTTTTGTTTTAATTCAAAAATATCTTTTTGCATTTGATTAACTTGTTTTTTAAGAATATTAACTTCATTTTGTAAATCTCTAGTTGTTATTTGTTTTATTATACTTTGACTTGGATATTTATCTAATAATTTACCTAAACTAAAATTTTCTTGTATTTGAGGTTTTTGCTTAGATTCTTCTTCTAGAATTAAATCTTTCAATTTATTTAAATATTCTTTCTTAATTTCATTATCTGGAATTTCTTGATTAAATCAAATATTGCTTCTTTCTTATCTTTTGAAATAACATTAATATTACATAAACCATGACTACTTTGATTTGAATCTGAATTTTCTTCTTGCCGTTCTGATTCTTTTTCTGATTCTGAATTATCTTGTAATTTATCTAATAAATTATTTAATTCATATCTTAATTCTCTAACCTTATTTTTCTTTTTCCAGCATCTATCTGTTGTATGTCCTGGTTTTCCACAATTCCAACAATTTCCTATTGGTTTCTTTTGATCTTGATTTTGATTATTAGATTGTTTTTTATGAAATTTCTTTTTCTTATAACTTTTCCTATGATATTCTTCATTATGTTGTTTGTGCTTAAATCTTCTTTGTTTTTTCTTATAAGATGTAGAAGGAGCTTCTATCTTTTCTATACCAAAAGCTTCACAAAAACATCCTAATTCTATTCTAGTATTTTTCTTATCTTTCTTATATTTTTGTTGTAATTTTAATTCTGAGCATAAATTTAAACCTTCTTTCTTAATAAAAGCAAACAATTGTCCAAATGTTAATTTATTTGAACTGTAAAGCATAAATTCGTATTATCATGTAATAATTGTATTATTTGATGATATGGTGGTATTATATCTACTATACGGTTTGAATTGTGAAATGGTGACTACTGCAAAATGAATATATTGAGAGCATGATGGGGATAACAGGGTTTACTGAAACCCCAATGAATATATTGAGAGCTAACATAATCAAGTTAATTGCTTATCATATGATAAGTTAAATATAAATTCAATCATATTAATGGAATTAGATTATTTATTTCCCAAACCATGTAGTTATCAACTCTAAACTAATTAATGAAGCTAATATATATGTTACTACATGACGAATTAATTGTTTAAGACTTGATAAAATTATAATAATTATATAAGTGCTTTAGTTTTATTGGAATTATGAATGAGTATATGAGTTTCTGCACTGTAATTAGGCATCTTATAATATAATTGTTTCGAATCAAATCAGTCAATTATGCAATTCAATTATGTAAAGTTTGATTATAAGTATATTGGTTTGTTTTATATGTGAATTATGTTTCAATGATTTTTATATGATAATATCAGCATCAAAATTTCATATATGAATCTAATATATATATATTGCATGATGTATAATTAATATGAATGCTTGAATTATGTGTATAGAATCATAGTAATATTTATGTTTAGTATGAAGTCTTTATATTAAATTACTAGTGATTATGCTTTAGATTAAATAACCTAATATAAAAGATCATGTTATATGACACAAGAAACTGAATGGTTAAGTGTGTCGAGTGCAGTCGAGACAACCGGTAAATCCAGGAGCAATCCTCAAGCCGTCAGCTTAAAGTGGGTAACTTCTAATCTCTACTATACGTTGATAATTAAATTAATAAGTTATGTATGAAAACCTACGGCTGAAGCTCTGTAGCAATAACCGGTAGTTGCTTCACTATCGGGCGACGACCATAAGGGCGAGAGTGCCTGGTCTATGAAAGGTCCAGGGTGAGCGTGCCCAACGGACAATTGTAGTATGTACTTAGTAATTTAATTATTTCAATATATGTTAGAGTGGGTAATTTCTACACTCTACTATGCGATGATAATTAAATTAGTAAGTTATGTACGAAGGTCTACGGTTGAAGTTCCGTAGCGGTAACCGGTAGTTGCTTCACTATCGGGCGACGACCATAAGGGCGAGAGTGCCTGGTCTATGAAAGCAAGGTTTAGTGGGCGAGCGACTCCCACATTCCTTTATGTTATGTATGGTCCAGGGTGAGCGAGCCCAACGGACATGTAGTATGTACTTAATAATGTAATTGTTTCAATGAATATTAGAGAGTACAGTTATCCCACTGGGATCCCTCTCCGGAGGTGTCTCATGATTCTACTTTTAATATTTTCAGGCTCGGCGTATGATGACGTGGACGTGTAGTTAGCTGATCTGTCTTTCCATCACTCCTTCAATGTTTAAGTACCTAAACGATACTTACTTTTAAGAATAATATTACGTTTTGATATATGATAGATGATGGGCCTAGACTTGTATTTTGGTACAATATGTTTGTTCTATTATGTTATCTTATGTAGGTTTGTTTGAACGTTTAACCTAGAAATGTGGGTAAAACACGAGTTTTGGAAATAATTGAGTTATGTTTAAAAAAAAAAATGCCTCGTGTTTTCCTTTCAGACTTCCGCTGTAAATTATTTTATGAATTCTTTAATTAGTAAATAAGTAAAGGGTGACGGCCTGATTTCCAATTAATGGGGATCGGGGTGCCACAGTACCGTGATGACGACATTGCATGGTGTGTTCTCTACATTTTCCGACAACTGAAATTAATTTAAGTCGATGCACGTAACATGAGTCGACTCGAGTGGTAATCGCTAGACAAGATAAATGTTTCTGTAATTGTGTATTCGTGTTCACGACGTGTTATATCGTAATCACGATATTCCGCATCGAATCGGGATGATGACATTTCATAGTGTGATCGCCATAATTCTACGCAAATGAAAGCATTTTTACTCGACTAGTGCAAGTTGGACGCGGCTCGACTGTTATTCGCTGGACAAGAATATGGGTTGTGGAATGATGGATTCGTGATCACGTTGAAATATAGCGTGATATGGAGTGGCCCTCTTATTGTATCGTGATCACGTTCATGTAAAGAATTTTTCATGTTTTTTGACGTGTTAGTATGTGGTAAGGTCTTTCGTGTTCAGGATATGCGTATGTCATCCAAACAGAAGAGTGTATTGTGAACCAAACACACTATATACAGAAACAAATAAAAACTACACATACGAGGTGATTTTTCAACAACAAACAACATAAATTAAAGTACACAGATGTAATTGAAGTTTTGATCAATTATGGCACATGTAGGTCGACAGATCCTCAGTATACAAGAGAACATCAGCCGCCATGCCCCAGACAAAGATCTTCTTCCAAACTTTGTCATAAAATGGAAACTCATGCTCACGAAACAAGCAGGCTCTGAACGATTCCTTGAAAATGAAAAAGTTAAATAAAAATCAATATACTCAAATGGCAAAAACTTCTGAGTTGTGATCACACAGAAGGGACTAGGTGCTTCACCTTCTCAACAAGACGCCAGTAAGAAAAATCGACCTCAACATAGTTCAATGTTGGATCCTAGGTGACAATATTTCAACTGATGAAACTCCTGAAGTCGTCAATCAAAAGCTTATTGTAATGTACGAGCCGCCGCACTTTTTTTTTTTTTGAGAATTTATTATCGCCGGTTTGCTCCCGCATTTTCACTGCGACTTTGTCAACAATTTCAGTGAAAACCACGGCATTGGTCAACCTAACCTCACCACATATACAAAAATGGAGAAGGTGGTCCGTAATGGTGGCGACTTCGTCTTAGGTGAACGGATCGAAGAAGGAAGAAATAGATGGTACTGGTCGAGACATTGTGTGCAGAATGTTAAAGATAGAGTTTTTTGGAAAAATGTAGGTGTGAATAAGCGTGGAGGAAAAAGAATGTTTAATATTTAATATACCTTTAATATGTAAAGGAGACGTAGTCCCGACAGTTTTGCAAATGATATGTGTCGTATCCAAATGGTTTTAATAAAAAAAAACAATTTGCGAGAACTTGGAAGTTGTTCATGACTAAAGCCTTGGTGTGAACACGCTTGAATTCTCATTGTATAGATTTGGGTGAACACGATTGTAAAGCGGTTGTGTGAACACGATTGTATATAATGTCAACTGTGATCACACATGTGAAGAGGATAACATATCCTAAACGCAGCCGATAAAGCCGTTTTATTAAAGGGACCTCTTCTGTACACTCGAGTCCATATAACACGATTCCACCGGCAATTGTGTGAACACACGGTTTCATTTTTATATTATCTATATTTTATCCACATCTGATATTATGGAAATGTCGACAGCCTGTGGTATATAACTCGAAAAAGTGTTGTATCAATTTTTGTGAACACGCTTGACGATATTTTTTTCCTATGAGTCGAAATATATATTGTGAAATGAAATGCATGAGTATGAGATAGTAAACAATCAAACTTGAATTTGAATTCAACAATGTATATACAAACATTTCAAACTTGAAGAGAACATAAAAACCTTAAAGCAGGGTACTGACAATGAGGATCACTGGGGCACCTTCTGGTACAAGATAACATCAGGCGTCATGTGCCACAAAAAGATCTTCTTCCAATAATCTTCATAAAATGGAAACTCATTCTCACGAAACAATCGGGCATTGAACGACTCCTTGAAAATGAACAATTTGAATATCAAATTCAGGAAATCAATAAACTGAATAATATAAAATTTTGATTAACATAATATGAAGGGACTTGGTGCTCAACCTTCTGAATAAATTGCCAGTAAGATTCATCCACGGAAATAGTGTTGGCGTGTGGATCCCAAGTGACAATATTCCACTGAACGAAACTCTGAACTCGTTCATCAAAAGTTTGTTGGTCTGTACTAGCTTCCGCACTGCTTTAACTGAGAATTTGGAATCACCAGTTCGCTCAAACATTATCATCGCGACTTTGTCAACAATTTGAGTAAAAAAAATGGGATTGTACACTTCTTTCCCAGCACATCGCTGGAGGAGGATGGCCGCAATACCACCGACTTCGCCCTTTGTGAACAGGACCAAAGAAGGCAGAAAAATCTGGTACACGAGAGGCCGCCATTGTGTTGAACTACAGATTGTTGACAAACTAAAGATTTTGGGATAATCCTCTGATTTGGGTTTTAATATAAAGTGTGAACACGCAGTTAAGTAATGGTCACGCTATGAATTAATATAGTGTCAACACGTTGTTCATTGTTCAGACCCGTGTTCCATAAAAAACGTAACATCATGAAGATGTGTGTTCACAATTAAAATTTCATATCCTGAGATCACGATTCACAATCGTATTGTGTTCAAATACATATCGTATAGACGAGTGTTCTAACGATATGTGGAAATGTGTTGTACACTTACAGTATCTATGTGGGGTTAAAGTTGTATTCAACACGCCAACCATCACAATCTCAAAAAAAGGCTGAATTTGTCAGTCAGGTGTCATTCAGTCAATCACGATGTCACAGGACACTGGTCCCTATATGCCTCAGTACTCATGAAAATAAACTGCCCCCATATGTCTCGATACTCATGACAATTGACAATATGATCCTACGCCACAGCCAATATTATGAACAACCCCACGGCCCGTTGGATATAGCACAGGTCGAGTATTGGATCATTTTTTGTGAACACGCTTGTGTGAACACACCGATGTAACAGTTTGCGTGAAAACACAAATATTAACATCAAATATTAAAGACACTCGACCCGTTTGATATAGCACAAGTCAACTGTTGGGTCAGTTTGTCTGAACACGGTGGTCTAAAGCATATCGTGTGAAGGCGATTGTGTATCAGTGAGCTATGAAACGACCCAGTAAAGAATGTATTAAATGAAAAAAGTGAACCGTGTAATATCGTTCGAGTCATGTACGAGTTCAGTCTGCATGAACATGCTTGTGCCTGCGAAGACAAATATTGTGTGAAGACACGATAGAGGCAAACAAGCTAAAATCTGTGTGAACACGGTAAAGTCCTACGCAGCCCAAACAGCCGTTTAATTCAAGCGACCTCTACTCGACTGGACTCAATATAACACGACTCGTGCCTTTTCAGGTGTGATCACGGTTTCGAATGTTATATATCGTGTTGACATGATACACTAATGCGATCCAAAATGTCAATCCGTGACATATTTTTTCAGAGTAATAAAACAAGATTCTCTTCCAACAACCAGTATTGAATATTTCAACATACCATTTAAGAGAGCTGTCTATTTCAATCCAATATCAGTAACTTGTATTTCAGATTACAGTATTGAATTTCAAATTAACACATCATGGAGAAATATGAAAAATTTGATTCGGAGGATGAGGATCTTCAAGTGGAGGAGTGGAAGCCAAGGACACATCAGGAGTTATGTCTGTATAAAGACAGTAAATGGACACCAACCCTTGAGGAAACTTTGCTAGATTCATTGTTGGAGTGCAAGGAAAATGGAACGTGGCAGGTGGGCCACGAGAAGAACGAAGCAGCTATAGAACGTGTTTGTGAAGCTGTTAACAGAGACACGGTCACGAAAATGACACGTCTGGAGGTCATCGATCGTGTCAACCAATTGGAAAGACGTTTCAATATGTTCTCTATAATGTTGAAGACTCCCGAAGTTACTCTATACCCGGACATGAACTGGGTACATGGGGGTTGGCAACAAGATATGAAGTGGTACCGTGTAAGTATGCGCATCTTAGATTGATGCTTTTACTACAAACATGCATTCTGAACACATATATACGTTGTAAAAAAGATCATTGCACTATATGGTAGACATTAGGAGATAAGATGTCAAAAATCACATATGCTTAAATACTGATGTTTTCTAAGTCAATATTTAATGTGTGTGCACTTATAGATTGATCACATATCCTCTGCGTACTTCTTGGATGGAGAACCTTACATGAAGCAATTAGCACAACTTTTCAAAGGTCCAGACTATGAAGGTGATGCAGACAAGAGAGTCTCAACTTCAACAGGTAAGTCATGATCGGGTCAAAATTTCCCTCTAAGACTGAACATGTTTATTATGTACAAAGTAATGGTTGAAGACTGAACATGTTTATCAAAAGTTCATATGAACACTATATACCTTAATTACCATTCAAACTTACACTACAAGTTCTCCTTGTATGTCCAAGCCCCCCACAATTGCTACAATGTACAGGCCCACGAGATGTCTTTCGTTGTGGCTGAACGGAGGGTATCTCGGTACGATGTATGTTGGGGGCTGGTTCAGAGGTACTTGTAACACAATTTCTAAGTTTATGCCCTGTGAGTCCACATTGGCCACAATGTTGCGGCAAACCTCTAGTCGATCATCGTTGTCCACTAGTTTGTTCAATTCCATTACGAAAACGACGACATCTAGGGCGTCCTGCTTACTTTGGGGCATTAGGTGCCATGCATTTTTGTTCTACACATATTAAATTTCAAAGAATAATGCTTCACTGATGGACACAAAAGGGAGCAAACTTATACTCTTATAACTTATAATCAATGTAAGGGATGAAGGGTCTTACGAATAAGTTCTCAATCTTCAGGGCAAGAAATGAGTGTAACTTCACCATTCCAGGTTTGCCTCAATGCATCCGTTTTGAAATACTCTGAAACAAAAGCTTCCAATGAACACTTTGCTTCCTTCAAAAAAACAATTTCAAACAATAGAGAATGTGAAATAACATTTGATAGCACCATTGCATTGATTATGGGAAAGCATCTTTTGATCAATAATGTGGACTAACCTGATTGCAGAAACAACACGTGGACAAGAAATCAAATATAATTGAAATTGTGAGCATGTACATGTTCTAGCGTCTAGATCGACAATGTAGACATTACGATCACATTGAACCTTATATTTATGGACATTCAAACCATAAACAGTCATGTCAGTACTATGAGCCACATTTATGTGCAACCTTGTGAGAGCAGCTTCACTTAATACTTCGGTTCATGAAAGAGCCATATTGCGTCGTTCAAAAAACCACTTCTCAATTATAGTTCTTGTACACTCCAATACTGCACAAACAGAAAGACCCCTTGCCCACAACAATAGATTATTGAATCTTTCAGCAGCATTTGAATTCAAGAATCTGAAACGTAGAACAGCACACTGGGATCGAGCCCAACGAGTGTATCTTATAGTGTCTAGGGTTTTGAAGGCTTCAGCACCACGAGGGAGACCCTTAAGAGATGAAATATGCTTCTCGAATTCGGTAGATGAGTAACAATATGCAGCATTCTAAAAGTTCACAACAACTTCTTTACCGTACTTGGCCAGGTTATTCTGTAGATGATAACAACATAATCCATGATGGGCGTCGGGATAAACCTCTCTCTTAAAGCCTTTTCAATACATTTATGTTGGTCAGAGACAATTAGAAGGTCATTTGGACAACCATATGCAAGCCGCATCTGGTGTAGAAACTATTTCCATGATACTTCAAATTCAACGTCACTAACACCAATACCCAATGGGAATATTTGATCATTTCCATCAAGTGTGACAACAACAAACAGAATACCACGGTATCTACCTTTCAAATGTGTGCCGTCAACGACAAAAACTGGTCTACAAGCACTACGGAAACCTTCGATTGATGCTCCCAACGCATAAAAGACATATTTAAATTGATCATTCAAAGTTAGGAGTTCTGCGACAGAACAGGGATTCATCAATTTCAATTGGTTCAAGTACGAAGGAATCTGATGAAAACTGGTTTGGGAATCTCCGTATATGAGAGACATGACATGATGTTTCCCCCTCAGTGTGACTCTATATAAAACGTGTACCCCGTGATCTCTTTCCAAATCAGCCACAATATTCTTCGGGATGACGGAGTAGTTTTCCTTCACTAATCTCGATGCAAACAGTGCACCAACCACCTTTGATTTCATGGTCCGGTTGAGAACACGGTTGGGATCGGCAACACACGAATGAGGCCCTACAAACGTGGTCACTCTCCAAACCCCCCCAAATCCCTGAACACGTACTGTGAAAGGACACTCGGGTTGAGTGCATTTAATGTACAACCGGGTACTATCAGATCAGAGAACTTTATAATCAACCTTATTTCTTAAGTTATATAAACCAACTTCCTTAACCAACTGCTCTTTTGACCCAAATGTCGAACCCTTTAACAAAGGGTTTACATATTCAGAAGTGGATTGGGTTTCAACATCTTCAATATGATTATCATTCACAAATGTTGACCCAAATGTTGATGCAATACGTTTTGGATCAACACGGACTTCACCATCGATGTTAGGCTGACTGGATGGGCATGCAAAGAACTGGGAGAGGGCACCACCTTTTTGCATAACATAAGATCCGAATTCTTCGAAAAAAGCTCCAACATCCAAGTTGGAGTCAACGTCAATTCGACTATCAGGAACTTAAGGCTCTTCACCGTCATTTTCTTCATCAATATGCAAATCTGACTTAGTATTCATATCATCTTCACTGTTTTCATAATGCTCCACTTCATGGTCAGATGCATACTCAGGTATGTCACCCCATTCTCCGTCATGTGAACTTTCAATATTTGAAACGCCTTGATGCAATGGGTTGATAGAATCATCAAAATCACTAACCAAATTCTTGTTCAGCGGTGTACGGATGTCATCACCCAATAATGTTGGAGGGCCACTGAGATTCAGGCTGATCGGTGAATGATGTCGGGATGAAGAGTTACGCCATTGATCATTGCATTGTGTTGTCCATATTTGAGCACTCTGGGATTTCATTAGCTCAACAAAACCACCTTGCCTACCACAAGGTTGTTTCCTGGCAAATTGATTTGTTGGGCTACGTATGCTTTTAAGTGTAACATAAATGATCGACATATCTGAGCTAGCTAATACTTGATCCACATCATGATTTGTTTGAATCATTAATTTTCCTCTTCTATAGGAAGCTATATTAATCAAAACATGAATGATGTATGTTGTAGTAGCTTTATCTGCTTGAACAACACCGTGGACCAATTCATATAACTCATCACGGGTAATTCCATTTGGTGGAATTGTTATGAACTCTTCCTCCCAACACTTGTATTGTAAGTCTTTCCAGTATCCCCAAAACGAACAATCAAATTGCTCAAATCCATCTGAAAATAAAGTACATAAAATTTTGAATTGTACTATCTACAGCGAGGATTTAACTATGCATAAATTTCAATTTCATATGTGGACATCACATTTATATCATTACATGTTAATCGAATGAAATCGTGAAGACATACATATCATGATAGTGATGATGGACGTTCATATCGTGATCATGTGTTGTCAGTTCAATTAATTAAGGTTTAAAAAATTAATATCGTGAAAATGTATGAAAATTTCATATCATGACCAAAACTAGGCAGCTGAATATCGTGATCACGATTAACAGTTTCATGTCGTGAACACTCAAGCTGAAACATAATAGTGATCACGTATTACATTTTCATGTCGTGAACACTCAAGCTGAGATCACACAATAGTGATCACGTACTATATTTTCATGTCGTGACCACACTTGCTAAGTTCATATCGTGAAAATGTAATAAAACTTCATGTCTTGAACACACTTTCGCCGTCCAAATCGTGTACTAAATTTTCATGTCATTTAGAAGCTTCATCGGTTGAGATCGTGACCACACCGTCAACAAGCTTCATCATTTCAAATAGTGAGACGCTATTCTCAGTTCATAGCATGAGACTCGGTCAACATTAGAAGTCAGAAATGAGAACTACCCACCAACATTAATGGCGAGAAAACTAAAAGCTAAAACATACAACACCAATTGTGAAAAAAGTTAAAACTACAAGCTAAAACTTACCATTTGCAATGAAGCTTCGATTGCTTTTAACGAGGATGAAAGTTTCAATGGAGATGACGATCACAAAAAAAATGTTGTTTCCATGGACATGAGGAGCTTCAAGCTTTCAGAGGAGATGATGATCGTGTAAATGTGACTGCAAAAAGTGGGTTAGGGTGTTTTGATCACGCAAGGTTTTGAAATACATGTTAAAGTATTCATTTAATTTAATTTGATGTTAAATACAATGTATTAAATTGTGTTTTTGAATTAAATTGAAGTGTATTCAAAACAAGAAAAATACAAACTTAAGTTGAGGCTATTAAGGAATTTTCACTTGTCAAATTGGGTAAAAAAATCATTTCTTCAAAAAATGGGTATAAAAGCTTATTGGCCATGAATATGTGTAAAGGGAGGTATTTCCAACTATTTACTATCCTAATTTAATTGGTTGAGTTTTCCTTGTTGCGGGCAGAGTCAAGATGAGTAACGGGTGTCAAAAGACAAACTTCGTCTAATCAAATATTTATTCTATACCCAATGATAAGCTTAAATATATCATAATTAGCATGGAGATCGTATACTACATTGCACACGTGGAAAAAAATAAAAACTAACGATACAAAATTAGAAAATGTTAAAACATTATTTTATTGATAAAAATATTTATAATTTATGTTCTAGTTTAACATTAACGATCTATATTTTGATTAATATATTGTTCATTACATTTGTAATGAACATTAACAATTTAATTTATTATATTGAAAAACAAATAAATGTAGTCTTTATATATACTAAATGAATAACCATAAAGGACACTTGTCAATCCCACAAATTTTCTCATTTTAATTTTTCTCCTTGCAAATTAAATCTATGTAAAACCTAATTAATGTTGCTATTAAATGCAATCAAGATTAATATTGATAATATACATTAGTAAATAATATAAAAAATTTAACTAAATTTATTAAAGTAACACATACTACGAAAATAATTTATAAATTTGAAATTTGTTAATTTAAAAAGTTTAGAATAAATATAAATCAATAAATAGTGGAAAAATAAAATAAATGTGAGTTAGTTCGAAAAGAAATTATTCAGAAGTTTCAAACTAACTAATTATTAAAATTATATAAACTTCTAACTAATTATTAAAATTATATATGTTTTTCGAATATGTGTTTTAAAATAATATATGAAATTTATTTGAAAATATTAGAATTTAATTTTTGTATCAATTCATAAAAAATAAAATTTGAGGGTTTGAATAATGGATACAAAAATATTTAAAAAACTAGCGTAAGTCCCGTGTATCACACGGGTATTTAAATATTAGATACACGGGTATTTAAATATTAATTAGAGAAAAAATAATCATGTTCTTTTACAGTTTATAGTTAGACATCATTCACATTAAAAAACTAATGCAGCATTAATATATTTTCATATATAATTAATAATTAATTTTTTTTCTAAAATTACTAAATTTAATTTAATTTTTGTAATTCCGTGTATTTCACGGGTCCTATACTAGTGTCTATGATATTATTCAAACCTCACGCCATTTCTTTAGTATTTATTAAGTTATGTTTATAAAAAATTTAATATTAAAGTTTGGAGAGATCCTTAAATTTTCTTGTAAAATATATGATAAAAAAATTCAAAATCAAACATTACCAAATAGTTTGCATTATTTACTTAAAGTTACTCAACTTTTTAGAGTTTTTGGTTTATAGGGTTAAATGTAAAAGACAATATAAAAATACAGAATTTTTTCAATTTGCAACCAAATTTTCTTTTTTCAATTGCAACTTAATATTGCAAAATTTATTCAATTCCAAAATTTCCGGCAAAGTGGAGATCACATGACACGTACATGACTTAATTTTTTCATTTTGCAATCTAAACTTTATTGTTCTTATTTAATTGCAACCTGTACTTTTTTTTTTTTTTATCTAATTGCAACCTTAAGTTCTAAAATTAATAAAAATGCAACACCCCAATTTTTACTTAATCTCTATTATCAAAATATAGACTATAATATTAGTTATCATGACTTTTATTGTGAGACGTTTTAGTGAAATTAGTCATGTGATAATTTAAATGATATATCTTATATGATTAGAACTCTTAAATAATTAATAAGTTATGACCATTGTAAGGAACATTATATAGATTTTGATGAAGACAAAACATGTAATAGATTAGGGCCTAGGATCCTATGTATTTAGATTCCATTGTAAAAATCTCTAAGTATAGGATCAGGAGGCCTGATGATCAACACTGAAGCGTGAGGACCTTGCTGCATAAGAAAAACCGTAAAATGATTTCAGTACAAGTATCTACAGCAGGCTGCTTTAAAAGGATACTAGACGCTCACTGCACAAGGATGTTGAACCAGGAAGCATCAGCAAACTGCTCGGAAGCAGTTACCTCGAAGCACATGTACAAGGTTTACGTTAGGCACAGTCGCAATCTTAACCAATCAGAAGATACCACGTAATAAAGCAAAAAGGAAGTCTGAAGAAATGTCAAACTGAAGTATGGCGATTGCAGCAACAGAGACGTACAATTACAACAACTATGTATGAATTAATCAGAAGAAAAAGCTACATCGCCTCAAACATGCTGCAAGGAGGAAGCTCTCTCTAACGGGCAAATTTCTCCCTCGCCTATAAATAGAAGAAGACTGGAACTTGAAGACTACTTGAAACCTGAACGCACAATCTCTTAATCCTTAGAAGTTTCAAGTCTAGTCTAGCAGTAAACTACCTACAACTAAAAGAGCTCATCATTCTAAGCTTGTTGTCTGTGTTGTTGTAAAAGAAAATCCATCTTTCGTAGACTGTTAGGAGTTGCTTGATCAGAGGTTGTTCCTGATCAAGTATTTACGTTCTTTGTAGAAAGAACAAGAGCTCTATGTGGGCTAGATGAGTTTAGTCACTGTGCAGTAACCCTGTGTGGGATAGACTGACAGTTCTTGTTAGGTTTAGGTTGTCTAAGCGAGGCTTGTGTAAATCAACCGTTTGAACTAACAAAAGTTCCTCCTTGTGTAGGAGAAGAGAGGATGTAGAAGGATTACTTCACCTTCGAACCTCTATAGATAGATGTATTCATTGTTAGTTGGGACCAAAAAGTGGTATCAGAGCAGGTTGGATGAAATATGAGATCTAATCGATCTATCTAGATCCAATCCTTGTCAAAAATCTATCTCTCTCACATCATAGACACATGATATGAAACATCACAAGTCCTTCTTGTGAAAATGTAACTGATGTGAAGACAACAAGCAGCCATGAAGAAGATTGATGAACTGGCTGAGTTCTGAAGAAAAACTGCTCAGAAGCAAGAAGCTAAGGAACAGCAAGCTATGCTCGAGGAAAACATTGCTAGGAAGGAAATTGTGCATAAGAAGCAAGCTTTTACGAAATGAAGAGCAGACCAACACATGAAGCAGGATGCTGAGCAAGAAAAGGAAGCTAGCACAATGTAGAGCTAGAAGCATAGATGATTCTAGAATTACCAGACAATAGCGATGAGCAAGCAAGCAACCTTGAAGGAGAAGTCGAAGAAGTCAAGCGAATGAAGGAGTGTAGGAAAAGAAGCTCACTCCATCAACTAGATCATCCTCCAAAAGGAAGCAAGGAAATACAAGGGATAAAAGAGGATCTACTCTTTAAACCATCTCTCAAGAAAGGAATAACGATGACCAGGTACCGCGTTCTAATTTGCTCTTATGCTTTTGGTATCGATTATCCTTATCTTGTGAAGAAACTCAAGTGATTACATAAGAATCAACGACCAAGAAAGCCAAAGGAAAAGAATCTTTAGAGGACTGAAGATAACAGGCGTAAAAACTTTGGTCACTTGATTTGAAAATAAGAAAGGGAAGCATGTACGTTAAATTCCAAGGAGGATGTTTCACCTACTCATACAGAAACCTCAGTAGTACCTAAGGTTGTACTGGAAGTGACCCTACATCTTAAAAGAGAGAACCATAAAGTAAGGGGGAACTTCTAGTTCAAATCGAGGTAACTTAGCAGGCAAAGGAGTTAAGTCCTCGGAGAAATCCAATGGTGTTAGTCCCAAAACTGCTGTAGGTAGGCTTAGAGTGGGGGGTGAATAAGTCTACTTTCTTTTCATACTTTTCTTCTAACTCTTTTGGCTCACTTCTAATATCAGTAACCTTTTGGGAGGTTACTGATTAGAGTGATTTGCAGAAGCTTAATACTGAGCCGAGTAGAAGATGTGCAACTTATTAGAGAGAATACATGTAATCCAGTAGACAGATAAAGATGCAAGCATGATAGAGGTTCGAAGATGGAGTAATCCTTCTACGTCCTCTCTTCCTCCACACAGGAGGGAACCTTTGTTAAGCTGATTGATTTACATAGACCTATCTATTACAACCCACCCCTAACAAGTAAGTAGCAAGTCTTCACACAGATGTTTGCCTACTTTCCCTGATCCACACACGATCCTACTCTACCCACCCAGGGTCCTCATTTTCTCTCCTAGAAAGTGGTAAACTCAGCAGGACATTACTCCTCGCACTGAGTACTCCGAGACAACCTTTTAGAGAGGTTTATCTCCTTCTTCTTCAACTGGGTGCAACAAGTTTGGTCTTCGTATGCAGACTGATTCTGCTAAAGCTTGCTGCTGACTGGTAGACTTGGTGTGTGTCTTCTTGGGGTGTGGAGTGTTCGAACTCTTCTTCTTTTCGTTTGCTTTGTATGAACACTCTCTTCTTCTCTGGACTTCCCCATTTTTCTGTGCTTCTCTCTTTTAAGCTCTTCTATCTTCTTTTGCGCTTCTCTCTGTGAGCTTGGATATTCTGAGGTGCTCACTTCTTTTCTCTCTTACACACTTTGTGCTTCTCTCACACACGCCCCATTTTCAGTCTTCAGTTCTCCTCTTTATAGGGTGTGAAATCTGCCCGTAGAAGGTAGACAAACACGATATGTGAATACAGATCAACAACTCTTATGCTCTTACACGCGTTAATGATCACGATATAATACGACATCACGATATCATTATATATCGAGTTCACAACACTATTTTGGTGTTCGATATCGTTTACAGATCCCACAGTTATCGTGTTGGGCGATATTTGAATTCGAAATTGAAACACACAAAAGAAACAAAACCAACCAACCTCAGAGGTGGTCATAGATGACGCCGCCGCTGCAGCAGGCTGACACTCCGACCGAACATCTAAATTGGCCTCTGCAATCGGAGCCTCCTCCGATGAAACTTCTAAATTGGGGGACGTATCTGTAACCAGCAAGACCTCCGGTGGATTAGGGTTACTGGGCCGCGGCTCCGAAAAAGGCACCAACTCCGGTGGATTAGGGTTACTGGGCGGTGCCTCTAAAAGCAGCACTAACTCCGGTGGATTAGGGTCATTGGGCGGTGCCTTTAAAAGCGTCGACTCCGGTGGATTAGGGTCACTCCGGCTTCACGATATCATTATATATCGAGTTCACAACACTATTTTAGTGTTCGATTTCATTTATAGATCCCACAGTTATCGTGTTGTGCGACATTTGAATTCGAAACTGAAACACACAAAAGAAACAAAACCAACCAACCTCAGAGGTGGTCATAGACGACGCCGCCGCTGCAGCAAGCCGACACTCCGGCCGAACATCAAAATTGGCCTCTGCAATCGGAGCCTCCTCCGATGAAACTTCTAAATTGGGGGATGTATCTGCAACCGGTAAGACCTCCGGTGGATTAGGGTTACTGGGTCGCGGCTCCGAAAAAGGCACCGACTCCGGTGGATTAAGGTTACTGGGCAGTGCCTTTAAAAGCAGCACTGACTCCGATGGATTAGGGTCACTGGGCGGTGCCTCTAAAAGTGGCACCGACTCCGGTGAATTAGGGTGGCTGGGCGCCGCCTCTAAAGCCGCCACCATTTTCGGGGCATCTAAATTGGCCGCAACTGGAACCACCGACTCCGATGGTTGGTCTTGCGCTATCGTGGGTGCTGGTCTGGATCTTTTTCTCGATTTCTGAGACATTTGTTTCTGCATTTTAGGGTTCTTCTTTGCACTTCTTCTATGAACACGATATGCGTCCAAAATATCGTGATTAATCTTCCATGATATGTCTGGTCCTTTTCAATACTTGTTTCTTCTGAATGTAGAGATGTTATGGTTTGTGTTATGTTACTGATAGAGGGTGGGGATGAATGGTGGGATAGGACGGGGGAAGTAGCAGTAAAATTTCAAATTTTTGGGGCCTTTTTTTTTTTTTTGAATATTAAATAATGTAACTGCAATTTTGTATTTTGAATTTACTGTTACAAAAAATATTAGATGTATTTTGTATTTTGAATTATCTATTTCCTTGAACAAAACATGTATTTTGTATTATGAATTTAGTGTGTTTAAAATAAAAATTGATTCTTAATGTAAATACAAAGTTAAGTTGGGGACATCTTAGACATTTGACTACATAAATTGGGTAAAAAAGTCATTTTTTAAATAAATGGGTAAAAAAGTTCCTTGTCCTATGAATTTGGGTAGTTTGGAAATTTTCCCTAGTAAATATGTATTAAATTAAATATATTACTCTTGATGTTTTCTAGTTTTAGAAATCAACTTGAATTATATTTCACTAGTATATATCCCATGTATCACACGGTATTTTTCTAAAATTAATATTATTAAAAAACTAATACGAAAATGTAATGCATTTAGAATAAGAAATAACAATGCATCGAATACACATGCTAGACCAAAAAATGTTATTTAACGAAAACTATTTTCATATCCACATGTCTTAAAAAATATTTGTATTGTCAATTTGTAGGTAATACATACATTTTAGCTATATTTTTAAATTAAAATTAATGTAAAATTAAAATACATTATATTTAGTTTTTAATTAATTTGTATTTACGAAATTGACATCTCATTTTCTATTCATATTTACTTTAATGTGTGTTACTATATTCGTATTAACATATATTCATCAAAATTTTAATATTAACCTATATTAATTAGCAATCAATAAATTTTTTTCATGAGTTTACTAATTTTTGTTGTTCTTAAAATTATACTGCAAGTTCTTAAAATTATACTGCAAGGAGGAATGAATCTCCTCAAACGTCAACAACTGTAGTGCCAATTGAAGAGAGGCAAATGCGCGAAGACCTTGAATACCTACCTGCCGTAGGTGCCCCCATTCCCCAACGACAAATCATTCTGAAGCCTCACCTTGAACTTTCTCTATCACTTTGTCATGAAGGAATTTCCATGGAAATTACATTCGAGACCTAGCCCAAGGTTATGCAAGATGTTCCTTTCCGTTTTCACTTTTCACCCTATTCACCTTTACTGTTGTGATTTTGTGAACCTTCTCAACCTCAATTACATTGACCCTTGCTTCTTTCATTTACAAAACAAAGGGCTTAATTTTACATATGGTGAGCTACAACAATGGTATTTATACACTCACATTACCTTAGAAGAATATGTACATAATATTCTTATTTATGATATACATGATTTAAATTTTTTTCTCAATTCATAATGATTATATCTATTAGCAATTAGTTTATACATATTAAAATGTATTACCTCATTAAAATAACAATCAATTCATATATTAATATATATTGACTAAAATTTCATATGTTACAAATTATTATTAATTGTCATTAAAATTTCATAAATTACTAATTGTTATCAATTATCATTAAATGAATTAATTGAATTAAATTATATATATATATATATATATAAATTACAAAAATTGAGTGAAAATTTGGAATAACCATAGATTGACATGTGTCATTTAGTAGTTATTCCTTTAGTATATATAAAAGATTAAATAATTTAGAGAAAAAATATATTACTTGTCATAACAACTAGATCATTTTTACTAGGTTATAGTTGATATATTGAAAGCCATTACTCAAGTTAGACATTAATAAAACTTAATTTTTCATTTGACATGTTCTTTTTATTTAAACTTAGCATTAAAAATCTTTTGGAGCATCATTATTGAAAATATTGAACTAATTGATGATTGGATCATATCAAAAATGTTAAATCATTTTATAAATGAGAAAATCAGATGTTTTGTTAAAATTTATATGAGTAAGTCTCCTTTGCACTTGGTGCATGCGGACTAGGCCAGACTAGCCCAGCCCGTAGTGCTTTTTTTTTTCCGCATGTTTTGGTTGTGACTATCATATTATGTTAGTGATACTTTTATCTTATATTAGTCATACTCT
Organism: Scutellaria baicalensis; assembly: GCA_005771605.1. NCBI lineage: Eukaryota > Viridiplantae > Streptophyta > Magnoliopsida > Lamiales > Lamiaceae > Scutellaria > Scutellaria baicalensis. The sequence goes on from CM016721.1 coordinate 19,485,769, forward strand.
CATTTCCAGATTTTATAACCTTAGTTCATATCTTCATGTTATGTTAGTCATACATTCATACCTTCATGAAGATATGACTAACATAACATAAACATATGACTAACATAGCATGAATGTACAACACATTAAGCGATTTTTTGGTGGGTTTGAGTGCACCCACCAGGCGCGTGAGAACGTGTTGGAGTGTATGAAAGGCGCGTGGGGCGAGTTGATCCAGATGCATGAATTCTAGATCCATACACCAAGTACACAAAAGTTTTGGTGAATTTATATTTAGATTCCATCATTCCAGGTTATATTAATATGTATTGTTGATGAGGTTTCAAATAATTGGTTGAACTCTAACATCATTACATCGATGGAAGAGGAGTTTGCGAACAAAAAACCAATAAAATTTGAGTTTAAACTAAAGTGAGCGTAAATTTGGTTTTGACCAATATTTGTAATGTGTTATCACACATGTTTGACCATTAATTTGAAGGACCAAACGTGGGCTATTGTGAATACAAAAGGTACAAGATGAATCTATGTTTCGAGTAGATAAATGTAGTGTGTTGAAACGCTTAAAATCAATTTTCGGTAAGTGAGAAATTAATACACGAAAATGGGCTCTATTGTTGTCTGAAGTGCTGGGAACACCAGAGACAACACTGGCGAGTCCAATTTGTGCACAACCCATTTCCGTGGGGCTCATGGGTGTCCATGATGGAAGCCCTCTTCTAAAATGAAGTTGTGGGCAAAGGTGGTTAATTGAAAGTTCCAACTCTGTTACGAGGTAATTATTCCCTTCTCATGATCTACAAGAGTGTGGAATGAAGTCCATATAATAAGACATTCTTCATGCACAAAAATCATTGATTTCATATCATCAAAAAGACTCTTGAGAGCATCTTTTCTAGTTGTTTTTGTTGCATTAAAGTTTATAGCATTTTTTGAACCAAAGTGCAAAGTTGCATATGTTTTCCATATTGATTATATATATTACAGTCCATCTCCCATTCTAGTTCGCTAGAGCTTCAAGTTTTGTGGTGCTACTAACTTTATGGTGAAGTCGTTTTACATCTGGAGACATTACGTTAAACCGTGAGCACTAGCCGGGAATTCATCTTTGAGAGGAAATGTCTAACCTTGACTTGAATTATTCCTGGTTCGTGTGCTGTGAAGGAGTTATGTTCATGGCTAAAGATTGGTGTAAAGTCGGAGAAAGGAGAAACAAGAAGGCTGTACAAAAAGTTTCTGTTATTTCAGTGTTGCTTGCAGTGTCCCCTACCATTCCCCACAACACCAGTTTCTGATTTTTCGTTTGTTTTCTATTTTTACTGTAATTGGACATTGTTCGGTGAACCTATAAACCCAACATGACATAAATACTCGTCAACCCTATTCAACTTCAAGTGGCTAGATGATATGAACCATGGCTCACAACACCAACCATCCTTATGGACCATCATCGTTCTTGTGTGTCCATGAGTATGATGGTTCGTGTCTTTGAACATAGTTCGTTAGTGTAGGTCATGCATGTTAGTGATGATTGCAACCAATTCATTAAAGAGTGACACTTGTGTGTCCTGTGGGCACGGTACCCTAAATTAATCATTATATATTGTTAAATATATACTCTACAGGTATCATGTTATACTCTTCAGGTATCACATGTATACTCTTATAACACCAAAAAACATAACACCTATACAATATCTATATAACACCTGAAGAGTATATATATAACACCTAAATTCGTGCCCTATGTGTCCAGGGGTATATAAGTTTTTGCTTTATTAAAATATTTGAATCAATTTGGCTTAAACAATTGTTTCCTTAATTATCAATTAATTTTTTATTATGTAGGATAGTATTAAGAAAAGGGTTTGAAGAGGTTAAACAAAATCACTGTTATTTTCGAGGATTATATAGTATATGGGATTAACATGCCATTTATTTTAAGAAAGAAACTACCACGTACACGGTATCTTAATTTGATAAAGTTTTCAGGTGGGAGTTATTATACAATGAGTTAGTCTCCTGTGCAATTGGTGTATACAATTCGGATCGGGTTTGGGTCGACCCGGATCCGTTATTTTTTTTTTTAATTTTATTTTTTCGCTTCAGGTTGTTACCTTTATGTTATATGCGTATGACCTTTATGTTATATAAGTGTGACATTTATGTACAAATGTAATGACCTTTATATACTCTAACTTAGAAAAAAATGAAGAATATTAGCTGCATCTATATTCATCCTAAAAATGCGCTGAATTTTGAAAATTTTCATTTTTTTCAAAGTTATGAATCATAAAGTCATAATATTTGTACATAAGGGTCACAAGAATTGTACATAAAGGTCACAACAATACAACATAAAGGTCTCAATCTGAAGCGAAAAAACCTGAAAATCTCCATTTTTTCCTAAGTTACTGAACATAAAGGTCATAACATTTATATATAAAGGTCACACTTATATAACGTAAAGGTCACATCCTAACAACATAGAAGTAACAGCTTGAAGCGGAAAAAAAAAAAAAGGAAAACACAGGTGCGCGGATCCGGGTCGGGTCACCCCAGTTGCACCAATCCAAATCCGTGCACCTAGTGCACAACAGCATTTGCGTTATAGAATTACATTTGATGTTACGTTACAGTGTTACATGACATTTAATTCAAACAACACGTTAATTAATGATGTCATTTCAATACACGTGAAATATGATGATTAGTTTGGAATTATAAATGTAACATGGGCCATAACAAATGAGACCGTCTCACGAATCATATTCTGTGAGAGGGGTCAACCTACATCCCATACTTCAAAAATCATTTGCTTCTTAAGGGCCCGTTTGGTTCGAAAGTTGGGTTTAGATTGAATTATAATAATTTTGGGCTTTTTACTGTTCATGCAGTGTAATTGGATGTTTGGTGTGGAGGTTTTTGGGATGAGTTTAGTTGTAATATGTGTTTGGTATGAATGTTTATAGGTTTGTTAAAGTTGGTGGGTTTATAAATTCGTGTTTGGTGTATTGGTTAATGTTGGTTAAATATGTGAAATTACATAGTTGCCCTCATATTTTAAAAAATACACATCATATGTGATGATGTAGAGGGCATAAAAAGAAATTCAATAAAAATACACTATTTGAGTTAAAATCAAACCCACCAAGGATGGTGAGTTTAAGATCAAGCTTAATCCCCTTTCTTCCAATTATAAGCCCGGGCCGGATATTAAGACCGGGCCGATAACCCTTCTACCAAACACAGATTTAGGGTAAATAACAAACCCTACACACCCTAAGCATTAATGAGAAAATCCACATATAAATAGTGGGGAAATGATAAATTCACATATAAATACGGGCAAAAACTTGTGTACCCCGGGGTATGGATCTTAGATCCGTGCCCCCAGATCTGACCCGGTGTGTGGGCAGCCTCCACACGCACCCACGCGCGCCCATAGCAAATCTGGTGTGCGCCCAAACACACCTGACTACCTAGTTGATGATTCAGTGATGGGTATTACATGTATACCCTATAGGTATTACACATATACCCTATAGGTATTACACTTATATTTCTTGAGATTGAATGATAGGTATTATGTGTTTACTCTATAGGTATTACATGTATACTCTATAGGTATTACAAACTTACTCAATTAAGGTATTGATTTTTTGTTCTATAGGTATTACATGTATACTCTTAAGGTATTACATGTACACTCTTAAGGTATCATGTGTTCATTCAATAAAGGTATGAATTATTTGTTTTTACTTTTGTGTAGGTATCACATGTTTACTCTATAAGTATTACATGTATACTCTATAGATATTACAAACTAACTCAATTAAGGTATGAATTATTTGTTTGAATTTTTGTTTTATAGTATCACATGTGTACTCTATAAATATTACATATTTACTCTATAGGTATCACATTAATGTATGGTGAATTTAATATTTCTAAACAATAAAACAGGATTTATATCATATTCTTCCTCTCTTTTTTTTATCTCATGCTTGACTGTGTCTAATGGCCTCATCTACTCTGGTTCTTGGGACAAGACTCTCAAAGTCTGGAGAGTATCTGATTTCAACTGATTGGAATCCATCAAAGCCCATGATGATGCGATCAACGACCTTGTTGCCAGCAATGGGGTGGTGTACTCTGCCTCAGCAGATGGGAAGATCAAGGCATGGGGGAAAGAGGCAAACGACAAGGCCCATTTGCTCAAAGGAATCATGGAGGGTCACAAGGATATATCTTTGAATTCTGTGGTTGTATCTGGTGATGGGAGCTTGGTCTATGGAGGTGGCTCAGATGGCTGTGTGATGGGGTGGTTAGGGAACAAGGAGAGGGAAGAAGAATTCCGTCACTCCAAATCTGTCATCCCATTCAAAAAAAAAAAAAGAAGAAGAGATGGCGTTGTGACGATGGAATATCGAAAGAAGAAGAAGAAGATGATGATGGGAACCGCTGGAAAAAATAGAAAAAAAAGAAAAAAAAAATATATAATCCGGGTCGGAAGTGGGAAATGAGTTTGATCCATGCGTCGAGAAGGTTTGTTCATGAAATTTTTGTGTGGACCATCCCAGTCAAATTTTTGTAAAATTTTTAACAAAATATAAAATAAAAGCAAAAAATAAAAAATAAAAAGGGAAGTTTTCAACTGGAGTGTGCGTTTTGACTCTGTGATCTGTAACCACACCATTTATATATATATATGTTTCTGTCCCTCTCTCTCTCCTCTCTCTCTCTCTCTCTGCAATAGAGTTAATTCTTTTTCTTTGTTTTTTGAAGGGGCAAGTAAATTCTCTTTTCTGTGGCCTGCTTTTTTGTTATCTTTTCTCCGAAAGATAAAATTCAATTGAAATCGCTTTGAAATCCAAGATTTTTTTTCGATTCGATCGCAAATAGATTATTTCTCTTCACTTGTGCCGAAAACTTCGAGGTTCTTCTTCAAGTAATTTTTTTTTTTTTCATTTTCTTTTGTATACATATGCAACTGAAGAATTTCTTGGTTTTGAATTTGATCGTATATATATGTATGAGTTGAATGTGCGTGTATGATTCTTTATTTGATTAATTAATTCATAAAGCGCCCATTGATTTTATTTTTGTTCTCTTTTTTTGGTTTTGTTGTCAGGGTTTGAGATGCTGAACAGCTAATGGTTGATTTTTCTGGAGCTCTTGTGTATATCTATGATAGTTGTATTTCTCTTTTTTTCTTTCTTTTTGATTAGGTTTTCCTTTCTACAATTTCAGTAGGGAATTTTTGCCAAGAGAGAGAGATCATTTTTTGTATCTTTGTTACTGTGAAAACATATGTAACTTTTGGATTCGTATTATTTATGTGTCATTATTTTTTCCATTACATTTTGCATGCAAATCATTTATTCTGCAGTAGTTTACGGTTTGATGCAAGGGTGAAGTGCTTCTGTTACTATGGTTCGATATTGGTTTATGCGAGTATTGTTGCTATTCGGTTTACTTGAGTAGTTTTGTGTGCCTGAAGTTATCGTAATTCTGTATCTATTAGTTCATTTAATTTTGAGGACACAGTTGTTGTTTGGTTCTGTTCTGTTTTTGTATATCATTATCTTTCACCACCCACCTACACACTAACCAATGTGTATGTATTTTGACGCATTTTTGTATGTGGAAACTTTTGTAGACTGATATTGGATTGGATAAGTGCGGGTCCTTGATCATCTGGAATTTGTAGAGGAGCTTTTTTGGTGTGGCATAAGTGTTAATGGAGAGCTTAGCGCAGTTGGAACTGTTGTGTGAAAGACTTTATAACTCGCAAGACTCAGCAGAACGGATACATGCTGAGAACACTCTGAAATGCTTTTCCACAAATATCGATTATATTTCGCAGTGCCAGTATATTCTGGACAATGCTTTGACTCCTTACTCGTTGATGCTGGCTAGTTCAAGCTTGTTGAAGCAAGTGACCGAGCATAGTCTCTCCTTGCAGCTACGCCTTGATATACGTAAATGTTATTTAACTTACAATTTATGTTGGGCATGATTAATGATTTTCTTCTACCTGTCTTTATTTGATTTTATTTGAACATTAACATGCCTTAAACATAAATGAAACTTAGCCAAATTGATAAAAACTCATTCCAACAAAATTCAAGTTACAACCTCATCATCATGGAATGATGACATTGATTGCTTTCTTTTTATTTTTATCTTTCATGCGATCTGAAATCTTTGGCTTTTACTGTCTATGAAGGAAATTACCTTGTAAACTATCTGGCAAAAAGAGGTCCTGAGCTGCGGCCTTTTGTGGTTGGATCTTTAGTTCAGCTTTTATGTCGACTTACCAAGTTTGGATGGTTTGATGATGATAGATTTAGAGATGTGGCTAAAGAGTCTATTAGCTTTTTGAGCCAGGTATTTTCTTCTTTATGTGATAAACTTATGTTATGTTGATGCGCTTTCCTCTTCTCTGCATTCAAAAACTTTAAACCTCTTGTCATCTGTATCCAATTCTGTATGTTCCATTAAGTTTGCAGCAAGCAAATGCTTGGTTGACTTGTGTACATCTAGAACCTTCAAGATTCAGGAAATGTACTTTATTGGCTTTAATTGTACCTTTTAATGATGTATACATGGTAATTAGAACAGAGGCATCAAATTTTGTTCTTAATGACTCTGTAGAAAGAGATAGGTTAACCTGGAGTTGTTAGTCTGACGAGATCTGTTGATGGATGGAGCTGTCATCAGTAATTATAAAACTGTATCTTGAGAAACAAACTATTGATCTAAGTTTCCCCAAGAGCTTGTTTTATTAATAAGTTGCTTACAAGATGTTGTGAAGTTTAAAATGATCAGATCTATACTTGTTGAACTTTCCTGGTTTTGATCATCCAAATAGTTAGTGGATCTGACTATTGGCTCAAGCAGTTGCTACCTATATAGCTCGTGACAGGGTATCTACCGGAATTGGTAGTCGCTTCCACTAGCTAATATTTTCTAATTGATACTTCTGGTGCTTTAGAGTAATTATCACATATTAAGGGAATCAAAGAGACCCACATTGCAGGTTACCCTCTCTGTTTATCCCCTCATATCTCTCTTTACATGCAAACATCAAAAAATAGACCCATGAAAGGCATTTGCACCATTCTATCCAGCAATTCTATGATATCAACCAATTTTGACTTTGAAACTAGAAGAGGAGAATAATTGTGATATATGCCTAGATACATGTAGGACCTGAGGAAAGTAACATTATTAAGATGATGATTCCATGAAATCTGTGTTGTTTCATTAATCAATTTAAATCATGCAGACATTTTCCTGTTTGAGTTCTCAGTGTGTTTCCCTATGTCTTTTCTTCTTGAAGTTTGTATCAACATTGCCTCTGTACCCATTTCCCTATATTTGCCAAGATAATGCAAAATCTCTATTTTGGAGAGTAAAATCTATTGAAAGATTTATACATATGGTGGGCCTAACTCAACGTTAGTAGAGCAGACTTGCAGTCTGGTTCATAAAATAGTTTTGGGTCTGTCTAACACTTTAACTTCCAACTTTAAACCATGTCAAAGTTGAATCATGTTCCCGACTGTAGTTTTCTTGCATGGATTTAGAATCCGGTTTTATAGACTGGGAATTTGAGTTTGCTACCCTTAACTATTTCTTTGGTCTTGAACTTGCCTATCAAATGGCATGGCTTCCCTTTAAGTTGCTTGAGCATACTGTATTTCTACAAACATTCTGTCGCCCTTTTTAAGAATTACCTATCATCATATACTACTTCCGTCCCATATATATAGGCTTTTTGGACTTTTCACTAGGATTAAGAAAGTTACTGTAATATTGAATTAAACTAGTCAATTGCCTACCATACCATATTTGATGAATACTATACTCTCTAATATACTATTTAATGCTCTATGCTTTTTATATTTATCAAGACTTAAAAGATTAATTGAATAGGGGTATATTAGTAAATGCTTAATTATTAATATTAATCTATATGGTTTATATGTTTGGGATATCCAAAACATGGAAACAAGTCTGCATGTATATCGGAAGGAGGGAGTAGTAATTAAGAGAGGAAAAATAGTAACACTTGCTTGTATAATGATGCACATATATTCCTGTACCATCAGCATAGTTGTAGTGAAACAATTTATTTTTGTGGAACTCCTAACAATCAACTTTAGTAGCGATCTACATTAAACAAGCAAAAAATAAAATAAAATAAAGAAATATTAAATCCATTTATCTGTTTGTAAAACCAGGTAAAAATTGCCTTATTATGTGGTTTCCTTATCAGGAAAATCTTCCACCTACAGCAGAATAGTCCTTTTATCATGTCTCTGATCTGAGCAGGCATTGCTAAAATGAGAAATTACATAACACATCTTTGCCCTGGTGTTCTTTTTATTAAAAATCATATTTCCATTTGTTGGACACGCCAGCTGATATGGTTACATCTCATTGCAGCTGCATTTTTTGTTTTTCCTTTATGACTATGCATGCCACCTTCCTGCATTTGGACATACATCTGAGACTCTTGAAGCAAATTAGGAAATTTTGGTTCCCTATTGTTTATTTGAGTGATGGATCTTGTGTGAAATGCCATAAAATTCTCAACTTAGCTCAGCCTTTTGCTTTCAGCAAGACTTCTTGGTCGGCTTTATCATTTAATTGTTGTTTCCATTTGGAAATTTAACCCATGAACTTCCACGTAAGCCCTCTTTAGTGGCAAGAGGATACTGAAAACCCGACATATGAGAATTATGCAAACTTATAGCAAAATGATAATGACCAAACTAAAGATGAAAAACATAAATAGAAGACATACAGTCTAAAGAAAGTAAGATCACATCAAATGAGGCACATCAAAATGTGTCTGAAGCATCTTGTTTCTGCATGTTGTTTTATTTGTGTCTTTGGAGTGCCTGGATTTATTGCTGATTTCAGTATATGTTTGAGTAGCTTAAACTTTTCTACTCCTTTCTCCCTTGCTTCAACTATATTATACCGTTATTATGGTGATTGTTTTTTCTCCTTTTGATATTTGATATAATCATCATCCAGTTTGAATGCATTACATGAGACATTAATCTTTCTGAAAAAATATACAAATTGCAACTTCAACTTATTTTCCTCTACTATTTCATAATCAAAGTATTTGGGTGCTATAATGCTTGTGGGCATGATCTCTCAAAGGTTCTATGTTTGTCAGGCAACATCAGATCATTACGCAATTGGGTTAAAGATATTAAATCAGCTTGTTTGCGAGATGAATCAGGTTGGTCTTTTCTAAACTATTATTCATGTGCTTTCTTTCTTGGAAGAAAGTGAGGTATATGTACTAAGGTCCTATATCAGAAAGGATAACCTACTTCACTATTATTTTCATTTAAGATTACATGATGTCATTCTGCCTTGTTGCCTCAGTAGTCAGTAGTACACTAAATTAATGTTGCTTGTTTTCTCTCAGTATTTAAGTTAATGAGTTTCTTCTCTTCTGGTCTCTTGACCTTTTACTTTCAGCCAAATGCAGGATTGCCTTCATCACATCATCGAAGGGTGGCATGTTCTTTTCGGGATCAATGCCTTTTCCAAATCTTCCAGATATCTCTAACTTCATTGCATCAACTAAAAAATGATGGTATAATGCTGTTATTGTTCTACTTCTGTTGCATAGGCAAATTTATACATTATTCCCATCTCTTCCTGTCCATGAGAGTAAACACTAAGTTCTGAAAAATGCAGCCATCAGCCGTTTGCAAGAATTGGCTCTCTCATTGTCGCTGAAATGCCTGTCCTTTGACTTTGTTGGGACATCAATTGATGAAAGCTCTGAAGAATTTGGGACTGTTCAGGTATACTTCAGAAAACTGATTAAAAGTTGAGGTTATCAGTGAAAAATCTGCTTAACATGACCTATTAAAGCATGATTATGCAGAGAGTGGGTGTGTACTAGTATATGTTTTATTTGCATTTTAATTATTATTTGAAGTTGCCTTTGAGAAATGTCTGCTGCAAGTTTTAAATACTGGGTTTAAATTTACAGATCCCATCTTCTTGGAAGCCAATATTAGAGGATTCATCAACACTACAGATATATTTTGATTATTATGCACTCACAACACCCCCTATCTCCAAGGAGGTTAGTGTCTTTGCCAATATCTCCATTTATATGCTATGCTCTACATATGGTTTTATTGTCTGGTTTGGTTGAATATGTGTCTTAGGTTATACCATTTTTTTTTCGGGTTACGTGTTTGCTTTTTATTTTTTCTGGGAACTACATTCCAAGTTATCATGTAACTTCTGTTTCTACATGAGTTCAATTGATTATGAAAGAGGAACAATATCAATCTAGTTATTGAGTGATCTTTGTGTTGGGTGTATTTGGGTGTCTTCATTGCTATAGTTGTGTTCTTTTATGATGTTCGAATGGGTTCCGTGCTTGACCATTTATTTGCATTGCTAGGGACTGCCTGCGGTTTCATTAACTGAATTTTCTCTTACTGAGTAAGCTTCCATCATATTTGGATGCATATAGGGGCACATGAAATTTGCTGTTGGATATGTTCTGTTTATTTGCTGCCTTTTAGGAGGGGATATACAATAACTTGGCTTCTTTGAGAATTGAGATCTAAAGGAATTTTTGGAACTTCGGATAAAATTAAGTAAACCACAATTAGTAAGCCAGGATAAAGCATCTTGTTGGAATTCTCCTGTTTTGTTATTTGATAAGCCTTAACCTGCGATTGGTTGAATAATTATAGAGTGAAGGTACTAAGTCTACTATATTATTGTATTACCTTTAGAGATTTGTGTTGGATTATATTTGTTAATTGGCCTTTCTATATATTATTTGTGACTGGAGTCTCCTCTTTTATCTGTTTGTATTTTAATGCTTGGTGTCTGGATATGCATTTATGAGTTTTGAATTATGTATTTTTTCCTTATGATTCTTGATTTCCTATTGTAAGCCGATTTCATGATTTTTTTTTCCTTTGTCTCCTTCAATAATGTATTCCGTACATTTTTTTTTCTTTTGATATCCAGTCACTGGAGTGCTTAGTACGATTGGCTTCTGTAAGACGCTCTCTATTCACCAATGATGCTGCACGTTCCAAGTTCTTGGATCATCTAATGTCAGGAACCAAAGAAATTCTAAGAACTGGGCAAGGTATGTATTAGGCAAATTTATTCCACTGTAAATTGCTTCACTAATATGCAACTTGTTCATGTTAATATTTCCTCTTAATTTTCTCTCTTTTTATCTAATCTTGTAAAGCATTTGACGGTTAAACCTAATTGACACAGTTGGCATTTTCGTAATTGTGTTGGCTTTGTAGTTTAAATTACATGGATTTTAACATTTATAGTGGTATTACTCATGAATCTAGTTTATCTATCAGATATGCTTAAGTAGAAGTACATTTAAGTATGCCTGAAGCTGTGCTTACTATAATATCTTTGGCTTGTGAAGGTTACTTTTAGGTTTTTTTTTTTGTCTCTCATCTTTTGTGGCTCATCGGATCTCCTAGGGTAGGTTTGGTCAGTGCGTGAAGTGATTTTTGCAAGTCTGTATGTGAGATTTTTGAAGGATTTAGGTAGTTTGGATTTTTAAATCTTTGGTTTGTATTGAGATTTTGTAGAGTAGGATTATGTCATTTTCTTCTTGAGAATTGTACAAAAAAAAAAAATGTTATTTGTAGGGAATTGTACAAATATTATAAAAAGTAGATGTTCTTACTGAGAATTGTAAAAAATAGGAAAAGATAGAAAAAATAGAAAAAAGTAGGGTAGGATTATAGGATTTTCAAAATCCCAAAGCAAGCAAGCTTCGGATGGACCAAGCCTAGAACAAATAAACCCTTGACAATGGACATTTGTTTTTATTACAAGGAATAAATGAACTGGGGGAGGGGGGTTTCCTTGTCCTCCTATCTCTTTGAGTCATTGTCTTTAAATCATGAGCCACCATCTCTTCCCCTTTGAAAATTAGGATTTGTTCTTTTCATTTTAGTATTACAGAAACTTGTGAATTCATTAAGTGGTTAATTATATTCTTCTAAATTTTCACATGGGCCTCATTCTTGAAACTGTTGTTTGATAGAATGTGTACGTCCTACTTAAGTCCTAAAATGCTATGCAATCTCCATACTGGAAGTGTAACTTGGAAGTTCAAACCTTGCCAGAAGTGATTCTCAATTGAATTAATAGTTTTGGTCTTGTATGGTGTATCATTACATAAAGAACTGCTGCTCTTCACAGACCCCTCCTAATAAATTGTTAGCCACTCTAGGCCTCCAAGGCGTTAAAACTAAGCCCATGGTTCATTGAGGCCACTTTACCCATGCAATTGTACTAGCGGAATGTCTAAATTGGGATAACTAGCAAGGAATTCTCGCTGTCCACATAAAACTTTACCCATTATACTAAAAAGCTAAACTTGATTGGTCAAGAGCAGCTCAATTTTTTAAGGTGCTGAAGGATGATTGCTTGGTGGGTCCATGTCGTGGTAGGTGATTATAGATGATAAAAATAGAGCTTCCTGAAAGACTAGAATAAGAAATCGTAATAAGAATATACTCCAGAAATAGGTTTCCTGTTGGAAAAACTCGTTCAGTTCTGAACTAGCCCTTTTGATGTATATTAAGAATGAAACATTGCGCAAGAGTTTCTTGAATAGTAGGAGAAATAAGAATTAAGTGGATTTTGTTTAGGGTCTGTAAATTTTTGTTGATTTGCAAGAATTTTATTGAGATGTCAAGTGGCTTTTAGATGTCCCATCATTGGGTCTTGCGGTTCATGTATATAATGGATATTTTATCCCAATCCATGGGTGCATGTGAATTTAGTAATCCATTTTTTTAAGCTAGACTATGTAAACGAACCAAACCGCTCATGAGCTATTTGGAGCTCGATTTGATAAAATCTTGTTTGAAATCGTCTATTGTGATTCATTAAAATAAATTAACTCAAACTTGACGATATAGGATCCATTAGCTTGTGAGCAAGCTTGTCTTAAGGCTCATGAAATAGCTCGTGCAATGTAATACATTTTTAAAATATTGATATTTTTTTAATACTTACGATTAATGTATCCAAATCTAATTACAGTTGTTTCTATAATAAAATAAAATTTTAGATAATAATAATTACTTTAAGAATATATAATTTATTTTGTGAATGAGTTGATAGATAGTATAATCCCTCGTATATATAATTATTAAACTCGTTTTTTTCTGATTAAGCTCAGTAAGTTTGTGAACCATGAATGTCTATCCGGTAAATTAAACTCAGTTTTGTTCGATAGTAACAAACGAAACGCACACTCTCAATAGTTTGACTTGGTACAGATACATTTTTCATAGACCATTTACTACAAAATATTTTTCAAGAACTTGATATTAACATTTTCTTCTAAAATTTTCCAATTTTAATTTCATGTTGCTTCTTGGATGTACTTTTACCTATTGAAAATCCTAAGGATACTAGTTTTTTCACTGTGTAACCACAAATTTGTTATATTACTTGTGTTGATTCTTTGCTACAGTTTCTTTCTTTGTTCAATGCTATTTGGTATTTCATAATTGAATTATATGCTGAACTGGAATTAGGTCTTGCTGACCATGATAACTACCATGAGTTTTGTCGCCTTCTTGGACGATTCAGAGTTAATTATCAGGTATTTGTGATATCTGTCCTGGCTTTGGCTTCAATCTTCATTCTATGAATTGGCTTGGTTTTTTTTGATCTGCATGCATATGCAGCTAATTCACTTGTGTTCTCAACGTATTTTGATTTTTCTTATTTGATTTGTCACTCTATAATTTATATTGAGTGGGCTGTTATATAATAGCATGAAGTTTCCAGCTTACGCGAAATAGTTGGAACCTATTGGAGTAACTTCTTAAGCAGGTAAAATAATTCGCATGCAAGGACATACTAAGACACCTTCTGCACGATCAAAATCTCTTGAAGTATATTAGGAGCACTGGAGCAGAACTTTTGGTCCACTATTTGCATTGGTCCTCCACATTTTCACCTGTCCTCTCAAAGGCTTGTTCCTTATTTTCTACAAAAGACATGATGAGAAAAGTTTAAAGAGTGTTGATCCGGTGTGACTGACTCAACAATATTTGATTTGTGATTTAAAGAGCAAGACTGAAAAAGAAGTTGATCAAAGCAATTTTCTAACATCTTATCTTCAAGCAATCACTTATTGTATTCAAATATTAGTTCTTACTCAATAATATAATCTGCACATGAATGAAATTACACAATTTATTTACAAGTTTTTTTCAATACGTTTTAAAAAGAAGAGGAAGCAACTAAACAACTTACCTGTCTCCATCTTGACTTCAAAGTCTCAGCTCTTTTACATGCTGGTTTTAAATAAGTGAGGAGATGGAAATAGGATAATGCACTGAAATAAGGTATTAAAAATGAATGCTCCACTACGGCAGGCAAAGGGATGCCATGCAGCAGGAGTAGAACAAATATTAGACTTTCATGCAGCTTTAACCTTTTCTTGACTTGGCTCTCTCATTCTGATAGTAATTACTTGCTTCTATTCTATATTCTATTGCAGGACTGTGGACTATTGTGGTTTAAATGGTTAAATTCATACATAACCTGCTTCAGTGGATCTGGGTAGCTAACTTATATTAAGTAAAAACTAAAAACTTGGTGCTCTCTTGCATGGACGGTGAACTAAGAATTGTTTGTTTCATTAGTTGATGTTGAATTGTTGTACTTGAAAGCTAGGCAAGACTGAAAATGGGTATATTTATTATTTTCAAGTCGTAGTGTTATAATTAACAAGTACAAGAACTAAGAACTCATGTGGAAGAAGATGGATTATATTAGTTATAATGCTGTGTAGAGAATTGCTGAGAGGAGGAGCAATTACTGATAAGTGATAGGCTGTCCCAATACTTTTTTCTGACTTTTGTTTAAGTTCAGTCAAGAAATGTTGGTATGTAGTTGCATGTTGTTGAATATCATTCATTTGATCCTCATATCTTTACAAGCTAATTATTGGTTTTGATCTTATAAGTACCTTCAGCAACAATATCTTCTCATTTTGTTTTATCCCATTCTTTTTCGCTACTGCATGCTGCTTGCATTTTGCTCCAAGATTGATGGCCTTAAGAATCTGTCCCTTATCTATGAATTACGGATATCTACATTTCTGTTTATTTCTATGTCTTCAGTACTACATATGCTGCCTGCTTCAGATTGGAAGCAGTGAGCACATATTTTCTTATTGATCATTTATATGGTCTTTGATAACTGTCTTTTGCTTCAATGATTTAATTTCTTATGAAGTTTATGTTTTTGACTTCTAAATTGTTGATTCTGCTGCAGTTGTCTGAACTTGTGACCATGGAAGGCTATGGAGATTGGATACGCTTAGTAGCTGAGTTCACGACAAAATCTTTGTTGTCCTGGCAGGTGGTTAGAAATAGTATTCATGATTTTCTCATTAGTATTTGCATGATTTAGCGTGAGAAGTGTGGTTTTTAATGTTACTGCCCTTGCCATTAGGTGACTGGTAGAATGTTAAGTATACTGGTCCGAAAAGCTTAAGAAGATTATTATTATTATTTTTCAGTGGGCAAGTAGCAGTGTATATTATCTTTTAGGGCTCTGGTCTAGGTTGGTGAGTTCTGTACCCTACCTGAAGGGTGATGCACCAAGTTTGCTCGATGAATTTGTGCCTAAAATTACTGAAGGTTTTATCACTTCAAGATTGGATTCTGCTCAGGTTTGTTTCTTAAGCAAAGTCCATTTAATAACCCTGAAAAGTCTGGTGTTATAAATTTACTCGTTCTTTTTTGTTATTGCAGGCAGGGCTACCTGATGATATTTCAGAGCATCCACTTGATAATGTTGACCTTCTTCAAGACCAGCTGGATTGTTTTCCATACCTTTGCAGATTTCAGGTTAAACATGACTTTGATAATCTGATGTCTTTTTGTCTCATTGCGTTTCTTTTAATTTTGAATTATTTTTGCTTTTCATTTTAATTTACCCTATTAAGTTTCTTGTTTCAGTATGAAAACAGTAGCTTGTTCATTATCAATATCATGGAGCCTATATTACAAATCTACATGGTATGCTGAAGTTATGCAAGATTGCTCCTCTTCCCTGTCGAATATTTCATGACATTGTGGGCTTTTAGAACCAGCATACCATTTCAAGATATTGTTCTTTTTAACAGGAAAGAGCACAGTTGCAGACTGGTGATAATAGTGAACTTTCTGTAGTTGAAGCGAAGCTTGCTTGGATAGTACATATAATTGCTGCTATTTTAAAAGTAAAGCAATCTGTTGGCTGCAGGTAGCCTTTTCTTTTTCTGGCCTCTTACTCTATTTCAAGCAGTTTGGTTCTCTTTAAAATGATTATAAACTATGTTGAGTTGTATAACACAGTGCTGAATCACAAGAAGTAATTGATGCCGAACTTTCAGCTCGTGTATTGAGACTAGTCAATTCTGCTGACAGTGGGTTACACAGTCGGGTAAGGCAACAGAATCATTATGCTTGCTATATGCAGTCATATTGCTTTTAAATTGAGAGTCTCTCACTCTTTATACAGTCTCTCACTCACTCTCTCTCTCTCTCTCTCTCTCTCTTCTCTATAGATATATCTTCATCCTCTTTCAGAAAAAAAGAAAAGAATTATCAGTGAATTAATGTTATAATTATTACTGAGGGCTTATTTTCATTTTCTTGTTAAGAGCTACTATGGGTTTGGCAAATCTTTAAAGAAGGGAGATATTTGGAAATTCAAAATATAATACCTAAATATAAAATTTTTGACATCATAAATGTACATTAATAATGTGATGTATAAATTTTCCAGTAATGCTTTGCTTTAAGAGTCTATCAGCTTATGATATAAGTCAGTTCACAATTTATATTTTGATGGCAAAAGAAATGTGAAGCGTATTTGCGTTTGAAACATCATCTATTATTTCCATATTTTTTGAGTCCAGGAACATTAATCAATATTTTCACAGCTTTAAGATGTTAAGAAATACTGTGGCTGCTTTGGGTGATTACTTTTGTACTATAAACCCATCTCATCTTTGCGATGACACTAAAGCACTTTTTTCATACCTTCATTATTGGCAGAGATATGGTGAATTAAGCAAGCAAAGACTTGATCGAGCCATTCTTAGCTTTTTTCAGAATTTTAGGAAGTCTTACGTGGGTGACCAGGCCATGCATTCATCAAAGGTAATGATAGTCTTCTTTTTTGCTCATGAGTTGTTTCTTACCCTTTGATATAAGTGTGGGAGGCTCTCTGTTTTCCTGCAGCAGTTGTATGCCCGGTTGTCTGAACTTATTGGACTTAATGATCATCTATTGCTGTTGGACTTTTTTGTTCGGAAAATTGCTACAAACCTCAAGTGCTATACAGAGGTAGTCTTCTATTTTGGATCTTCTTGTTGATCTTGTTTTGTATTTTCATTTTCTGCATCTCAAATTTTCCTTTTGCAGAGTGAGGAAGTTATCGACCAAACCTTGAGTCTGTTCTTGGAGCTGGCATCTGGGTCTGTTGCTTCTTCAGTATTCTGAAAATGTATATGATTTACTGCTCTTTCTTGTATTCATTAAGTACATTCATTTTTATTTTCTTGCAGTTATATGACTGGAAAGCTACTACTCAAGCTGGCTACTGTTAAGTTCATAGTAGCCAATCACACTGTAAGGCATCCCTGATTTGTTTTATGTCAATTACATGATTTATTGTGTGACAGATTTTTGGTCACGCTTTATATTATTTCTTTTTAACCTTACTTTTGACATCTCTTCTGGATTTCTGAATCCAGAGGGAGCATTTCCCATTTCTTGAAGAGTATAGATGCTCCCGTAGCAGAACAACATTCTACTACACTATTGGGTGGTTAATTTTCCTGGAGGACAGTGCAGCTGTCTTCAAGTCTTCAATGGATCCTCTGCTGCAAGTATGCAAAGTCTCTTCTTCCTCCCTCTTCGACCCCCTTTAAGAAGATGACAGTGTTCCATGAAAAAGCATGTCACTGCAAAATCTCTCTAACATGTGTTGCACAATATATATAGTCCTTGGTGATCTACATCTCCATATTGGAAAAAGGTTTTATGGAGAATGCACTTTCAAATAAAAAATCAAAGTACTATTTTGCCAAAGCTCTGTACATTTGTGAGTTAAATTTCCTGTTTGGTTCTTGAAGAGTGCCTCAACCAGGAAAACCTTGAAGGGTTTATGTATCATTACTTTTTTGGGATAATTAGTATTAGGGTTATTTTGCAAACAATTTTCTAAAAATAATCTTGAGTGATGATACAGACTGGTGCTTAATTAATACATGTCTATACTCTCCCCAGATCATGTCTTTCCAATTAGATTAGAAAAAGAAGCAAGAGGAAAGTAAACTGATCTGCTTCTATTTCCACTTTCCATAACTGGGCTGTTTTCTGTTGTGGTCTCTCACTGCAACAACTGTTATCGGTTGTTGTGTAGGTATTCAACACTTTGGAATTAACCCCTGATAAAGTGTTTCGAAATGATTCTGTGAAATATGCTCTCATTGGATTGATGAGAGATCTAAGAGGGATAGCAATGGCAACAAACAGGTTAGTGCAGTTAACTGTGAGTAATTTTGTATTTACTTTTTACAATGGCTTGCATCAATTGTCCTCTTTATTATGTTTCAGCCGCAGAACATACGGGCTTCTCTTTGACTGGATTTATCCTGCTCACATGCCAATTCTGCTTAGGGGAATCTCACATTGGGCTGACACACCGGAGGTTAGTTACAGCTATCCTTTAGTGAGTTTTATGTCTCTCACTTTATTAACTTAATGATTTTGAGAACAGAAGGGAAGTGGTTGATATCTGTGATATTTCATTTAGTTTATTGAATCCATTAGTTTGGCAGTAGGTACCAGCGAGTCTTGCGTAACATGCAGGACTGCTAAAAAGTGTGAAACTATAACAAGAAATACTTCAACTAGTTAAAAATGTCACATAATAAGAGGCAAAAAAAAAAAAAAAAACAATGACTCCTAGTTAAGTTATGCTGCAGTTTTCTGTCAGATAATTCTCAATCAGTTAAATTTTATGGTTGGATTTTTCAGGAAGAGGAGAAATTGATTGTAAAGGGTGGTGGGGGTGGGTTCTCCATGGTTTGCTTTGGGACAGAAGATTTATGTTGGTACCTTTTAATTTTGATGAAACCACAATATTGAGATTGACTTTAACAAGGTGGAGGCTTCATTGTAGAATTTTAACAGTGCGACTCTACAATGCCACTGATGCTGACAATGGGGCTGACTGTTTTGTGGAATACTGGCCCAAGAATTCTGGCATTAAGTAATGAACCTCTATGGTGGTGCCACGTGTTATTGAGCTTGATGCCTCTATGTTTTTTTGCTACCGTAATCTTACATTTATACTTGACAGCAGCTCTTTAAGTACTATGTAAAGATGCTGAAGCACAGGAACTGAGGATCTCCAGGTCAGGAGAGCTTGTGTTCCCAAAAAACGTATTCCATGTTTGTGGAAAGGAAAGAATGATAGTGGGTTTTTGTGATCCAGATAGGGGTTTCCATTTGGTTCTATTACTAACTAGGGAGTCCCTGTGAGATTTATTGAATGATCACCTCTTATAAAACCTTAAGACGTGAACTGTCTGAAAGAGAGACATTACGTATTTAATATCCCCACCACGCGTCAAAACTTCCTTCCCATGAAACTTAGGATGTGAACTCTTTTTGATAAAATTGGATGCAGTGAAATTCCAACCACTTCTAACCCAGACCATCTCATCTAGAAAATAAATTAATAAAGATAGGAGATTTATCTAAAATCTGTGACACAGAAACCTTTTGCTGACGTATTTGCTGAAATAATTTTTTTTGCTCTCTCTCTCTCTCTCTCTCTCTCTCTCTCTCTCTTCCCCTTTATCTTTTTCCTTTTGTCTCTGTGAATTGGCAAAGTGTATGGAGAATAGTTCCAACTCACATTGAATAGAAGAAAAATTCCTAGCTAATCTTTTTCTCTACATTCTGATGCCAATTTAAAGATTAAATCTCTCTGCATTCAATGGTTATCTTTTTTGTGCTTGTAGAGAATAACCTTGGAACATATATATGTGTAGGTCACAACACCGTTGCTGAAATTCATGGCGGAGTTTGTGTTAAACAAAGCTCAGCGTCTGACTTTTGATACTTCATCTCCGAATGGAATACTTCTTTTCAGAGAAGTTAGCAAACTACTTGTTGCATACGGCACACGAATTTTATCGGTTCCAAGTACTCCCGATATATATGGCTTCAAATACAAAGGAATCTGGATTTCTTTAACTATTCTTTCCAGAGGTATAATCTGTATTCTGATGCTTGAAACTATCCATGTGGTAGTTTTCTTCTATATCTATGGTCTTTGTTAATAATTTATCTTTAGTTTGCCCTTTTTTTGAGTTGATTTCTGTGCTGTAGTTAAATATTAATCGATTTTCCTCTAGTAACAGCCTAAGTTTTTAGAACGCTGTCTTTTGTTAGAGCCAAGTCAAACAAGAAGTCTTAGGTTCAAATCTCGTTGTCACCAATTTATTAGAAGTTACCTGTACAAGGCTTCAATTAAATTAAATTTCTTGCATGTGAGGGAGGGGCAACATGTGCTAAAACTATATGTAGATATGGTGATGAGTTCGTCCGGCCTTCAGTTTTAGAGGAAACGTCCGATTGCTCTTTTGAGTTTTTTCGGCGTGAGGAGTTATGTAATCATGTGGGTTTTCCACTATTCTCCATTTCCTCGACATCAAATGAGATGTTGGCATATACCATGGATTATAATTACATGTTTTAGGTTTCTTTTAGTTTATAGAAAAGCTATACTTGTTGTATCAATCTAATATTGCCTGCCTTTTTCTTTGCATTTATATGACATGCGTGGATTCGAGCTGAGACTTAGTGCTAGAATTGTAATTTGTTTACCTTAAGTTTTAATTTAGTTGAATATGATGTATATGTTTCATCAGAATATGCGATAATTTGAGATGGATCACATCCTGGAAAATTGGCATTCTGTCTTGACACACTACCACTAGTTGAACCCACAAACCATAAAATTTTCTGCATGTGGACAGTGGATTATAATTGTTCTTATATTTCTTCTGATTTTCCAAATTCTGTCAATTAAATTACAGCGCTTGCTGGAAATTATGTCAACTTTGGCGTGTTTGAACTCTATGGTGATAGAGCACTTGCTGATGCACTTGATATTGCTCTTAAGATGACACTGTCAATTCCGTTAGCTGACATTTTGGCTTACAGGAAGGTTTGTTAGTATTCTTCACTCTTTTTATAAGCTTTTGTAGTTTTGGCTTCAAGTAATCTAATCCTTAGCTTCCCTTGTTCAAGTCTGCATTTTTGCCTCTGATTTTCTGCGACTGTTATGATCTCTTTCCTTGTTCAAGAAGTAGCAATTACTCAAATCATTTCTCAGCTAGAAATTGAAAGACTGGAAGACCATTACAAACTCTTTTACTTATTTTCTTTAAAATTCAGAGAACCACTATCATTGGAGACTAGAGTAGGTAGCTAGGCAAAATAGTAAATCCTGAAGGATTAGATTTTACATGTGAAAAGCCCATTACAGACCAAAATATACGGTTGACCCTTTCTTTTCCCCTTTCTTGTGTATGTTCTTTAAAATTAATTAGTAGTGTGAGTTTCTCAAAATGCTGCTGAGGGTGATAGTATTTGTACCATATTTCATTGTGAAATTTTTTTATTATCAGATTTCAATTCGTGAGGTTCTCACAAAAATTCCTATTATTTGCAGTTGACAAAGGCATACTTTGCATTTGTGGAGGTTCTTTTTAACAGCCATCTTCTTTTTGTATTGAGTCTTGATACTCACACATTCATGCACATTGTTGGTTCCCTAGAGTCAGGTCTCAAGGGTCTCGATGCTGGTATATCCTCACAGGTATGTGTGATGAACCTCCTGATCATAGTTCGAATTAATGTTATTGTCTGTTTCTGTAAGATCGCTAAACATGAACCCTGATGCTATTTTCTTCAGTTGCCTGCATGTCTTTAAGTTTTCTAGTTATGAACTGCAGATGCTACTTTCTTCTGCTGCTGTACTTTATGATTTACATATGGGTAATTCTACTTTCTTCTTTCTTCTGAAATATGGGTATCAATATTTATACATGTATAATCGGCAAGTTTGAAAGGTTTATTATTATTGCTCACTGAATGATACCAATCTAGACTGCATGACAATGACTCTTGTGCTGCTACTTTATATTCCTCTTTTTGGATCAAGGCAATGATTTGCATCATCTGTGTTGTTCTGCCCTTCAGTAAGTCTTTGAATCACTGTGACGAATAAGATAATAAGTTTGGATGCTTTCTTTCTGACTGGTACCCTTACTTTGTAGATTAGATTCTTAAGTACGTTGATTATAACATGTCAGTATTAAACCTATCTCATGGTCATACTGAATACTATAATTTTCCACTGTGGCAGTGTGCATCTGCAATTGATAATTTGGCTGCATTTTATTTCAATAACATCACCATGGGGGAGCCACATAAATCTCCAGCTGCAGTTAATCTTGCCCAGCGCATCACAGAATGCCCTGCACTGCTCCCAGAAGTAAGTTTTGGATTTTTTAAGTAGTTTGACTCTTGTATTTTGGTTGGTGTCACATTTTCAGAGTCATTTAGAACTCTGGCACAATTGCATGTGTAAGAAAACGTTTTCTTTTCATTGTACTTTCATTTTTCGATTATTTTACCCTAAAGCTGGGCGGCCAGATAGGCATTAAATTCCACTTTTCTTTAAATGGTGTGGATTGTCTTAGGAGGCTTACTTTGGATTCGAGTAGTGAAGTACTTGATAACCATTTGATTACAATTATTTCTCTGTGTATATCTCTGTGCTTTGTGAGGCACAATTAAGTCTGGGCAAGAGTAGGACTAAAGGCACCACATTAATTTCTAAGGGCACCACACTCATGAGTAAAATTTGTTATGGAGTAGTGAATTGAGTGTGGTGCCTTTAGTCCCACCCTTTGTTTATTCAGTTTATTAGTTAAGTATGGAAAATTATTTCTAGATGTATATGTTTTCCAGAAATATTTTTGTTTAAAAGTACGATCAGCATGCAATTTTTCAAAATATAAAAATAAAGTATCTCTTGTAGATTATATAAAATGTCTAGGATTACTGCTGATATTACTAAAATTTTCTTGAAAGTAAAGAAGAAAAGCTTCTGATGAAATCTGCATTCATGCAATATTTTAGACCAGATGGAATGTGCTGAAACGACTTGTCTTGCGTAATTTAAAACCATTCATGCTTTATGGATCCACTATCTTGCGAAGATTGCCAGTAAATGGAGATAATACTTGCCTATTAGATAAATTAGGTTTCTCTTACTCTTTAATTTTGTGTCCATCTTAAGATAACAAGCTTTAAGCTCAATAAGAACCGTTTTTTGGGCTATCTGGAAGCTTTTCTTGAACACATTGAATCTGTTACTCGATATGTCTCACCATTTCTTGGAGCTGGGCTTTTTTCTAATTATTGTATACTTGGTTTTCTGCCTTTTGTTATCATATTCTAACTATACTTTTATCTACTCAGATACTCAAAACCCTCTTTGAGATTGTTTTATTTGAGGACTGCAGCAACCAATGGAGTCTTAGTAGGCCAATGTTGAGCTTAATACTTATTAACGAACAGGTGGGGTTATTACTTTTTTCCCAGCTCTTAACTTTTTGCTTGTTTCTTGATCAATGGAATTAAATGTTTGTTTTTATTAGATTTGTCATACTTGTCTTTAATAACAATCTTTTGTTGGAAAGTTGTCAGTACATGCTTCTTTGGTTTATTAATTCTCTGGTTAATCCTTTATCTTATATGCTTCTTTGGTTTGTTAATTCTCTGGTTGGTCCTTTATCATATATGCTTCATTGGTTTATTGATTGATTTGATTCTCAGGTTTTTCCTTTATCATTTTCCCAATTTTCTGGTTTTGGCATGTTTTGTTGTTTTAGCTTTGCTTTTGTATTTTGTGTTCCATATGGTTTATCAAAAAACCAGAAATATGGCCAATGGCAGGTCTAATCAATATCGAGTATTACATGACGATTCTGAATGGTCACCTTTTGAGTCTTTACTTGCCTTCATTTTTTGTATTTGGACTTTCATTGTATAATTTTCATACTAGCAATTTGTGGTGATTGATTTGGACTATCAATTCATGCAGATGTTTACGGACTTGAAAGCTCAAATTTTGGCTTCACAGGTGAACCCTCTTTCGCAGCACATAATTTTATTTTATTTTTAAACTCTTTTCCTGCTGATGTATCTATATCTTTCTTCGGCAAATTTTGAAAATGCCTAGCCTATTTTGTGGAACTTCAAAGTTGATAACATTTCCCGAAAACCATACATCCGACGAGTTTCTACAGTACTCATTCACATACCAATCTAATTAAATTCTCACAATCTTGGTATCATAATATCACAACATGCCTCTTAGTTTTTCAGTTCTGATAAAGGTTGGTTTTAACTCTATCTGCACCTTACATGTATGTTAAACTCATACTGTAAAAAAAATTAAATTAATAACATTTTCTTCATCTTGCAGCCTGTTGATCAGCATCAGCGCCTTGCTTCTTGTTTCGACAAATTGATGACTGATATAACCCGAAGCTTGGATTCAAAGAACAGGGACAAGTTCACGCAAAATCTGACCATATTCAGGCATGACTTCCGTGTGAAGTAATGCCTACCATATATGCCGCTTTTTGCTAGCGAATTGAATCATAATTGGGATTAAGATCTTGAACCGGGTGCCTGAACTTCACTTGTTCAGAGTTTACATAGCCTTTTGTGGTGCTCGAAAATGCTTCTGAAGTATTGTGTTGGTGAAAGAAATGGGAGTTACCCTACTAGAATCAAATACATGCATAAGTCGTTCTAGTTTGCTATGTACTTTGCGTTTTAATATGGGTTCCAAACTTACCTGTAACATAAACCGGAAACATCTTGAGGCCGTCTGAGGCGTATTAGGTCGGATAGCTGGTGTTATTTTGTGCCTGTATAGTAGAGAGAGAAAGTCTTACATTTCCCAGCTCCCTAGTTTGGTAGGAGAATTGGCACAAAGCTAATGCATCTGATTCTTTAATTTGTGGATAACAACAGGGAGTAGAAACTATAGGATATAAATAGATTGATTATACAAAATGCCTCCCCTTTTGCTACTTGCTTCTTACTCCTTTTGTTGTTGTTTTTTTTTTTTTTTTTTTTGTTTGTTTTTTGGGGGTCTTGCTTTCTACCTTTAGTTTTAGCAGTTTGAACATATTTGTATGGATTTCTATTGCTATGGTTGAATTGAATCGATCCAAGATGGAGATTTAGTTGGTTCAACGATCTTTGTCGTGATTTTGTATTCTGATCGATATTGGAAGTGTTAAGTTCATTCGTGTTTCGATTTGATTGAAGGATTTGGAGGATGAAATTGTAATTCATGATAACAAATTCATTCAAGTCTTATAGCTCATTCTATGATATATATATGATATTAATTCTTAATTTTTTTTGAGTGAATTTGGTTTACTTGAGATCCACTGAATAAAACCAACATAATCTTAAATCTTTTCTCAAAACTATATCATCCTATTCCAACAACGAACATAGGTTATACACAGTAAGTGTTTGTAATAATAGATTTGAAATCTGTAACTCTGAGCCAATTTTTAAGTAATTTTGGTGGATTTTAAATGTGTTCTAAAGTTATTAATCATATAAAATTATTGTTCTAAAGTCTATATTTAAATCAAACGTGGTATTGAGGATTGGGAGCTGGGATCAAAAGATAGCTTTTTTACATATTTACTTCATATTTAGTAAATGCTAAGGTTTAGGATGGTGAATTAATTACTCGATTCTTAATTTAATTTGTATGTTTCGTGTTCTGTCCAAATTATAGTTCGTTGTTTTTTGCAATTAATTTACTAAGTTATATTTTTTTAAAAATCAATATTTATTGATCGAATATTTGTCCCTTGTTTCCTTTAATATATCAGGATTGACAAAAACGTATATGAGTCAGTTGCACAAATCAATCTAGATCCATACACCTAGGACTTGGTCAAAATATCCAAAAAAGTGCTCTCACGCACCTGGTACTCGCGCTGAAACTCACCCAAATTCGCTCCAATAGGTCTATTTTTATGTATAGTTAGACATACCTTTGTGTTATGTTAGACCTACCTACATGTTATGTAGGTAGGCTAAAGCTCACCCAAATTCGCTCCAATAGATCTACCTTTATGTATAGTTAGACATACATTTATGTTATGTTAGACCTACCTACATGTCATGAAATGATTTGATTAATGTAATTTGTGAGACCATTTTGCCAAAAATTTACGCAAAAACTCATATGCAACCATCGTACTGTGCAACAATTGCACTTAATGTAGAAAATAACATATTTATAATTGTAAAAACATACTTAAAAAATATATAAAAAACATACTTACAAAATACATACAAAAACCCGTAAAAGATATACTTATATCTCGTCGTACGTGAAACAGAAGCAAAGAAAAGACTATATGATCACATATAGGAAGTTTGAAAAGAGTGAATCTAGACTATACTAGAAAAGGAAAAGAGAAAATTGATACATGCAAGCAAGAATGAAAATATCGCGAAATATCGCGGATATATCGTGGATACGGATATTGCGATATGGATATTGGGTGTTGATGTTTTTTTTCCTGGGTATCGAGGATATGTCGCAAAATATCGCAAAATATATCGATATCGATTTCGATATCGGTTCAGTGTAGTTCAAAATTGGATGAAAATTGGGAAATATCGTGGATATATCGCAAAATATCGCATGTATATCAAAATGAGCGATTTTGAATCAAAAAATTAAACTATGTGATTTTTTTTACTTTGTATTTTGTGGCTTTTAGAAATTTCCATTCCTTTAACCAATTATTACTTCATTTACTTTTTTTTTTCTAATTTTTTTGCATGATATATTTCTCTATATAAGAGGATAAATGCAAGTGAACATTCTATCATACATTTTAAGGTTCAAGGTATAATATTAGTAACTCTCTCCCAACATTTTTTATTAAATTAATTTCAATTATTTACTTTATAGATTATAACTATTTTAATGTATCTAATTTATTGATTTTTTTGGATAAAGGCATTGACATTAGAGAGGAAATATTTGCACCACTATATAGGGAAAAACTCTTTTTTAGTCCCGTTAAGAGGCTACTGTCCAATTTTGGTCCCGTTAAAAACCTAAAATCAAATTTAGTCCACTTAAGTCAATTTTGTCCAATTTCAGTCCTTTCACCATCGGAAAATCGATTTTCCGACAACTTTCCAGCGAGTGCATTCCAATCCTACAATTCCGACGACATCCTGCTGACGTGTAATTTTTTAACTCATGTGACATTATTTTTTACATTAAAATATAACACAATAATGCAACATAATTAATAATACAAATAAAATAAAATAAAAAACAAGAAAATTAAAAATTAAATCCTAAAACACAATGAAGAAGAATAAAAATAAAAATAAAAAATCTTTATCTCCATCATCTTCATCATCAAAGGGTTTTTGTTAGATCCTCTTTTTATTAGATCTTCATCTTCATCATCATCATCTTCATCATCAAGGGTTTTTGTTAGATCCACTTTTCTTGGATCCCCCCGCATCCTCCGCGCCCTCTTATCCTCCGAACCCGCTGCCACCGGCCGCCGCATCCTCCGCTCCAATCGCGTTCGCCAACACCCGTCGTGCCTGCCGCGCTCACAACTTCTCACTGCTTATTTCGATTCTTTCAAGCTCTCTTACTTCTCCACAGCTTTGCCCATTACAGCTAGTGCTAGTGGTTTTAGCCATTCCCTTTCACTCTCTTCCTCGCGTGGCTATAGAAGATTTCCCTCTTCCTGCTTCCTGTTTTGATTTGTCCTAACTTCAATTTTCTTCTTCTCCGGTGCTGATTGAAATTCTCCGATTGGAAATACCTGTAAAAAAAACAAAGAACACCGGGAGTTTTTCCCGGTGAAGAGACTCCGACGCTCAAGTCAGTAATCTAGGAAAAACTTGCCGTTGCTTTTTCTCTAGTGATTTTTGTATATTTTTTCGTGTGTGTTTGAGAATAGAAAAATAAGGGTTATAAATACTCCCTGAAAGATGTGGCAGTTAGATCTTCTCCTAAAAAAGTGGAAAGTGGGCGAGATACTCGCGATCATGGCAGTTATTCAAATTTGAATTAGTTCGCTTCGGATTTAGTTCGGCATCTCATCTTGAAAGTCTAATTAGTTCGCATCTGTCTTCCTATAACACACGAACTATCCTGTTCGCCTCCATGTTCTGCCTGCTTCTCTGTTCTGTTCGCGTCGATTGGTACTTCAAGTCGGTTAGGTTTCCCAAATAGTTCGAATGTGGTCAGTTCGACCACATCAGTACTACCCCCTTTCGGAATGCGTGTGTTCACGTACTAATGTAGTACGCATTGCTGCTAACTGTGGCGCTTCTTCGAGAAGCATCGCGTCCCATCAATCATTCGTATGCGACACCTGCTAGTCAGTTCCCTCATCCCGAGGCGCCTTTTCACCTTCACCGTTAGATCGAATCATATCCAACGGCCCAAAACACGCGACATTTTGTTTTTTCCCCAAAAAAAACTGAAACGTCGCTCAGAAGTTTCCTCCTTCTCTATATATACCCCTTTCTCTCCTCCATAAAACCCTTCTGCAAATTACTAGTATATATAAACAAGAATTCTTCTCCTGCGATTTCTAGAGCCTCCCAAACAAAACCAGGTACCTTTTCCCTTCTTTCTTCTTGCTCATACTTTTCAAATGACGTCTTCTTCTCTAATCAATCTGAGGGATGAGAGTGAATCGGAGGAGGGTTTTGAGGAATTCCCCCTACGACCTATCTCTGATTCGCCAGTTCCAAAACCTTCTACTTCCGGCCGTCAGAGCCTTTCTACCCCTCCCAAACGATCTCGCAAAAAGACTGTAGACAATGTCTTTTCTGCCACCAAAACCACCCAGGCCCATACTGTTCTTCTGAGTTCGCTCATAGTGGCGGCGGGCTATTCTGTTATAATTCCCAGCCCTGATGATCGGCCACATCGGGCTCCAGCTGGCTGTCAGACATGGTTTTTAAAACATGTGACCTTAGGTCTAGTTCCTCCTATTCATCTTTTTTTTCTAGAGCTTGGTTCGGCGTTTGGGGTGTGTCCCAACCAATTGCACCCAAATTCTATAAGTTACATTGTAGCTTTTTATATGGTGTGTAAATGGATGGGAGTCGAATCGACCTCTGATCGATTTCGCTCCTGCTTCGTTCTTAAACATACTAACCCCTATCGCTTCTACCTAAGCCCTCATAGCGGAGGAAAGCGAGCTCAATTTCTGTCATCAGGAGATGATAAAATCAGCTCCTGGGAGAAATATTATTTTTTCGTTCGTGCTCCGGCGAATCGGCCTTTCCGAACTATTCTTTGGGCCAAGAGTTCAAACCGAGCTGACCCTGCTCCGCCCAGGGATTTCGAGATCGCGTCTTTAGACAGGCTCTTCCACCGAGGATCATTCGATATAGTTCGAATGAGTTCTTGTGAACTATTGTTGTCTTTCTGGGGATTTTACCCGAACATCCAAGTTCCCCGCAAATTCAACTTAGGTTGCTTACATTTTTCTTATCGTTTCTCTCATTATCTCTTCTTCAACTTACCGAACTGTATCATATTTATCGCTTTGTCTTACTGTATTGCAGACAAGACAATGAATAAGTTCTTCGCTTTTGACGAAGCGATCCCCGAGGCCCAGAAGACTGCTTTTTCTCCTTCTGAAGAAGCAGTAAATGCTAAGCAGGCTGTGGCCTTCCGCCAGGAAGAGGAGAGGCGTCTTAGCGAACTAGCCTCCAAAACCACCCCAAGCTCGACCGAGGGAGGTAGTACCTCGGTTGCATCTCCCTCGACTGTCGCGATTGTTCGCACTTCTTCTCCGCTGCCGGCTATCCAGACTTCGGATGCTGCTGATTCGGCCGAGGAGGTCAATGAGGAGGCGGCTGAAGCTACAACTTCCCTTCGTAGGAAGAAGAAGGGGCCCGCCAGTTCGTAAAAATCGTCCAAGAGGCAGCGAACTGAGGGAGGAGTGTAGGCTAATCCGGAGGTTCAGGAGGGGACGATTGTTCGAAGTGATAAGGTGGCGGAGGAAGAAGAAGATGCTGAGGCGAAGGAGTTCAGAACGCACGTGACTTGGGCGGTGAATTTTATTAAGTATTTTGAGATGTTGGGCAAAAGGGCCCTTCGCCGTCGAGATCGCCTGAGGGATGTGATGGAGTAGAAGAAGACTCTGGAGAGCGACCTGACCATTCATGCCGGCAAAGCCGAAAACTTGTCCGCTAAGTTGGAGGAGCGGGAAGTGGAGCTGGCGCTAGCTCGTTCGGAGGTAGCCAGGAGGGAGGAGTTGCTTGCTGGCCAAGGAGAAGTTCGCCATGGAAAGGCAGTCTGTTTTTCTAAACGCAGAGACTGAAATCAGGAGGCTGAAGGAGGAACTGGAGGAAGAGAAGAGCACCCGAACTGAGTTCGGAAAAGCCATGTGGAACGAGGGCTTTTATCACTTCACTCGGAGTCCGGAAATGGAGTTAGTATCGGAGTCTTCCGAGAAAGACTCCTATCCCGTCTCTGGAATTCCGTCCTCTTCCTGTCGAAAGCAGCTCCTATGGCCGAGGCGTACTTCAGAGAAGGAGTTCGGCTTTTCCAGGAGGAAGTTGGGCAAGCGTTCCAGGTCAACGTGAACGCGCTGGGCAAGAAGCTGCAACAAACATTTCCCATTCCTCCTGGCTGGCATGGGAATCTAGATGAGGATGTTGATGCGCGCTGGTGGTCGGGCTGCTTAGAAGAAAACGCTCAAAGAAGTTCTTCCCGACAACCAGTTCGACAATCCTGGTCCCAGTTCGTCTCCTCCGGCACCTGTGAGCTTTGCTCCAGTCCAACTGTGGACTTGCCAGAGGACATGTTCGATCCCCTGCTCCCAGTTCCGGTCCAGTAGCCAACTCCCGAATCTACTCCATCTCCTGATCATTCTTAATCAATTTCTTTGTAACACTTGTATCTTTTTTAAAGTTTCCCTTGTATCTTTTTTGATCATCAATCAGAAACGAGAAGTTCACGTTCTTTTGTTCTTTTCAACTTGCTTAATCGTAGAGTTCCGACGGAACTCTTCAGTTTGTTTAATCATCAAGTTCTGAAAGAACTTCCTCAACTCGCTTAATCACAAAGTTTCAAGAAACGTCTTCAATCTACTTAATCATTGAGCTCCGTAGGATCTTCAATTCGCTTAATCATTGAGTTCCGAGGGAACTTCTTCAATTTGCTTAATCATTAAGTTCCGATGATAACTTCTCATCTATCATAGTTCGATGACTCTAATCATTGAGTTCCAATGGAACTTCTTCAATTCGCTTAATCATTAAGTTCCGATGGAACTTCTTCAATTCGCTTAATCATTAAGTTCCGATGGAACTTCCTCAATTTGCTTAATCATTGAGTTCCGAGGGAACTTCTTCAATTCGCTTAATGATATAGCTCGAACAGATATGTAAGTAAGTATATATGTAAATGAAGTAAAAAAAAAAAACTCAGGGATTTAACGTGGTTCGGTCAAGTCGACCTACATCCACGGAGTATGAAAATATCTCTTATTCATTAAAGCAACAACAACTTTAAAAAATAAGTAAAAAGCAACATACTGACATTCGATACTTCAAGTATAAAATTTCTTCAAGTGATTGATGTGCCACGGTCTAGGCAGCTCCTTTCCTCTTTCATCAGTGAGTTCGTAAGATCCACCGGGCAAAACTTTTGTAACCGTATATGGCCCTTCCCAAATGGCATCCAATTTCCCGATCTCCAACAAGGCATCAGATTGCCTTAAAATCATATCCCCTACTTGAAATTCTCTCTTTCGAACTTTCCTATTGAAGGCTACTTGAATACGTCTTTTGTATAGTTCATGGCGAACTCTAGCTTCATCTCGGACCTCCTCTAGAAATAACAAATCTGTTTTGATCAATTCTTCATTTTGCTGGGGATCAAAGTTAGTAATTCGTAGAGCTTCTCCTTGAATTTCGGCTGGGACCACTGCTTCCATTCCGAATGCCAAACTGAAAGGAGTTTCTCCAGTAGTCGATCTGGATGAAGTTCGATACGCCCACAAAACTGATGGTAGTTCATCCACCCAGTTCGATTTCTCGGATTCAAGTCGTTTCTTGAGTCCATCCAATATGATTCGATTAACCACTTCAACTTATCCGTTTGCCTAAGGATGAGCCACTGGAGTAAACACTTGTAAAATTTTCATTTCTTTACACCATCCCGTGATCTTTTTACCTCTAAATTGAGCTCCATTATCCGACACCAAAATCCTTGGTAAGCCAAATCTGCAACAAATACTTTTCCATATAAAATGGATCATATCGGGCTCAGCGATCTTGACTAAAGGTTTAAGCTTCGACCCACTTAGTAAAGTAATCCACGGCCACCACCAAGAACTGCTTAT
Source organism: Scutellaria baicalensis (assembly GCA_005771605.1). NCBI lineage: Eukaryota > Viridiplantae > Streptophyta > Magnoliopsida > Lamiales > Lamiaceae > Scutellaria > Scutellaria baicalensis. The sequence continues at coordinate 19,518,395 of CM016721.1, forward strand.
TTCCTCTAGTTGTAACAAGTGGGCTGACTATGTCAATTTCCCATCTAGCAAAAGGGCAAGGCGAACATACAGTAAGCATATCTGTTACCGGAGTATGAATTCTCCACCCATGTTTCTGACAGGAGTTGCATTTCCGAACTATCTCTTCAGCATCATTCTTCATTGTAGGCCAATAGAAACCAGCTCGTGTGACCTTTCGAGCGAGCGCCCGTGCTCCCGCATGTTCGGCGCATCCCCCTTCATATGCTTCTTTTAAAACCTTGATTCCTTCTTCTTGAGACAAGCATCTTGCATCTATAGGTAGAAAAGTTTTTCGATATAACACTCCATCAAGAGTGTAATAGAATCGAGCTTGTTTTTCCAATTTCTCGAGGTCTTTTGCTTGTCCCTCTCTCGCTCCTCTTAAAAAGTTCAAAAAAGGAACTCTCCAATCATGCTCTGCCAGGTCGACATTCATTACTTCGTTTTCCTTTCCTACTCCCATAACAGTAATGCTTCTCCTCGAATAGTCCTGTAACGAACTCCCAATCTTTGCCAGATAGTCCGCTTTCTGATTTTCATTCCGAGATATCTGTTCGATCTGAAGTTTTTCAAATCGCTTCTCCATTTCCCTTATCTTCTGTACGTAAGAAATCATGCGATCTTCCTTAACTTCACATTGGTTTCGGAGTTGTTGTGTCACCAGTTGTGAATCTGATTTGACTACTAAATCTCGGGCTCCGACCTGTTTGGCTATTTTCAATCCCTGCAAAAAAACTTCATATTCTGCTTCATTGTTAGACGCCTTAAATTGAAATTTTATGGCAAATTTTAACTCATCCTTCTCTGGGCTGACCAACAATATTCCCGCTCCTGCGCCCTGCCGGGACGATGATCCATCTACAAATACTTCCCATTCTATCTTGTCTTGTATTCTGGTTGTTTCCTGAATAAAATATGCCAACGCTTGACCTTTTATAGCTGTTCGCGGTTCATACTTCAAATCGAACTGTCCCAACTCAACTGCCCATTTTACTAACCTCCCTGATGCATTCGGCTTTCCCAACACTGCACTTAATGGATGGTTAGTTCGCACTGTGATCTCATAACCCAAAAAATATGGACTCAACCTTTTTGCCGTAGTGACTAAGGCATAAGCGACCTTCTCTACTTCGGTGTAGTGGATCTCTGCCCCCTGAAGAACTTTAATAACAAAATATACAGGGAATTGATCTTTACCTTCTTCACGGATAAGAACCGAACTGACTGATTCCTCTCCGACTGCTAGATACACAATCATCACACTTCCTTTGACGGGCTGTTTTAACAAAGGGAGTGAGAGGAGAAACACCTTCAAATCTTCGAATGCCTTTTGACAATCCGCGTCCCAACTAAACCGGCCATTCTTCCTTAGAATTTTGAAGAAGGGTAAACCCCTATCCGCCAACATTGATATAAACCTGCTTAAAGTAACGATACGACCAGTTAGTGTTTGTACCTCCTTGATGGTTCGAGGGCGTCATTCCTTGTATAGCTCGGACTTTGCTGGGGTTGACTTCTATTCCTCTGTTTGTAACCATATATCCCAAAAACTTCCCTGCTTTCACTCCGAACAATTACTTGGCTGGGTTTAATCGCATCCCATGCTCTTCACTAACATATCATCGATATATGCTTCCATGTTGCGACCTAGTTGGTGTTTAAACACCTCGTCCACCATTCGCTGATAAGTAGCTCCTGCATTTTTTAATCCAAATGGCATAACCGTATAGCAATATGTACTTGAAGAAGTAATAAAAGCTACATTGGGTTTATCTTCTGGATGTAACATGATTTGATGATACCCTTGCATTGCATCCATCATACTCATCAGTTCGCATCCTGCGGTGGAATCTACTAGTTTATCGATCCACGGAAGAGGATAGTGATCCTTGGGGCAAGCTTTATTCAAATCTCGGAAATCGATATACATCTGCCACTTGTTCCCCGGCTTCGGGACCAACACAACATTGGCCAGCCATCGAGGGTACTGGATCTCTTCAATAAGCTCAATCTCTAGCAGCTTCTCGATCTCTTTCTTGATGATTTCATTTTGTTGATCCCCAAAATGTCGCAGTTTCTGTTTAATTGGCCGAACATCAGGCTTGATATTCAACTTATGGACTGCTACTTCCGGATTTATACCCTTCATATCTTCAGGTTTCCATGCGAACAGATCCACATTATCTTGGAGAGCGGCTATAATTTCTCCCCTAACTCGTTCCAACAATTGACTCCCAAGCCGAATTGAATGTCCTGGTAGCTCTGGTATTAACTCCACACTCATCAGTTCACCCTCTTCAAACTCTGCAGTCTTTGCCTCATCGCCCTTCTTCAGACTCTTATCTTCCTCGATCAACATCATCCCTCTGTTCGCTATGGCGTTTTCGAGACTCAGATTGTCGAACTGCAGCTACATAGCAACGTCGGGCAGTTTACTGGTTGCCATGAACAACTCCTACTCCCACTACTCGCCCTTCCTCATTTTCAACAGGAAATCTCATCATTAAATATGCAGGCGAAATGACTACAACATACGAGCTTAGAGAAGGATGACCTAGAATCACATTGTATTGAGAGGGTGCATCCACTATAAGGAAAGTCATTGTCTTATTTTGCCTCCATTCCCCATCTCCTAGCACCATAAGAAGTTGAACTTTGCCGTATACCGTCACGGATTCTCCTGCAAAACCGTAAAGTGAAGTTTCTACAGATTTTACCTCCACTGTTGATCTCATCTTCTTGAAGCAATCCATGAACATAATGTCCACCGAACTTCCCGTATCAACGAACACCCGCTCGACGTTAAAGCCTCCTATCTCAGCGACGATCACCATAGCATCGAACTGGGGACTTTGAATAGCGACACGATCACGAACTCCGAACTCGATTGCCACATCCTCAAAAATTGAGTGAACCGTATTCTGTTCTTGCTTGACGGAATTAAGTCTCACCTTTCGAGCTCTGTTCGAATCTCCATCTATTGGCCCACCCATGATCATATGAATAGTGGGTCTCTTCTTCAGTTCGGGTCTAGCTCACGCCGGGGGAGGTGGAGGCGGAGGTAGTTCTTGCTACTCTTACCTTCTTTCCCGTCTCGGCTCTTCTCGATCGTTCCTCTGTTCAAGATTCGATTGAGTTCGACGAACAAAACGAGCTAATTTATTTTCCCTGATCAATCTTTCCAGTTCATCTCGCAAATGTAAACATTCATCAGTTCCATGCCCATATTCATTATGAAATCGACACAATTTACCGTTGCCGAAGGTAGATGGCTTCTTCGGATTAGGGCTCCAAGTCGACGACCATTTTAATTGGGGTAGGTTCCATATTTCCATTAGCACCTGTCCGGGTGGCATAGTCATGGGAGTGTATTGTTCATATCTCTGTCCTGTCCGATTATCTCTCAAGGGGGGTTGAGCGAATCTCGTTCGATATTCCCCTCCATCTCTTTTTCTTGTTCCTTCATGCTCCTGTGGTCTACTCATTCGACTCGAGCTTTCACCTTTTTTCATCCGAACTGCTTCTTCCAAATAATGTACTTGGTAGACCTTTGCAATATGTCATCGAAATTGTTGGGTGTCTTCTTAACTAGCGAAGTATGAAGGTCACCCTCTTTCAGACCTTGGATGAAGGCGCTAACAACCAAATCGTCCGAAGCTTCAGGAGCTTCTAAAGTGGCAGCTGTAAATCTTTTGACGTAATTTCGCAATGTTTCATCCCCTTTCTGTTTCACACCAAACAACGTTTGAGTAGATCGCCTCTGTCTCCTCGAACTGGCGAACTGGTGCAGGAACAACTCCGACAGTTGTTCGAAGTTGTGAATCATCCCATCATTTAGCTGGCTGAACCATGTCTGAGCAGCCTTGGTAAGAGTAGTTGCGAACACTCTACACTTGATGCCATCTGAATACCGATGAAGCAGAGCAGTATTCTCGAATCTACATAAATGATCCCACGGATCTGTGATACCGTCATAGTCAAAATTAACCGGCCGAAAAGAAGCTGGCAATTCATCCTCCATTACTTCTTCAGAGAAAGGATTTCCCCTGGAACTTCGAGGAATCCGTCGAACAGTTTTCTGGACTTCTCGCAACTCCTTTCTTAGATCATCCACCTTCTCGGACAATTCTACATGTCCTCGCTTCTGGCCGCGAGGGTGATCAGACTGGCTTTCCTGTTCGTCCGTTCGAGATTTGTCAGCTTCTTGCTCCTTTCGGGCGTGAATATCAGTGTTACCTTGTTGTGACTGGCCCTTTGCTTGCCCAAAGCCTTCTGGACAGCCGCTTCTATCAGAGTTGAAAGTTCCTCCGGCGTCAAAGTGACAGTGCCGGGAGGATTCACCGGTGCAGAACTCTGGTCCTCATCTTGCCACATAGATTGTGCTCCTTCTTCTAACCTCCTTCGAGATCCTCTGGTATTCACCATTTTCACGATTTCTCAACGTCTTAAGTACTCAAAGTTACGAAAGAAACTTCCCACAGACGGCGCCAATTGATTTGTCCTAACTTCAATTTTCTTCTTCTCCGGTGCCGATTGGAATTCTCTGATTGGAAATACCTGTAAAAAAAAAACAAAGAACACCGGGAGTTTTTCCCGATGAAGAGACTCCGACGTTCAAGTCAGTAATCTAGGAAAAACTTGCCGTTGCTTTTTCTCTAGTGATTTTTGTATATTTTTTCATGTGTGTTTGAGAATAGAAAAATAAGGGTTATAAATACTCCCTAAAAGATGTGGCAGTTAGATCTTCTCCTAAAAAAGTGGAAAGTGGGCGAGATACCCGCGATCATGGCAGTTATTCAAATTTGAATTAGTTCGCTTCGAATTTAGTTCGGCATCTCATCTTGAAAGTCTAATTAGTTCGCATCTGTCTTCCTATAACACACGAACTATCCTGTTCGCCTCCATGTTCTGCCTGCTTCTCTGTTCTGTTCGCGTCGACTGGTCTTCAAGTCAGTTAGGTTTCCCAAATAGTTCGAATGTGGTCAGTTCGACCACATTATGTTTTTCCCAGAGGATTTTGGGGTTCTTCGATCGGGAGTGGATTTGAAAAATTAGGATTTTGTGTTTTTCATCATCATCATCATGATTTACCAAAATCATCATCATCTCCCCCCTGCACCTTCTGATGAAGTTTGGAGATTGGAGAAGATTGGTAAAGATGGATCATTTCATAAGAGGTTCAATAAAGCTGGAATACGAATAGTGGAAGATTTCTTGCGATTTGTAGTGAGGGACCCACAGAAACTTCGAACTGTGAGATAATTACTTCCATCTTCTTCCCTGTCCATTTCCTTCATTTCAGTATAGCAGCATGTTCACAATGTATTATCTGCAATTTCTTCAGATTTTAGGAAGCGGAATGTCAAATAAGATGTGCGATGTCCTCGTAGAGCATTCGAAGACCTGCGTCCCCAATCATCAACATCTCTGTCTGTTGGTTTGATTTTGTATTTTTCATTTAATTGGTTTAATCATTTTAGGATTTAATTTGTCCTTTTCTTGTATGGAGATGATGATGATTCGAAGGGGATCTAAGAAAAAGGGGATCTAACAAAAACCCTTTGATGATGAAGATGATGGAGATGAAGATTTTTATTTTTTATTTTTTTATTCTTCATTGTGTTTGAGGATTTAATTTTTGATTTTCTTGTTTTTTCTTTTATTTTATTTGTATCATTAATTATGTGGCATTATTGTGTTATATTTTAATGTAAAAAACAATGTCACATGGGCTAAAAAATTACACGTCAGCAGGATGTCGTCGAAATTGTAGGATTGGGGGTGAGTGCATTGCACTCGCCGGAAAGTTGTCGGAAAATAGATTTTCTGGTGGCGAAATGACTGAAATTGGACAAAAATTGACTTAAGTGGACTAAATTTGATTTTGGGTTTTTAACGAGACCAAAATTGGACAGTAGTCTCTTAACGGGACTAAAAAGAGTTTTTCCCCCACTATATATATCACTCAATTGTCATTTTGAAGAACTACGAATTGGTATGTAAATTTAATCTCTTTATTTTGTTTTTCATTTCGATTGATAAAAATAGTATTTTGTTGGTATATTGTAAATTGCTATGTTTAAGTGTGCTAATTATGTATATGTTAGGTAAAGCATTTAGTTAACTTATAGAAGTTTATTATAAAGAGTAGGTTTTGCGTGCCCCAAACATTTATTGTAATACCTTTAAATAATATGAGTAATATCTTAACATGTAACAAGTAATACTTTGAATAATACCTTCACTAAAACATATATTTCAATTATACACATAATACTTTATGAATATGCAACTAATACCTTATGAGTATACCACTAATACCTTCAGGAATATACCACTAATACCTTATGAATACACCAATAATACCTCATGGATATATACCTAATACCAAACTAATAATACCTTTATCTTTGGGGGTACGGTGCACCTGGGGTACGCAAGTTTTTGCCTATTATAAATGCATAATTTTACAATTAATTATGTTATAGTGAAGCACTGATATGTAAAATGTAATGTTGTAATTGTGTATTTACAATTAATTGTTATAATTAGTTTTAGTAAAATTTTATGTATTTACATATTCTGGTTGTATGACTTTGAATATTTATGACTGTTATTATTTTGAAATTATAACTTCAGTTGAACTTATTGATTTTTTGTTTTGATAATACATTTAGAGCTGGACTCCTGTGAGACCGTCTCATGTGCGACGGCACTGACGCACAATCGTGTGCTGGGACACGGTCGTGTTCCAGGACACGGTCGACCGTGCGCCGAAACACATACTTATAACACTAAAAGACATACTTATAGACAAAAATCACATACTTATCTTGACCGTGCCCTGAGACCTGACCGTGCGTCACAGATTGCTCACGCGAGGCACGGTCTGTCCCAGGGCATGGTCGTGGGTGAGAAAAAAAACACATACTTATAGTGAAAAATCACATACTTATTATTGAAAAAGACATACTTATACACTACACTCGTGCACGGTCATATCCTGGGACATGGTCGACCGTGCGAGAGTGCCATCACATGTGAGACAGTGGCATATGAGTATTTGTGATATATTTATATTAACTTTATAATCTTTTGGTACTAGTGTATTGTGTGATGTAATTTTAGTAATTTTGTCTTGTATTATGTAATATATTATCAGTTTCCATTTGAAAAACAGTATTTATAATGCTTATTATCTATATGTTAGTTTTAAATATATTATTTTAATGTGATTTTGAGTGGAATATATGTGCAATGAAGTGTAAAAATAATCCCTAAAATTTGATATTAAATTTCCAGAATTTTAATAAGATTTCCATTGTTTTTTCAAATTTTTTGCAATATCAATATGCGATATCGATATATCCAAAAAATTAAAATTGCGATTAACATGCGATATCGATATTTTCATCCTTGACCACCCAACCAAGTCCCCAAAGAGATCTCTCTCCTCACTCTCTCTTTACATATATACATTGAGTAAGTCTCAGTCTCTTGTGCATCAGGTGCATGGATCTTAGATCCATGCACTCGGGTCGGATCCGGGTAATCCGACCCGCTTTTTTTTTTTTTTTTCGCGCTTATTTTTTTTTCAATTTTAGTCATGACTTTTAGTTATGCGTAAGAATACCTTTATGTAATGCCTAAGAATACCTTTAGATTACCTTAATGATACCATTATGCCCAGATTTCATACCTTTACGTTAAGTTAGACATACCTTTAGGTTATGTTAAGAATACCTTTAGGTAATGTATAGAGATACCTTTAGGTTATGTTAAGGATACCTTTGTGCCCAAATTTCATACATTTAATTTAGGTCAGGTATACATTTATGTTATGTTAAGGATACTTTTATGTTATGTTAGAGATACCTTATCCATAAGGTAGTTGTGTTACACATTTTGTACACAAAGGTATCTCTAACATAACATAAAAGTATGTTTAATATAATCAAAAGGTATTCTTAAAATAATTAAAGGTATCCTTAACATAACCTAAATGTATGCTTAACATAACTAAAAGGTATTCTTAACATAACATGGTATGTAACCTGGAATCACGATTTCAAAGGTATCCTTAACATCACTTAAAGGTATTCTTAACATAACCTAAAGGTATGCTTAATATAACCAAAAGGTATTCTTAACATAACTAAAGGTATCCTTAACATAACCTAAAGGTATGCTTAATATAACTAAAAAGTATTCTTAACATAACATGACATGTAACCTGGAATCAGGATTTCAAAGGTATTCTTAACATAACTGAAAGGTATCCTTACAATAACTTAAAGGTATCCTTAACATAACTGAAATGTATCCTTGAAAGGTATCCTTACCATAACTTAAAGGTATCCTTAACATAACTGAAAGATATCCTTAACGTAACCTAAAGGTGCGCATCCGCCCAGGCGCGTGGGAGCGCGTGAGGGCGCGTCAGACGCGCGTGGAAGCGCTTACATGCGTGGGTCGGGTCGGGTGCTAGGATCCATGCACCTGATGCATAAAAGTTACATTACATGCACACTTCTATTCTACATATTGACTTGAAATATCATTTCTTCTTTCCCCAAAATAACTGATTTGATTTTCGCTTGCATCCGTACTCTCATTCCATTTTCTTTTCCTCAAACCTCTTCAATTTCATTTCTTCATCAATCAGGTATTGATTTGATATTATTCTAGCGTTCCTTTCTCAGTGTTTTTATTAAGAAGATTGAAAAAGCTGATTAATGAATGTGATTGGCAAATTTTGGAAGCTGGCAATTATTGAGTATTTATTGCGGAACGAAGAGTGTAGTATGTCGAAATGCAATGATTTGGGTTCAATAAATGAAGGTTTTGGTTGAGTAATTAAAGTGTTGTAATTGATTGCAATTGTTAATTGTTTTTTTCTAATCTATCGATGGAATTTCACAGTTTAATCGGCCCAATCTCTAAATTTCTCTATGTTTATGTGTTTCTTCTCTTTCTTGATCCAGTTACTGGTGATCTTTTAGAGCTCAAAATGGTTGGATGAAGAAAATCCATATGTTTTACTATTTTGTGTGTTATCATATGTTTGCGTGCTGAAATTGATCACGAAAGTATGTATAATGGAAGTTTAATTTTATATATGCTCAGAATGCCAATGAAATTATGGTTCTATTAGGCTTGTATGCATTGTTTATACTTCTTAAATTATTTTTTGAGTTTATAGCAGTGAGTTTATTTTGGTCTTTAATTCCCCTAAATGTGCTGATATTTTCAGAACTCAACCAACATGGTGCATTTGAGCTATTAAAATCGTGGAGTATGATCCCAGTTCCCTCACGCATGAGGCCATAGACGACAAATATGGGCCACAGCGATACCAATGAGAGTGAAGATAGAGTTGTCTCTACTGATTCACATCTGAGCAAAGATGGTGACAATTTTGGGGGAAGATCAAATGTGGGGATGGTTTTCAAAAAAGGCCCTTGGACACCTGCTGAGGATGCGATTTTGGTTGAATATGTGGAGAAGCATGGAGAAGGCAACTGGAATGCCATCCAGAAACTCTCGGGGCTTTCACGATGTGGTAAAAGCTGCCGGTTGCGGTGGGCTAACCATTTGAGGCCTAACCTCAAGAAAGGAGCATTTACATCAGAAGAAGAAAGGCTGATCATTGAACTTCATGTCAACATGGGAAATAAATGGGCGCGAATAGCTGCACATGTAAGCTTCCTTAATCAGTTTTTTATTGCTTAAAGTTGATTTGTCATTTACAAGATAAAGCAGAAGAGAGCATTGTATATCTGAAGAAAAATCTAGTTTTGGGGCTTAGTTTGAAGGTTGACTTCCAAAACACAGTATTCGTGTAACTGGTTCAATTTCTGTTTTGTGGTAAGTTAAAATGCGTATAGTCAAAACCGAATTTAAATATCTCATAACAATCAACATGCACTCATTAACATGTAGACCCATTCATATATTGTATAGTTTAAGTTTGAACCAAGTAAAGTTATTAAACTGGAACTGCTATTACCAAATTAGCATTTAGTTTTGAAACTTTTTGTTGCTATCCATACGACCATGTCACTCACCTGAAGGACAAATCTGGAAGAAGAATCTTCGAAGAAAAGAGTCGTTAAATGTGATGTTTGGGACATTGGATTTTTCCAGGAAAACAGCAGAAAATGTACTGTACTGTAAATTTAAAAATGAAATGAAGATTTTTTCCATTGGCCTTCTGCCAAGTCAAATGTAATGACCAAAACATTGTGCGAGGTAAGATTAGAAAAAGGGAAAAAAAAGAAACTTGAAAATTATATGAGATGAAAGAAATTATTTGCCTTCCTCCTCATTATAGTAACCAATGACGAAAATGATAGGCTCTACGTTGTGTGAAGTTTTTAGTTCTCTTCTTCATGAATTTGCAGAATGATTATTCTTCTCAACTGAAGTACATAAGAAAGTGCTAAGATCTCAGTGTTTTACATGACAAAGAATAAAAAATCATGTTTAAATGACATCTGTAATCTGGATGCTAATAGTCTCGGATCAGCGTGTCTAAAGTTAACCTCTGATTGTTTAGCAGCATATAAATATCTTCTGTAACGGAAGATGCTCATTCTATTTTCCTGCTTATGGTCATGGTTTCTTGAGATTTAAATTTCAATATAAGATAGTTATCATTTGGTCAATTGTTCTCCTTAAGATATCTTTACTCCATGAATCTTGTGCATTTCAGTTGCCTGGACGGACAGACAATGAGATCAAGAACTTTTGGAATACCCGAATAAAAAAATGTCAACGTTCTGGCTTGCCAGTTTATCCTCCTGAGTTATGCCCACAGGCACAGCCAGAAAATCAAGGAAATTTTAGTTCCCCTGGAATCTGTGATGGAGAGAAAGGATGTCATGACATCTTGCAACCTGGTGGTCACAAGGCACAGGATGTCATGTTAAATAGTTTAAACATTTTTCCATACACAGAAGAGTATCCATATATTTCTGCTAGTGGGTTTCTGATCAATGGTTTTCATTGTTCTCCATTTCATAATATTCCAGGAATAATAGGATGGCGGAAGAATACTCAGAATCCAAATGAGATCATTTTAGGCTATGGAGGAGGTGCTGCTGATGCACCCTCTTTTGACAATGTTCACACTGATAATTGCGAGGGAAAATTGTCTCAGTCCTTTACTCCATATTTTCCATATCAGCCAGCGAACACTGAACAACTGTTGCCTATTGGTATAAATCAAGATAGTCATTTTATGTCAAATGGCTTTTTCTCTGCTTCTAAGCCCTTTGCAGGTGCTGAGAAGATGGAGCTCCCTTCACTCCAATATGAAGAAACTGGTTTAGGTGTCTGGGACACTGCACCTGAATCAATGGACTCTTTTCTCTATTCTACCGCTGCTGTGCCACTACCATCAGACTGTCTTTCTCCTCAGAACAGTGGCCTCTTAGAAGCTTTACTTGATGAGGCTAAGGCTCTTAGAAAGTCGTCTGATAAAGCTCCTTCATCTTTTTTCAGCACTGAATATGTGACGGACAGTTCTGCCGTAGAAACATGCTACCCAAAGTTGAAAGGTTTTATTGATTTCAGTTCCCCATCAAGTAAGTCAATAGGATCACTTTTCAATGAGTGCACTCCTAGTCATGCTGTTGGAAGTTCGTCAGAGGAAATGCCTGGTAAGAATTCAATAATTTCCACCGAATATCCAATTATTTTGGTTGGGAGAAGCTCAATCTACAAAATAGATCATCATTATCTTTTTATTACAGCATAAGGGTTTGAAATACTTATGATGTTCTGTATGGATATTTTTCTTGTCACTGCCATCCCAGAATCTTGTTGTTGTTTATCTTTATTTGCCAGGCATATTAATATTAAAGCTTCCATTAATTGGGTACTGATGTTTTGGTGAAAGATCATCATATAGATTGTGGGGTTCATGTTTATCCGTATCTGTTTCATTTCCTGATAACACCTTGTGGTTGATCAACTTTAAACTGCTGTACCTTATCTCATTATCTATCTCTTATGCTGCTCATGCCTGGTCATGAAAACTGTTGGAGTTCACTTCATTTCTGACCCCTGATAGTGTAGAAATTGGGTTGAGTGGATTGAGGGTAAGGGAACCTGAGGTGGTCTAGGGCAGAAAATAAGGTTGACCAATTTACTGGGTAAATATAAAAAATTCAGGCTTATCTAAAGGCTAGACAAACATGGTTTCATCTTGTGCTTTGCTCTGGGGTAAAACTTTTGAACTAGAGCTTAAGTTACAGAAAGGCATGGCAGAATAGTTGATGATTTAGTGAGCAGAGGTTTGAGATTGGTCTAGCTCGTTAGATTTTTGTATCATTATTCATTAGAGCTAGAAAGCTTACATTGGCTCAAAGAAAAGAGGGGCCAGAACAAATTAATGGCCTTTTATTATGGACTGAGATCATAGCAAGCTTGCTCTTCTTTGTTGTTCAGTACTTTTCTTCTCTATTATATTCTTTAGTCGATTAATACGGCTGGTGCAAAGCAGGATACAACTTGTCGGGCAGTGTTCTTAATTAGTTAAAAAGTAGGAATAAAAGCAGAGTGAGGAATTTAGAGAATAAGATAATATCACATTTGACCATACGTAATAGTCATCAGCAGTTCAGAATATTATTGGAACAGACTGAAGGTTTGGGGAGAGTTATCAGGTTTAAAGCTTTGTGTTATATTCTTTGATTTATGGTTAATCAATTATTTATGCACAGTATATTACTACTTGAGTTTTTTTTTATGCATAATCTGTTTTAGATTTTTGGACTTATAACAGTGTATGAACCATGAAAAGTGGTGCTGTTTTCTAATGGTTTTCCTGAAATGCTGCTAGTTATGGTTTGGTTTGGCTTGGCTTCATCCATCATTTTGACAATTCAGAAAAACTTTTTCTCTTCTATCATTTTGGTACTTATAAAATGACGAAAGTTCCAAGTTCACTTTATTCGGTTAGAATGACTTCTTGAGTGATCATATCTTCTAAAGACTGAAATTTCCTTATCTATTTATACCTATTCTGCACTTATAGCTAATAATTATCTTCTTGCATTGTTCAGCGTTCTTCTCATGGTGATTTTACCCTCTCTTTAATGGAAAAATTTGTAAATTGTTCTTATGAGATTTGGAATTATCTAGCTTATCTTAGAAAACAAATCAAACAAATTAACTGTTGGAAACTCTTTTCTCTATTTATCAATTACATACTGCATGTATAACCTGAGACATGACCAGTTATTTTTTGTTTGTTTCTCTGCATGACAACTTGTTAAATCAGAAGCAGTTGATGAAAATTGGATGCTCGATGGAGTAAGTAACGAAATTTTTAATCAGTTGTACTATTCTAGACCTGATGTTATACTCAGATCGTCATCCTGGCTTGAGCAGAGTGGTTCCTCTTTAAAATGATGATGCTCTACTACTGATTCTAGCTAAGTGGTTAGTTCTTGCACATGGAATAACATGCCTGCTGTATGTGAAGCGTCTGGTCATCCCTGAGAAATGTCTCTTATGTACATTTGAGTTTATTCCATTGTACATGGAGATATAGTAACTCAAAAAGGTATGTGTTGGCAGTATACAAATGGAGTGATGGTTTTCTCATACTTTGCATTTTGCTATCATATATCTTGGTTAACGCGTTGTCGTGCTTTCTTATGATATAGGCCTTTTCATCTCCCCTTTCTCTTGAGGCACCATTTTGTGATGTATTTTAGATTCCTCATTTTTGAACATATGCAACTGGTAATGCGTTATCCCTTTTGGCTATCCTCTTCTATTGTTTGGTTAGATAGTCAATGCTCAATTGATATGTTGTTGCTTTTGGCTGTAAATGATTGAGTTGAGCATGTTGAAATGTTGCAGAGCTTTCATTATTATGTTGGGACTTGGTTGATTATTACTAAGTTGAGCTGAATGAGTTATAGTCGAACTCATCACAACTCGTGCTCGAACAATTCGATTTTTTTAAATTGTCACTTCATTCATGCACAACTTTTCACACCCATGTTTACCAACCTTTTTACAGCATTAACACTAATATGTGTTGGTGTAAAATGTCATAAATCAAAGCAGCTGCGCATGTAAGCAAGAAGTAGAAACAATGTTATTCATGTTTTCATTCTATCTATCGTATATCCATTACATACATCTTGATGTGGATAACCTCTATCAATGAAATGTTCACACTTGTTGAATACAAACTTTTCAAACTAAAAATCTAGCCTATAACTCATGGAAATCAACCTTAAGAGTTAAGACCACCAAACAGTCTAGTAATTATTCTTCATAAGGTTTCCTCTACATATCTATTTCTATTACCTATATAAAAGTATTTATCCAATATATGGATTGTCTAATATATCCTTATTAAAGATTTTATTTAAGGTTATAATAGTAATTTACGATTTTCATACTTAAATAATTTTATATTAGAATTTAAACCAAGTATGGATATTTCTTACAAAATATGGATTGACTAATGCATCCTTATTAAAGATTTTATTTAAAGTAATAATGAATTTTATGATTTCATACTTAAATAATTTTATATTAGAATTTAAACCAAAATCATATAGAATTCTATTATGAGTAGGACTTTATTATATTAGAACTATAATTTATAGATTTTTCTTTTGAATTCTATTTAATATAGATTATATATCCTTATAAAAAAAACTATTATTTAAGGTTAGTAGTTATATAATATTTTTGATTTAAAAAATTTATCTTCCACGTGCGACGCACGTGCTGATACTCGTAGTATCAAAAGCAACATGTTTCTCGACATTTTTGTCATTTTTCTTGACAACTCCTCTTTTGATCCGTGCGTCCAAACTCGTTCAAATCCAGTTCCACGTGCTGCACACACATCTGCAGATTGCTTCATGCATCTGGGTAGCTGCATCCGAACTCACCCAAATTTGCTCGTAGGTGTTGTACATTTATATAATGTTAAAGCCATCTTTTTATATTATGTTAGTCATAACTTTAGAGTTTTTGTTGTAACACACTCCCCCCTTTAATCAAAATGGGAAACTGGGCAAAAAAAATTCAGCAAGGCAAGAAAAATTTCTTCAAGGCATTTCACCCAAAATCCAAACTTGCTGCCATGGACGATGTATGTTACTGCAGGAAGCGCATAAAAGGTTGACGTCGTGGACGAACTTGAACCCCGGGGAGAAGGTATATGACATGCGACTGATATCGTGTAAGTATGAAATTTTGTACAAACCATTTTCGATTCCTAGGAAGCTGAAAATTCCCCTTTTTGAGAAGTTTATGCTAGGTTTTATGAAATATCTATAAATCTATAAGTATGAAAAATCTATTATAGTTCTAATATAATAAAGTTAGATTATGAAACATTTTCTATTTAATTATATTACAAACCATTTTTCTTTTGAATTCCCTAATTCCCCAATTCCCAGTTTCACCCCACCTTTTCTGGTGAATGTGTCAATTTGTTTTTGGTTTGGATAATTAGACTAAAGTAGTAGTAGTTAATCCGGTGAATTTTAGTAAATTGTAGAAATCTGATTATTGAAACATTTTTTTGCAGAAAGTAAGAGGTTGCAACTTTTTCAATTGGATTGATCAACCAATGTGTGAAAGAGCTTATCAGATAATTTCGTGTTTGTTGATACGTGTGAATCAACTTGAAGATGAATTGCAGAAGATAAAAATTAGGGAGAAGAGGGAGAAGTGGCTATGGTTGGCAGCAATGTGCTTCTTTGTGATGTATCTTGCTAAGCGATTAGGCACTAGTGTAGTTTTGGGTTGATGTAAAATTCACCATTCTTTATGAAACGGTTTGAAGTATTTGCTTTGGGGTGATGTAAAATTCACCATTTAAAGTTGTATATTTTGACACATTGGTTCTATTATAAAATTTGCATCAAGTGTTTTGGATGTTTAATTTTCAATTATACGTTTGGCAAAGTAAGTTCGATTGAATTTGCAGTAGGGTATTAGCATACATAAGACTTATCTGTTTTGGTTTGGCTAATAATGTGGATTGCATTTGGATACATGTGGAATGATAATACATGTAGTGTTCCAATCTTATTGGCAAAGTAGTGATTGCCAAAAGTAGTAACCAACTTCATGCAAAATTGATCACTTGCAAAGTAGTGTTTTGCTAAATTTGATACACTTTGGTCACTTGTTTACAGTAGTGTAAGTAGTGAATTGGCAAAGTAGTGATTGCAAAGTAGTGTCCAACTTCATGCATAAAAAGTAGTAACCAATTTCATCCAAATGCAAACAAAATACAGAAGCAATACACACACATTGAAGGCTCAATATGCTCAATATGCAAATATCATCCAACACATCAAAGTAAATGTGGCTAAAATAACTCTGATTTTTCACTCAATTGAAGATAAGTTAATTAAATCAACTGTTTGACAATCATCAATCCATACAAAATAACAGAATTTTTCACTGTATTTCTGTGAGACTCGAGCCATTTCTAATCCATGGATCAATATAGTTGATATGTCCATACACTTTTATTAATTTCATATTGTTTATTATGTGAAAGTCAAACTTCCCTCCACACATTGGATAATATACCGCATGGATTACATGCACCTTTTGTTACTTATGTGCTACTTATAGGCATACATTAATATATTTTCTTTCATTGTATTGAATTATTTACATGCGCTGTTTCATAATTTGTGATGAGGAAATCTAATATAATTGATTGAGACGCCAATGTTATTTGAGTGAACAAAGTAGATTATGTGATTAATGATATATAGATTAATATATGTTATGAAAAGAAATAAATCAATATATATACACGCATACCATATAATGTGTTAATTTAAATTATTTGTTTGTGTTAAGTTGTTAAATCTTAAGGTTGCTTGTTTATTGTTAGTAATTGAAAGCCCTAATTCATGTGTTAGAGAGTATCTCAAGAATGAGAAATTAGATCCATATGTATCTTATATTTAATATTTGGTCGATTACAAAATAAATCTTGAAGGATAAATAAAAAAATAAAAGTAGAAATATACGTGTATATATATATATATATATGTAGAGAGACTTAAACTAAAAGATATAATATATCATAATAAATAAATAAAGAAATATAAGTATGTTGATAAAACTCAAAATGTGATGACTCATGAAAGTTATGGAAAATGGCATGCAAGAGGACATGTGTCCATCTAACTACCATTTACGTAGATCATTGGGATAAAAGTAAAAGAATGAAGAAAACAAGTACAAGAAATATATATATATATATATATATATATATATATATATATATATATGAATATGAAGGAGAAAAGAAACCAAAAATGGGACAAAATAGAGAAATGGAGTGAGATATGCATCTTACCATTTAAATATTGTTGTGAATTTAAATGTAGTTTCATTTTTTTTCCATGCTAAATTATGTATATAAGTTAATTAATTTGATTGAATCAAGTTTCATAATTGTACATAGTATTTCAACTATCGTGAGTCTTAACATGTTTATTAATGAATTTATGTAATTTTCAAGATTAGCTTTATTGAAGTAAATCAAAGTTGAATGAGTTATGTTGTAACTAAGAGAAGTGTTATTAATTAATAATGTAACAATAGTCAAATATCTAGTTATGCAAGTTAGGTTTTATAATAAATAAGAAAAAGATGAGATTCATCTATTAATTTACTTTCTTGTAAATTATTACATACGGGTTCCACTTTATTTTTTATGCATAGTATATATACATACATAATGAATGGAATTTAATATTATGTTTAATGACTAGATTAACCATTATACGTACTTTATTCTACAAAAACAATATGATTTGCAAAGAGAGTTAGTGTTGAATTTTATTGATGTGACCAAGTGGGTAAACTTTCAAATTATAACTTATTAGTAGATATAACTATCCTGATTATTATATAATTACATGCGCAATAAGTTTGTGAGGATATACAATTTAATAATAAAAATATCAAATAGTTAAGAAATATGTGGTGGCATCATGGAATAATAAATAAAATTGTTTATTATTATCATGCCCTGTATATTATCATTGATTTTGAGTATTTGAATTAAGTTCTGAAAATTTTATTATATTTCTTTCACAACAAGATTAGTGGTAATGAGATAATATACACTTCAGATCATCAACCATTAAAATCTTCGAGGGGAACTTAAACGAATTAAAGTAGGGTGATCATAGTCAGTAAAGGTAAGTAGAAATTCATTTGCAACTACAATGTATGAACATAGTATTTCATGTTATATTCGAAAGATTGATATTATTTGAGTTTAATTGATGTACACTTGAGAATTGACGTGTTTAATTGATGTTATGGTGAAATATATGGATTGCATTAAAAATGTCATTCACGAGCATCAACACGTGCATATGCAAATGATGAAGGTTATTGCATTTTATATAGACACCATGATTTTAAAAAGAAAAGTATTTGATTGACCACTACTAGTTCACCGAGGCATGAAAGTCATGCTTTTATTATATGGGGTAGCCAGTGGCATGTGAGACATGGATATGACTTGATTTGTTCAGCCGGTGGCATGTGAGCCATGAATATGACTACCAATACTATATGTTTAGCCGATGACATGTGAGACATGGATAGGCTGGACTCGTTCCGCCGGTGGCATGTGAGACATGGATAGGCTAGACTCTTTCCGCAGGTGGCATGTGAGACATGAATATGACTTGATTTGTTCAGCCGGTGGCACGTGAGACATGGATATGACTATGATGAATGATGTTATGTTGAGCTCAATCCGGTGTCTAGTAGATGGTGGTTAAGGGCCTAATAAAAGAAGATGATTTTGAAAGAAAGGTTTTGATTCATTAGCATGCATCTGTGACATCATTCACATCATTCATGTTACATACATAGTTTCTGCTTACTGAGCTTTAGCTCATATAGTTCATGCATTGTAGGTGAATCTAATGATCTTTAAGCTCATGGACTTACTGATACTGTGTTGAGTTCCTATAGGTTTGGAGATGGTGTACATGGATGATGACCTGTTGGGCTATGCTATGTTTTGAGCGTGTTATGCTTTAAAAATATTTTGTTAATGTTTGTTAAACCTCCATTTTATTTTTATACTCCTATATGTATAAATATGTAAATATATTTGTGAGTGTGGTTTAATATTATAATACATGCTAAGAAGCATGTTATAATCTTAAATGGTTTTCGAGTGCAAAGAGGGTTATTTATGTTACTATGTTTAAAAATAAAATGCATACGTTCAATTTCATTTTTTTTGATATAAAACCTATTATAAATATTATTATGTGAGAAATGTGGTCATGACAATTTCCATCTCAAAAGCTATCAATCAACAAACTTAGTCAGCTATGCAAATTAGAGCAACTAAATCTGTGCAAAAACATATCATTAAAGTTGTGCAAAACTAAACCCACCCGAATTGTGAAAAAAAATAAACCATGTGAGTTGTACAAAATGTACATTTCCACATGTGCAAAGATAAGACTTCAAGTTGTGCAAAAAGTTTTAGCTTAACTCCACAATTGCAAAAAATTCTTAACATCTTCAAGACTGACTGCATCATCTCCACTTAGAAACATATTCTTTGAACTTTTTCCTCTTTGGGTGGAAAATCTAACATTTTGAGTTATGCCCCTACTGAGTCTTGGTACAGCTTCAGAATCTGACCCCTAGTATAAATAACATAATCAAGTCTTGATTATTTTGATACATCAACAAAAAGTGAGCTAACAGTATAAAAGATAAAATAGCAAAACAATAACGCTTACTTTGCCCTGACTGGAACTTCTTATTACCCTATTTACTTCATCATCTGCAGCTTTGCCAGAGCTTCTTATCAGTCTCTGAGGTGAACCAATAACAATAGGGATACCTTCTCCTTTTGTAGCTTTCATCTTTTTTTTCTAGAAGCATCCCGAGGACCTTTACAGTCTTTCCTCTTCTTAAGAAAGCAAATCAGAAAACTTAACATGTGCACCTCAAATAAACCAAATTTAATTGAATTATTGCACACACACTCATACCACAACTGATTCTTGTGTGTCTGGTGTTACCAAGGGAGCTTCATTTTTCTTTTTTCTTTTTTCCCTTTTTCCACACTGAAAAGTAAATTGCACACACATTTCAGCTTAATCCATAAGATAATCCACATTCATTTCCGTGTTTCCTGATCTAATGAATTTCAAATGGTAATTTAATGCAACTTACCCTATACAACTAAAATCAACCAAGACTAACATAAATTTTGCACACACATTAATACCTTGACCCTTTCTTATATAACTGGTGGTACCATGGGAGCTTTTCCCTTTTATTTCCCTTTTCCACACTGAAAAGTAAACTGTAGTAGTTATAATCTAGATTTCCACACATTATAATCCATATTATACAC
Source organism: Scutellaria baicalensis (assembly GCA_005771605.1). NCBI lineage: Eukaryota > Viridiplantae > Streptophyta > Magnoliopsida > Lamiales > Lamiaceae > Scutellaria > Scutellaria baicalensis. Next base: position 19,538,838 of record CM016721.1, read on the forward strand.
TTAAAATACACCAAATATAATGGATAACAGAGCTTAACTTAAACTTCCACATAAAATACATATTTCATACCTTAACCTTGCATAAAATACACACATTCATACCTTAACTAGAGCTTCTGCCTCTGCCTCTGCCTCAACCACAATTTCAACAACTCTATTAACATGTGGTTGCTCCTGGATAACAGAAACAAGTGCAAGTGGTTAGTTCCAATATCTTATATAAGAACAACAGGGGAATTTAAACTAAAATATATACCTTCTTGGCAGTTGTAGGCTAATCCTTGACAGTGTTTAGTGGGCAACCTCTTGCATTGTGATTTGGCTTGTGACATTTAGAGCAAGTCATGATCAGACCCTTCTTTCCCAACTTCATTTTCCCATCTTTGCCAACTTTCACACCCTTGCTAGAAGATGCTCCCTTCTTGTCCTCATCTGTGGCTCTGTTTCTGTTGTACAACTTTGGTCTACCTGGCAGTTTTTCAACTTTGGATGGTTAGAAAGGGGTGAAATGGACTGTGGGCCACATAGTCATATCATCAATGGTCCCCATCATGTGTGTGTATGACTTCATGAAAGTGGTCTTCTTGTAACACTCATCCACATAGTCTTCAGGTTTGAGGGATAGCTAATACATGCCACATACGTCATGTGCACATGGAATCCCACTCAATTCCCACCTCCTACAACTGCATGTTTTATTCCCCAAATGCACCTTGCATCTAGTGCCTAAACTGTTTCAATCTCAAATTCATCCTCACCATTCCAATGGGAGACATAGTTCATGACCTTCTTCTTGTTTTCCTCCAAAATCTTATTGATCATTGGGCAAATATCATCATCAAATCTCAACATCTTGTGTCACGCCCCATTTTCATTTCAGTGGAATAAAACATATTTTATGAAATTTATAAATAAATAGAGTAAACACAGCAGTTTATAAAAAGGCGTGCAGCGATATTTAACACCCGTCGAAAGAAGATTTAGTAAAATATTTCAAATGGCAACCCTTGAAAGACTCAGGGATTACCAATATTTTTCTTAAGATAAAACAAATTAACCTCATGTATTAGAGTCAAAATGTTTAAAAGATATATACATATTTCAACAAGAGTATCTAGAGTATGTCGTAAATATATACATGCAAAAGATAGGACATCTCTACTCTTCGTTCCTTGCCTCTAGGGTTTATCCAATATCTGATAGCCGATGGGTAAGTCCTACGCAAGTTGTACCCAAGAAATCGGGAGTCGCTGTGGTTGAAAATAAACAAGGTGAGTTGGTTCCTACTCGAGTGCAAACCGGGTGGAGGGTTTGTATTGACTATCGTAAGTTGAACTCTGTAACCCGAAAGAACCACTTCCCTTTACCTTTTATCAATCAAATGCTTGAAAGACTTGCCGGGCATTCTCATTATTGCTTTTTAGATAGTTTTTCAGGGTATTTTCAGATTGCCATATCATCGGAGGATCAAGAGAAGACCACATTCACATGCCCTTTTAGAACATTTGCCTATCGTCGAATGCCGTTTAGTCTTTGCAATACACCGACAACCTTTCAAAGATGCATGGTAAGCATATTTTCGGAGTATGTGGGTAGTATAATTGAGGTCTTCATGGATGATTTTAGTGTGTATGGTAACTCTTTTGAAAATTGCTTGAAAGGCCTTGAATTAATTTTGAAGAGATTTGTGGAAACTAACCTTGTTTTGAATTGGGAAAATGTCATTTTATGGTTGAACAAGTAATAGTTTTGGGTCATATTGTTTCTATAAAGGGAATTGAGGTTGATAAATCTAAGATAGACCTTATTTCGGCTTTACCTTACCCCACAAATATGCGGGAAATGTGCTCTTTTCTTGGTCATGCAGGTTTTTATTGTAGGTTTATCAAAGATTTCTCCAAGATAGCATTTCCAATGTGCAAATTGCTTCAAAACGATGTGAAGTTCGAGTTCGATGGAGATTGCAAAAAGGCCTTTGATGAGTTAAAAGAGAAGCTAACATCACCACCTATAATTCAGCCCCCAAATTGGGAATTGCTATTTGAAGTAATGTGTGACGCTTCGCATTATGCTGTTGGAGTCGTTTTGGGTCAAAGAGTTGGGAAGGCTGCTCATGTGATTTATTATGCATCAAAAACCTTAACCCTAGCACAAGCAAATTACAATCATGTTCAATATTCATTAGATTATTTCATAGGAGTTTCAATCATGTTCTCCCTTAACAACAAATTATAGTTTCTTGTCAATGCATATACACAATAAATATAATGTGAAAAGTAATAAATTACTAATTCGTAAAAAAATTGATCCACTTTCCTTTTGGTTTTCTAGAAAAATAAATTGATGATTTGATATTGTTATGATATTTAGTACCATATTATTATTCAGGCATTAGATTTTATTTATTGTGAAACAATATTTCTTCGCAATTATTATATTAAAGATATTAAATAGGTAGGTCAACGATAGAATAAATAATACCATGTTTGCGTTCATATTCTTATAGTACTCTTAGAACAATGTTGTAATAATAGTTTAAGTTTGTATTTAGATATTTATAGTTTAATCCAATATTCATGAGTTTTTAAATTAATCCGATACATTGTTTTGTTAGACTAACAAAATGAGTCAACACAATTACTATAAATTTAGTTTTCATACAAAACCATTAATATGAAAGTAATAAATTTTATCATAGATGAAAAAAAGTGCCAACAATTTCTCCAAACATTCATCTTATTAGTGAAGATCAGTAAGTCTCTTGTGCATCAGGTGCATGGATCTTAGATCCATGCAATCGGGTAGGATCCGGGTAATCCGACCCGCTTTTTTTTTTTCGCGCTAACTTTTTTTCAATTTTAGTCATGACTTTTAGTTATGTTAAGAATACCTTTATGTAATGTGTAAGACTACATTTAGGTTACGTTAAGGATACCTTTATGCCCAAATTTCATACATTTACGTTAAGTTAGACATACCTTTAGGTTATGTTAAGGATACCTTTATGCCCAAATTTCATACATTTACTTTACGTCAGACATACCTTTAGATTATGTTAAGAATACTTTTATGTTATGTTAGAGATACCTTATCCATAAGGTAGTTGTGTTACACATTTTGTACACAAAGGTATCTCTAACAGAACATAAAAGTATCCTTAATATAACGTAAATGTATGTGACTTGGAGCGAATTCTAAGAGTATCAAATCAGGATTTCAAAAGAACCTAGAATCACGATTTCAAAGGTATCTTTAGCATCACCTAAAGACATTCTTAACATAACCTAAAAGTATGCTTAATATAATCAAAAGGTATTCTTAACATAACTAAATGTATCCTTAACATAACCTAAAGGTATGCTTAACATAACTAAAATGTATTCTTAACATAACGTGGTATGTAACCTGGAATCAGGATTTCAAAGGTATCCTTAACATCACCTAAATGTATTCTTAACATAACCTAAAGGTATGCTTAATATAATCAAAATGTATTCTTAACATAGCTAAAGGTATCCATAACATAACCTAAAGGTATGCTTAACATAACTAAAAGGTATTCTTAACATAACGTGGTATGTAACCTGGAATCAGGATTTCAAAGGTATCCTTAACATAACTAAAAGGTATCCTTAACATAACTAAAATGTATCCTTAACGAGTGAATTTGAGCGCATTCGCCCAGGCGCGTGGGAGCACGTGAGGGCGCGTGGAACGCGCGTGGAAGCACGTACACACGTGGGTCGGGTCAGGTGTATAGATATAAAAGTTTTTGTCATTAGTAAATTGACTACTAATTACTCAAGAAAAACACCACAATACTAATTAAAATGTTGAAACATTAAATGTGAACAAACACCAAACAAAAAACTAATAAAAACCAAAGACCACCAAATATCCATGAATTAGCTAGAAAATAACCGGTCAACAACCATAAAGACAACTTCAAATGCATCCTCAATCTTTTTCTATCTCAAGAACATGCTTATGTTTCATTAATAGAAGTCAAAAATAACAGTACTTTATCTTTTCTTTAGATGTATCAACAATATCTTCATTATTCTCAGATAATGTTTTGACGGTAGACACTTCATCTTCCAAAGAAGAATACCAAAAATTAAATTTATTAATTTTTAGAAATATTAATCATGATTATAAATAAACAAAATAATTCTTAATAAAAGAAAAAAAAAACAAATCTAATCTTTTCGTCATTTTCATATTCATTTTGCTCAAATTTTATAATAGATGAGATTGACTACACAAAAAATCAATACAATAACAATCAATATTATCTTGATCAACTTAAAAAATACATAAATTAGAAACAATATAGAGAATTCCTCATTCGAAACTTAACATCTCATTATATAGACAACACATAAATTCATGAATTGTTGTACCCTACAACATTATTAAAAAAAATTAATGAAATTAATGTTATAAACGAAATCTCAATCATATATGCATAAAATAATATTACAATTTTATTAATTTGATACATATAAATCTTATGTATTTTATTATTGTTATATTATTGATTAGTGACTCACATTTTTATTTTAAATTGTTTTTATTTAATTTAAACTTTTTTATAAAACTTAATTAATGTAAAAAAACAAGAAATTGGTTAAAATATTATTAAATTAGATTTAAACATATATAAATTTTTTTTTCACTTTTAAGATAATAAATATAAAAATAGATTATTTAACAATAATAATGAATATTGTAGTGATGATGAAATACACAACATAAAGTATGAATACAATCCCTAGATCAACAACTCAATATGCATACAAGTGAAATAAATGATAACTTTCTCGAAAAGAGAGAAGATATTCTTAGTATTATAAAAAGAGTGTCAAAAGTGCCTTTGATGTATACAATTTCTCTTATTTATACTATTATTTACAAGGAGGGGTATTTCTGCAATTTTCTCTTGGTCTTTTCTTGTTGGTTAAGCCATCTTCACTATTCTTCTCCCAAGGTACTTCCTCTACTGCTTTAGGTACACCTCCCTTCCTCCAGAATCTTCCATTTTCTGTTATGTGGAGAGATATTTTCTCTTTGTCTTTTATAGCCATGTCAGCTACCCCTATAGCATGCTTGCCATCATTGCTTCTGAATTATTATCCTCTACTTTGGGCGTACAGAATCCGTTCGGCTGCCTCTTACTGTGATATCATCACCTCTGCTTTGTAAGATCCTTGGAGCTTCTGCGACCACTTCTGGATGTGTGATATTTCTATCGCAGCTTTTCGGCATCTCTGCCAGTTCTGTAGTTTCATAGTCATGCGGAGTCTTCTCATCTGCGGCTTATCCTGTCTTGTCCACTTCTGCCTTCAGGTCTGCACAAAGTCAGTTCTGCATTTGCACCTTAACAGTTCTGCAAAATTGTTATTTCCTATATTTTGTTTTCACTAGGAGTGCGGTACCCAAGGGTAATGACACGAGAGCCCTTTATAATCTCATCCTTCCCACATCAGCTACTCCCCCTGGTGCGGTTGAGCAGATCTAGTTTGGCAGAGCTGGTCGGCTGCAGCACTTCTCGTTCTTCTCTCGGGCAGAGAGCTAATTTTCCCCTTAGCTACTCCCCCTGGTGCGGTCGAGCAGATCTGGTTTGGCAGAGCTAGTCGGCTGCAGCACTTCTCGTTCTTTTCTCGGGCAGAGAGCTAATTTTCCCCTTAGCTACTCCCCCTGGTGCGGTCGAGCAGATCTAGTTTGGCAGAGCTGGTCGGCTGCAGCACTTCTCGTTCTTTTCTCGGTCAGAGAGCTAATTTTCCCCTTAGCTACTCCCCCTGGTGCGGTCGAGCAGATCTATTTTGGCAGAGCTGGTCGGCTGCAGCACTTCTCGTTCTTCTCTCGGGCAGAGAGCTAATTTTCCCCTTGGCTACTCCTCCTGGTGCGGTCGAGCAGATCTAGTTTGGCAGAGCTGGTCGGTTGCAGCACCTCTCGTTCTTTTCTCGGGCAGAGAGCTAATTTTCCCCTTAGCTACTCCCCCTGGTGCGGTCGAGCAGATCTGGTTTGGCAGAGCTGGTTGGCTGCAACACTTCTCGTTCTTCTCTCGGGCAGAGAGCTAATTTTCCCCTTAGCTACTCCCCCTGGTGCGGTCGAGCAGATCTGGTTTGGCAGAGCTGGTCGGCTGCAGCACTTCTTGTGTTTTCTCCTTCTGGTCAAAGTTCATAAGTTTGAAACCTGAGTTCTCCACACGTCGCTCCCTTCTTCCTTCGTGTGTCAGAAATTGTGGCAGTAAGTGTCCTTTCAGTCTACTTTTTTAAACGTCATTTCTGATGTGTTTGATCTGGTCCCTACACGTGTCGGTCATCCAGCGGTGGGATGCAAAGCGTCGCGCTTCTTTTCCACGCAATATATTCAAAAATTTTGCCCTAATTATTACTTTCTCTTTCTTCGTTTTCCCCCTCTTCGTCTTCTTTGCGATTTCTCCTCTTCTCCGGCGATTCTGGTTTGAAAGCCTGCTAGAGATTCTTATTCCGGTGAACCTTCTTCCCCTTCTTCTTCCTTTGCTTTCGTTTTTCCATGGCGAGAGGAGGTAATTTCTAACCTTTGGTTTTCTTGTTTGTTTCGTGATTTCAGTGGCTGTGAACTGGGTTTTTGTCCTTCTTTAGAACTTTGGATCTTGTGGCTGTTTTTGTTGGGTATCTGGCTTGTTTTTTGAGATTTTCTGGTGATTTTTTAGATTAGCTTCTTTCCCTGCCAACCTTCTTCTTTCTCATGGCTTCCACCGATCATGAAACCGATTCTTCTACCCCTCAAGCTCTCGAGGGTGATTCTCCTTCTGTTCTTCCCGCTCCCAGCGAGCAGACCTTGTCTTCTTCTTCTACTAGGGTTTCTTCTCCTCTCGAGGAAGAGGTTTCTGCTGCCAGTGTCGACCCTATAAGTTATAGCGCTTCTGACCCTAACTTTGATTTCGTTAGCCAGCGTTCCTCTTTTACTCCCGATCATGTCGATACTCTTCGCCTGGCCTTCGACATCCCTCAGGACTTCTGTATATACTGCCCTGCAGGACATCATCGGCCTAACTTCCTTTCTGGTTGTAAGTTGGCTTTCTGGACAGCCCAGTTGAGGGCTGGGGTTCGCTTCCCCGTGAATCCCTACCTCTGTAAATTATCATTCTTTTATCAAGTCCCTTTGAACCAGTTTACCCCTTCTGCCATTCGTTTAATGTTGGGTTCTTCATAATTCTGAAGGGTAACGGTGGGAACCCTACTGCAGAGCTTTTCTTTTCCAATTTTACTCTTAAATATAAACCACCCTTTTTCTATGTCACTGCCGACCCTCGAGGTCTGATTCATTTTCTGGGTAAGCCTCAGAGTCGAGATAAACATTGGAAAGAAGACTATTTCTTCATTTCTGGTGATGATACTTGGGATTTTCCAGCCGGCCCCTGGGTGTATACTAAGCCTCTGGTGAAAAAAGAATTTTACGTCAGCTGTCCCCCCTCCGATCGGGCAATAATTGCAGAACTGAATTCCTCTGTACATTCCATAGGTCCTTTTGATGTAGTTAGCTTAGTTGAACAGTCTTCTGTATTATCCTATTTTGGTCTTTGTTCTGGAGAGACCACTTGTCCTACTGAGTTTGGTATTTCTCTTCTTCTGCTATTCTTCTTCTTCTGCTTGTCTGTTTTTAATTGTTTTTGTTTAAGCATTGAGTAATCTTGATCATGCAGAGCCTGCATGGAGGAGGACCATCCCCCGCAGAGAAGCTAATTCCCCTCCTCGTTCGCATTCAGAAGTGGCTCTTACTTCCGAGCTCCAGACTGCTGCCCCTCCTCCAGTCGTTACCAGAAGTGACAGAGGGAAGCGTCCTCTGAGTTCTTCTGAGCTTTCCACACAGGCCCGACGACCACGTCTGCAGTCTCCCAGCCGAGGTGGTCATGAGGGGAGAGAGCGTTCTCGGTCGAGCCGAGTGAGAGCTTCTGTGAACGATGCTTTTACTCTTGAGCTCCCGAAATCTCTCTTGGAGCTCTCTGCAGAAGAGTCGCGTCAGTTTCTCCAGCTCTGCTTAACTCCTGCTGATACTTATACGTTGAGCAAGCTTTCTCTGGAGAATGAGCTGGCCATGAGCACTCATCATGCCTTGAAGGTATTCTATGGTTCCCTTTCTCTTTATTCCTTGGGATCTTTTGCGGGCCTTTACTAATCTTTTTATCTTGATTTTTGCAGAGCTTCATCCACTTAAGCCGGCTGCAGGCTAAGGCAGCCTCCTCTGTGGACCCTGCTCTTGCGCTTTTGGAGAAAGACAACGAGATTTCTTCGTTGAAGTTTAAGTTGGCGGAGCAGGAGAAGCTGATCAAGGAGCAGCGGAAGGAGGTGGAGTTCTGGAAGAAGAAAGTTGCTGAGGAGAAAAGTCGCAGCAAAGAGTATGGGACTAGGAAGTTTTCGGAGGGAGTTGAAGCTTGCAAGAAGAACCTGCACATGACGGCAGCAGGGCAGAGCTTCCTTGAGGAAGTGATCACCGGGTTGAAAGAGGCTTATCTTAGGAGCACGAGTTCTCTGTGTGACTTCGGCCCACATATAGGCCATTATTATGGCTTTGGGTTCGATGCAGCTCAGAAGCAAGCCCGGGATCAAGGCTTTTCTGGCGCCTTTGACTTTAACGGTCCTTTGGACAACCTGCCGACCTCCCCTTACTTTGAGGGTGACCCCTTGGAGGATCCAGATTCTCCTTGGTGGCTGCCGGTTCTGCAAAAGGCCTATGCCAAGCTCTGCTCTGCGCCCAACGACGCCTTCACTCCGGTTGATCCAGCTTCCTGCAAGTTTCCTCTTCTGCCTGCCCCACCTCCTGTTGAACCTCCGACTGTCGGATTCTACTGAGACACTTGCGGATGCTCCCTCTCAACTAGACCTTGAGGTCCAACCAGAGCTGGCTGGCGCAGAGACCCCCGCTGCTTCTGATCTTCCTGGCGCAGTTCCTCCTCCCGAAGAATGATCTACGTTTTTTTTTTCTTACCATACTTTATGCTTTTTCAAAAACAATCATTTACTTTTTTGCGTATTTTGGGCTCTGTATGCTTAAGACAATTTCTTTATTTTTCCTGTTCCGTTTGCTTGTTTAACACTTATTGATGAGATGGTTTTAACATATTAACCTTGCTATTCATATGCGCACATATTGATCTAATGTTTCATATATATGTATGGCCATTTCCATCCTACTTGTTATTGCATACTTGTGGCGTAATGCGTATTAAACTTGAAACAATTACTGATGTATATGAATGTGAGCAAGGCAAGAACGACAAATGTAATTAATTCAATAGTAGAAATACTTATGGGATGATTTTTTTTTTATACATCACTCCTCTCTTCCTTTCTTCTACATCTGCTTTTCTGTAATTGAGAACTTCCTTCATCTTTTCTTTCCCATCATCACCCTTGCCAACAACTCCATCATCTCCCCCTGAATGAAGAAAAAAGAGAAGTAGGCCACATTCGTTAGTATTAATGAAGTTTATTCAAATCTCTGATCAATTCAACCTTGACCCCGCCAGCCCTAGTCAGAGGCATGCCAGACCCAGAGGTCTACCTCTGCCAGGGCGGCTGCTTTCTGGGGTGAATTTCTTTTCTGGCCCCACCAACCTTGATCAGAGATGTGCCAGACCCGGAGGTCTGCCTCTGTCAGGGTGGTTGCTTTCTAGGGCGTTTTTCGTTTCTGGCCTCACCAACCCTGATCAGAGATGTGCCAGACCCAGAGGTCTGTCTCTGCCAGGGTGGTTGCTTTCTAGGGCGTTTTTCGTTTCTGGCCCCACCAACCTTGATCAGAGGTGTGCCAGACCCGGAGGTCTGCCTTTGTCAGGGTGGCTGCTTTCTAGGGCGTTTTTTGTTTTTGGCCCCACCAACCCTGATCAGAGATGTGCCAGACCCGGAGGTCTGCCTCTGCCAGGGTGGCTGCTTTCTAGGGCGTGTTTTGTTTTTGGCCCCACCAACCCTGATCAGAGATGTGCCAGACCCTGAGGTCTGCCTCTGCCAAGGTGGCTGCTTTCTAGGGCGTTTTTTGTTTTTGGCCCCACCAACCCTGATCAGAGATGTGCCATACCCGGAGGTCTGCCTCTTCCAGGGTGGCTGCTTTCTAGGGCGTTTTTCTCGTAGAGTTTAAGAGGCATTTCTTACTTGTTTCCTTAGGCGTAGTATTTCTTGAGGTTGCAGATATTCCAAGGTCTAGCCACCTCTTTTCCTTCTTCTGTTATCAGCCGATAGGCCCCTCCTTTCAATACCTCTGATATAATATAAGGGCCTTCCCAATTTGGCTCTAATTTTCCCTTAGGCTTCAAGGCATCAGCTCTTCTGAGAACTAAATCTCCTTTTTCCAGACGTCTCAACCGTACTTTCTTATCATATGCCGCCTTTATCCTGCTCTTGAATTTTTCAATCTTTAATCGTGCCATTTCCCTTTCCTCCTCTAATAGATCCAGGTTCTCTTTCATGAGTTCCTCGTTTTGTGCTTCGTCAAACGTCATCACCCTGTGAGTTTCTATTCCAACTTCTGCTGGGATTACAGCATTAGCCCCATACACAAGGTTAAAAGGAGTCATGTCAGTAGCCACTCTCGGTGTCGTTCTGTAGGCCCATAGAACTGAATCTAGCTCTTCTGCCCAGCTTCCTTTGAGAGTTTCTACTCTTGTTTTTAGCCCGTTGATTATGGTTCTGTTAGTTACCTCCACCTGACCATTTGCTTGTGGATGTGCCACTGCCGCGAATCTCTGAGTGATTTTCATTTCTGCGCACCAAGCTTTTATCTTCTTTCCGCAGAACTGTGTGCCGTTGTCTGAAACTAAAATCCGAGGGACTCCGTACCGGCAACAGATCTGTTTCCATAAGAACTTTATGACATTTTGCTCATCGATTTTTCCCAAAGGTTCTGCCTCTACCCACTTCGTAAAGTAGTCAATGGCAACTATTAAAAATTTCTTCTGCCCTTTAGACAGTGGCAATGGTCCCACCAAATCTATCCCCCACTGAGCAAACGGACAAGGAGAATGCATCTTTCCCAATTCTTCTGTCGGGCTGTGTATCAAGGGACCATGGATCTGGCAGCTGTGGCACTTCTGCACCAATTCTCTTGCATCTGTGCTCATTGTGGGCCAGAAATACCCTGCTCGTAAAATCTTTCGTACCAATGTTCTTGATCCCCCATGATCACTTCCGCACCCTTCGTGTGCTTCTCGCAGCACATACATCCCCTCTTCTTTATTTAAACATCGCAAGTATGCCTGTGAGAAGGAACGTCGGTAGAGCTACTCACCCATCATACAATATTTGAGTGTTTCCTTTGACCAAACTGGGTTTGTCAATGTCGTCATATTTTTCAATTCATTAATGATGGGGATCCTCCAGTCATCCTGTTCTTCTACTTCGGCAATCTCTGCTTTTCCACATAGTTTTTCTGCTATTAATAAGGTGATTTTCCTCGGCTGCAGGAGCGGGTATGAGCTGGCGATCTTTGCCAAGTAATCTGCCTGGACGTTCTCTGCTCTTGGGATCTGCTTTAGTTCGAATTTTGTGAAGGATGGCTGAATTTTGGCGATTTCTTCCAAATACCCGAATAATGACTCCTTTTTCACTTCATACGACCCTCCGAATTGCTGGAACACAAGCTGCGAGTCAGTATGAGCTACTAGGTTGCTTCCTCCGGCTTCCCTTACGATGTTCATGCCTCGTATCAAGGCTTCATACTCTGCTTCGTTATTGGATACAGAGTAATTTAACTTGATGGCGTATTGCATAGTTTGCCCATCCGGGCACTCCACCAAAACCCCTACGCCGCAGCCATCTTTGGTTGCGGAACCATCCACAAAAATTTTCCAGATCTGTTCCTCTTCTGGCAGAGCTTGCGATTCTTGTAGGAAGTCTGCCAGAGCTTGCACTTTAATGGCCTTTCGTGGTTCGAACTTCACATCATATGCTCCAAGTTCCACTGCCCATTTGACCATCCTCCCAGAAGTGTCAGCTCTGCCCATAGTTTGGGCCAGTGGATAATTGGTGCGCGTGATGATTTTGTACGAAAGGAAGTATGGACGTAGTTTTCTGGCAGTAATAATGACGGCTAAACCGACCTTCTCAATTTCCGCATATCGAGTTTCTGGGCCTTGCAGCATGTGGCTTACATAATAGATTGGCATTTGTTGTTGCCCCGTCTCCTTCAACAAAACCGTGCTTACTGCCACCTCCCCCACTGATATGTACATGTACAGTGTTTCCCCTTCCTCTGGCTTGGAGAGCTGGGGTAAGCTGGCTAGGTATTCTTTTAGTTCTTTAAAGGCTTGATTACATTCTTCGGTCCATTGGAACTTGCATCCCTTCCTTAAGATTTTAAAGAATGGGTGACTCTTGTCTGCTGATTTGGAGACGAAACGACTCAGAGCTGTTATCCTTCCGAGCAATCTTTGTACTTCCTTTATATTTCGAGGGGGCATCATATCCATCACAGCTCTTACCTTTTCTGGATTGACTTTTATTCCTTCTTTAGTAACCATGAAACCCAGAAACTTACCAGACGTTACCCCGAAACTGCACTTCTCTGGATTTAGCTTCATTCCACTGCCTCGTATGATTGCAAAGGCCTCCTCCAGATCTGCAATATGCTGTCTGGCTTCTCTGCTTTTTACCAACATATCATCCACATAAACCTCCATGTTTCTCCCTATCATTGGCTTGAACAGTTGGTCCACCATACGCTGATACGTGGCCCCGGCGTTCTTCAGCCCGAAGGGCATCCGTACATACCCATAGGTTCCGGCAGCTGTAATAAAGCAGACTTTCTTAACATCTGCAGGGTCTAGCTGAATTTGATGGTATCCCTGGTAAGCGTCCATCAGAGACAAACGTGCACATCCAGACGTGGAATCAACCAGCTGATCGATGCGGGGTAACGGGTAATGATCTTTGGGGCAGGCTTTATTCAAGTCTCGAAAATCGATACACATGCGCCATTTCTTGTTGGGTTTCGGCACCAGAACTGCATTGGACAGCCATTCGGGGAATTGGACGGGTACGATATGTCCAGAGTCTAATAACTTTTGGACCTCTGCTTGTATGATTTTGTCCTTCTCTGGCCCAAAGTTCCGCAGTCTTTGCTTAACAGGTCGAATATCTGGGCAGATGTTTAGCCGATGCACCGCCACCTCTGGATGAATACCCCTCATATCCGCAGCCTGAAAGGCAAATAAATCAGCATTCTTCCTAAGGCATTTAATCAGTTCTGCTTGCTCTGCCTTTGGAATCTCTGCACTGATCTTTGTACAAAACCCCTCTTTTCCAGGGTACAGTTCTACTGACAAAAGTTCTCCTTCTACTGTCATCTTTCCATGCTCTCCTTCCTCTTTTTCCACCCTCTGCCGTTTCGTTCCAGCGTCCTCCTCTGCAGCTCTGCTTGTCACTGGTAAGGCCCACTTGTGTGCCACTCTTATAGATTCGACATAACATTTTCTCGAGTGGACCTGATTCGCCTTCAACTCCCCTACCCCTGCAGATGTGGGGAATTTGACCTTCATATAATAGGTGGAGACCACTGCTTTCAACTCATTCAGAATCGGACGCCCGAATATGATGTTGTAAGCAGACGGTGCATCCACTATCAGGAAATCCATCATTAACCTCCTCTGCCGTGGCCACTCTCCTACCAAAACGTGTAAAGTTACTGCTCCCAAAGGGTGGACTGCCCCTCCCGTGAAACCATACAGTGCTGTGTTCACTGGGCGGATCTGGGTCTGGATATCCATTCTCTCAAAGCAATCTTTATATATAATATCCGCAGAGCTTCCCGTATCCACAAACACTCTAGCCACGTCGTACCCAGTTATCTCTGCTGTCACCATCAACGAATCATTATGGGGTTTCAACATCGGAGTTTCGTCAGCTGTGCCAAACACAATATCTGGAGAGGGTTGGACTTCAGCCACCTCCATATGCTGATCATGCCAGCCCTGCGCATATCTTAAGGCTGACTTCCTGGCCCTATTCGAGTCTCCTCCATGAGGACCGCCCGCAATCATATTAATAAAACCTTTCTTTGGTGGTGGCAGCAGGTCCCTTTCCTCCTCCTTTCTTTCCTTGTCTCGAGCGCTCTCTTTCTCTTCTGATCTTTCATTCCTCTTCCCATAATTTCCCGTATAACCCCTGCCTTTATCCTCGAATCCTTTCAGTACTCCAGCCCTGACCAGACGTTCTATTTCATTCTTCAGATGTCTGCATTCATTTGTATCGTGACCATACTCGTTATGAAACAAGCAGAAGTATCGCCCCTTTGGTCTTGTTGGGGCCTGGGCTCTGTTCGGGGGAAATCTGAACGGAGCAGTTTTTTCAGAGAGCTGAAACTCTCTTGCGAGTGGAGCCTTCAGTGGGGTATACTTTGCGTAATCTCCTTTGCCAAGATCTTCTTCACGTCTTCTGCTTTCAAATCGCAGCTCCCCATGTCTCCGAGCATTGGTGTCCTTGGGGGCTGGTTTTTCCGCTCTTTTGGCACGGCTCACATCCTCTAAATTGATAAATTTGTCGGCTCGAGCTAGGACCTCCTCAAAAGTATTAGCTGGTCTTTTCGCCAAGGACCGAAACAAATCTCCTTCACGCAGCCCCTGAACTACGGCGCTGATCTTTACCTCTGCTGTGGCAAAAGGGACTTCCAAGGCAGCTGTGCTGAAACGTTTAATGAAGGCCCTGAGGGACTCCTCGGATCCTTGCTTCAAAGTGAATAGGGACTGGGAGGTTCTCCTTTGGCGTCTGGCGCTGGCAAATTGATGGAGGAATGCAGAACTGAAATCATGGAAGGAATGGATGCTATCCTCTGCTAATTGCCCGAACCACCTCTGAGCGGCCTGGGTGAGTGTGGTTAGAAACACTCGGCATTTAACCCCATCTGTGTATTGATGAAGGAGGGCAACATTTTCGAAACGCAGGAGGTGGTCGTATGGGTCCGTGGTCCCATCGTATTCAAAGGTTAGGGGTTTAAAGCTTGTTGGCAGCTCGTCCATCCGTACAGCCATTGTGAAGGGACTTCCGCCGGGCACTTGAATCTGGCTCGTAGCACCCATCCTCTGCCGCAACAACTGTATTTCCCTTTGCATTTCTTCCGTTTGTCTTTGTACCTCACGATCTTGTGTGCGCTGTATGGAGGTGTCTGCGGACGACACTTCGATTGATGGGTATTTCCACTGTGGTGGATGACTGTCCGCACTTTGTTCCAGAGCTGTCTCCGGCCGTCGTGACTGTACTCCCTGGGCAAAGATCTTTGCTCCCCTTATCTCCGTGGCCTCATGCTTCTCTTCTCGGCCCCCTTCTCTATCTTTTTCGGCAGCGGCTTTTTCCAGGGCTTTTTGTACAGCGGATTGGACAAAACTGTCCAACTGCTCCGGGGTGAAAGTCCATAGACCCGGGACAGCTAGCTCCCTTATCTCTTCCGATCTTTCTCTCGCTCTCGATGTCTCTGGCCTCGCTACCTCTTGGAAGTCTCCCTCCAAATCTCGAATTATCCGGTTCACCATTACTTCTGTTGACCCAAGTCGATTTCTCCAACTCTCCCAAAAAAACAGATGTGCAAAAATGGAAGAAAAGATACAATGCAACAAAAAATAACAGGAAGAATCAAACAGGACAAGAAGGAAACTCACTTCTCTCCCTTGGTTCCCACAGACGGCGCCAATGTAGTGATGATGAAATACACAACACAAAGTATGAATACAATCCCTAGATCAACAACTCAATATGCATACAAGTGAAATAAATGATAACTTTCTCGAAAAGAGAGAAGATATTCTTAGTATTATAAAAAGAGTGTCAAAAGTGCCTTTGATGTATACAATTTCTCTTATTTATACTATTATTTACAAGGAGGGGTATTTCTGCAATTTTCTCTTGGTCTTTTCTTGTTGGTTAAGCCATCTTCACTATTCTTCTCCCAAGGTACTTCCTCTACTGCTTTAGGTACACCTCCCTTCCTCCAGAATCTTCCATTTTCTGTTATGTCGAGAGATATTTTCTCTTTGTCTTTTATAGCCATGTCAGCTACCCCTATAGCATGCTTGCCATCATTGCTTTTGAATTATTATCCTCTACTTTGGGCGTACAGAATCCGTTCGGCTGCCTCTTACTGTGATATCATCACCTCTGCTTTGTAAGATCCTTGGAGCTTCTGCGACCACTTCTGGATGTGTGATATTTCTATCGCAGCTTTTCGGCATCTCTGCCAGTTCTGTAGTTTCATAGTCATGCGGAGTCTTCTCATCTGCGGCTTATCCTGTCTTGTCCACTTCTGCCTTCAGGTCTGCACAAAGTCAGTTCTGCATTTGCACCTTAACAGTTCTGCAAAATTGCTATTTCCTATATTTTGTTTTCACTAGGAGTGCGGTACCCAAGGGTAATGACACGAGAGCCCTTTATAATCTCATCCTTCCCACATCAAATATCAATAATAAATAAAATGTTAAAAAATTAATTAATAAAAAATATTATGGAATATTTTTTTTTGGGTGCAGAGTATAATACAAACTATTGAAATCATTCACAATAATTACATCAAAATAGTGTAAAATTAATAATTAAATTATATACACAGTTGGAGAGGGTTAATGAAATGAGTCCGATATCTCTACTTAACACTAAAAATGTGCCCCCCGTCGGAAATGGTATATGTCGTGAATCCACAGATATATGTGAACACATTCATGGCTTCTTCAACAATAAGCATTTCCTTGTTTCCCAATTCTATTAATCCAACCACCATCAATCTTCGCTCTACTTATCCAATGGCGATACCTTCCGCTCGATTCTTTCGAATACCTTTCTCCGAGAAAAATCATCTGCTTCGGTTATGCTCCGCTAATTCTAATGTCAGTGTTACATTTGTTCTTCTTTATTTTCTTTACTTTTCTATTATTCTAAGTAATCCTTGATTCCTGTATCTATTTGGGGGTAACTGAATTTCGTTTTGGATGATTCGTGTTGTGAGTTTTACATATTCTTGAGGAAGTACCGAAGCCCTCTTTGGATGTTCGCCAAATTGAGTTTGTGTTTTTCAGTGAATTGCATTGATGCCTCTAGATTTTACACTGAAGTATTATCTTTTTTTAGCATCAAGTTTGTAAACTTGGATGTGGGTTCACTTTGTTGTGTTTCCCTTTTGGTGTTCTAATCATTTTCAAACAATATTTTGTGGTGGAAAATTCTTGTGTTGATGGAGATGTTAGAATGATGTGGTTTAGTCATTCTGTTGGATAACATGCCGAACCATACGTGGTTTTGATTTAGTTTCATTCGAACCCCCACCGTTTCTCTGGTGCATGTTCATCTAATATGCGTGATTTGGTGCAATTGTAGATGCCAGGTTCATCATCTTTTGACAGCAATAATGAGGAGAATCAAGGTACCTTTTGATGATATTAATGGCAATAATGTTTCTGATAAAAATATGTTGTATGTAATCAACACAGAGCTTATGTATTGTTCCTGAAAAAAATTCAACTCTGTTTGTATTAGGTCAAAATGGAAAGGATGAAAAATCTCAAGCAGTATCATCAAATGAGTACTTTCTACTTGCTTTGCAAAGTTATCGTTATTGAGGACTAAATTAATTCTGGTCTGGGTCATTGTACCTGCATCTTATTGATCTCTTCTTGCAGATTAAATTTATGTGTATGTTCCTACTCTTTGACCAGCTTTTTGTCGATAAGTATTGATTTTACTGATGGACATAACTTCTGTATCTCAAATTACATCAGTATTTGTTTTATGCTTTCTGCTGCTTCTATATATAATGTATTAAACATGAGGTTGTGATCCTTGTAGACAATGCTTCTTTTACTGCATGAACCTCGAACAAGGACTTTCTAATAAGAGTGTCTTTTGATGATATAACCACTTACCAGTTCATTTTCCAAAGAGCACAATCATATTTTTTCTTTCTAATGCTAAAATTATCATTCTTGTTTCCTGAGCTTTTCAGGATATTGAGCAGATTGAAGAGATATGGTGTCTCAGGAATTTTGTCCTATGGCCTACTAAACACTGCTTACTATCTTACTACTTTTCTTGTTGTCTGGTGAGTGATTAACCAATATTGAATTCTTTCATCAGGATATCATTAAAATAAATTTGATGTTTTGGCCATTAGTTGACTTCATGACCTAACAATCCTAGTCAATGCTTCTCTCAAAATTTTTATACAGTTGTTTAAAACTGAGACTTAACTGATTTGAAAACTAAATGCTGCCATAAAGAGGAGCGAGTGAGTGCACAAGAGTTATTGGATCTTTATGGAGCTGTATACATTCCCCTGCAAAATAGTTCCAATCCAATTCTATGTTGACAAGTTGTTTTAGATCTATTTTTCGCGTTTATCTTTTGCAAAGTTCCATCAGGCCCAAGTTGTCTGCACTTGAATTTCTTTTCATGTAGCTCGTGATTCAGTGCTCAATTCTGCCTATATACGAATTCTTCTTGCATCGCTTTCAAAATTTGGAACATGATTCATTATATGTCTTTCTTGAATACTATAAAAACCAATCTGTATAGGACCCAAACTTACATTGTTGGTGTGAACTATAATTGTGTATCTGTCAGATGGCTCAAAATGCTTGTGCTGATGGAGTTTATATGACATCTCATTATTCCAATCCATGGTTTGGAGGCCCACTTAGTCGAGTCACACCCTATTGGCTGGCAAAATGAGGAGGTTTTGCTACCATCACCAATGTCCTAGCAAACTAGCTTTTATTCAATCCAGCTAATGGGTTATAATTGAATTCTACTCTTGTGTCCTTATAGATGGTATCTGTGGCTGCCAATTCACCTTTGTGTCATAATTCACTTTGGCAAGCCTAGCTTTGTAGTGTTGCTAGTGTAGTTCAAGAACCATGTAAGGCTGCTATCAGTACTAGGTTATAGGGCCTTGGCTTTATTTTTTAGCTTGTTCCTAAGCAACTTGATCACTGTTTTTCTCCAATTATATCTGACAGGTCAAGGGGTTAAATTAGTACCTAACCAACTGTTTATGTAGTAAAGAGGATCGGCTTATGGCAGAAAAGGTAATGGAAGTACATAATTATTGATGGAGTTGGCATTACTTCTCGGAGGGACTAGGAACATGTTCAAGTTGACGAATTATAGCTTTTGTATGACATCACTGCACTAAGTTATTGATGAAGTAGAGATAAGTTTAGAGTTTACATCACCTTTGTAGGTACTAAGTATATCCAAGAATATAAATTTTTGCTAAGCTTCAATAGAGCTTGCAAAACGATAGCCGCTTCTTCATCTTTTCTTTTTTGGGTGGTGGGGTTGTCTTAACTTATTATCCCTCGCTCACATTCTCATAACTAATTTAAGCTTAAAGGTCTTGTTGCCCCCTTGGGCCGTTTGCTTCTCCGTGCATAATAACAAACATCAGTTTCTCCATCTTATATGTGGTAGCGGGGCTCCTTACAAGCCTAATATATATTTATGGAAATACCTTTCATTCACTTATTTTTTTGGCTACATGGTGCTATGATTATAATACATCATACGAACTTGATAGGTTCTATGTCATTCCTGCACCTGGGAGAATGGGTTATTCAGCAGCTGTTGAAAGGTAATAGAATCTCTGATTGTCCCTCTAGGTTTTAAGTATATTGAGAAGTTTTATTTGCAGGTTTCTCAAAGTAATGGCCATGGTGTGGGCGGGGAGCCAAGTAACTAAGCTCATGCGAGCTGGAGGGTGAGCTGCCATACCATATCTCTAACATCTCCATTGGTCTTTGTTCAGTTTGTCACCATTTTATGGATGCTCCTCGCTTTTCTCCCTTACTGCGTAGTATATGAATAAACAAAGTGTCAATTAAGCATGCAGATAGCAAGTTTTAGATTTCCCATATACGCTGCCATTCATACCTCTTTTTCGATTCCTTAATCCATTCCATACAAGATACAAAGTCTTGCTTGCATTTATGATCTGTTTTCTCTTGTAAAGTCAATTGGGAACATGAATGGCTGACAACACCAAAAGAAAAAAAAGTGTAACTTATTCTATAAAGCCTAACTCATTTAAATCTAAATTGGTCGTGTAAGAAATATAAAAGGGCAAAAGAAAGATGACATTCAATGTACAAGAAAGTGATCTTTCATTCATGAACAAGAACTTTATGTCTTTCTTAGGGATAGGGACATATTTTCCCCACAGTTTCAGGGAAAATTTTCGTATTTTGTAAACATTTGTTGAAGTGTACATTTGACGAAACATTTGGGGTATGTATGACCTTTGCCCTTTTATTCTCTTTCCCTTAACCATATTCCATCAGTTGCTACATATTTTCCTTAAAGAATATATGTATCTATCATAATCCTTCCATTTTACCATCACAAAAATATGCCTGTTTGATCTATGCTGGTACAGTCTACTTTCTATATTTCATTAATTTGGCAAATAGTTATCCTGTTCCAATTTACTCCCTCAAAATATGTCATGTTTTCGATCACTTTTCCCACCAAGTTAATGATTTTTTGTGCATTTAACTGCCAACTAATTACAATAGTTGCAAGACTTTTTGCTGCATGCATAATATCTGCCACGAAAGATCGTCTCATGAAAATACACTTTCTGGCAGGGCTCTGGCACTTGCACCGTTTGTAGACAGTGGATTATCATGGTTCACAGCCAAGTTTGGGTTTAAGTCCCAAGGGAAGGTATGAGAATCATGAATGTCCATAGGTGTTCTTATTTTTGTGCTTCTTGATTATATCATCTTATCAATTTTTACAGGCATTTATGACTATTGCTGGTTTTTGCTTTGGATTGGCATTCTTGATGTTTCTTATAGTGACCTTACTTTCGGCATAAAGAGTTTCCCTTCCTTCTTGAGTTCGTCGTTCCATTAACATGGTACAAACATTGAATGAGTGACTAGCATGATTAGTCATCCTCTCTCACTTTCTGCAAGACGGCCTTTAGGTGAAATGATGATTTTATCCTTACGACAGCTCAGATAGCCATGAATTGACTGCATATTCGGCTTGTCTTTGTAGTAGTGACTAAGGTAGAACAGTGCAGATCCCATGTTACCACTTTCATCATGCTCGAACAATGAAATGGCGATTTTGTTCTTAAGCCCTTGAGGGGTGGTTTGGATCGTGGGTTGGGATTGTTATATTAGGTTAGATTGGGTACCTTTTAACCCTTGATTTGACAGTTTTTTTGTTTGGATTGAATGTTGTGAAAGTAGGATTATTTGTTGTTTTTTGTTTGGATTAAATGTTTGTTCCATTTTGGCAAGAGTTTGTTTATTATCATTGTGTTTGGTTGTCGGTTTATTATGCACGCATGAGTGTAAATACCTAAAATGCCCTCAAGTTCACCAAATTAAAATCGCAATATTTTATTCAATAGTTTGTATGAGCATTGTACATGTCATTTATTTCTGGGACTATTGATGATGAATTTTGAATTGATGTTGTGCCATGCCTACCAAGGGACATTTCTTGTTTATCATGCAAAAGCAGCAAAACATTCCAATATAATGGAATAATTAAAGCTAACTTGGATAAATTTTCCATGAATCAGAATTAGACCACATATTTAATCATACATATCAAAAACAACATGGGAAACCACCAAACAAGATAATGAGAGGCTTGTGATATAATAGCACATTATAACCTGGGATATCTTAATATAAAAGTTCACAAGCCATTAACTTAAGATGTATTGAGCTCATGCAAAAATATGTGAAAATCATGTCAAATCTTGAGGATAAAGTTAACAAAAAATCTCACATATTAAAACAACATAGTTAATATTGAAATCTGGAATGTATTAAACAGTAGGCAAGAAGGCCACATATGACAATAGGGTAACGACCATGTGACACTTCTGGCAGAATATTCGACTCCGGGGCTTCAACCAATGTTTTCATAACCTAACCGGTGACCAAACCGTTTGGCCATCGGTTTACGGTTCAACCGGTAAAATGATTTTTGTCTATTTTTTTTTAATATTAGTTATGTTACATTAAAGAAGATATACACTTATAAGATTCATATTGAAATAAACACAATAAAGTCATAAAGTAATTCAAAAGTCTTAAAGTAGAAGCACAAAAGTTATAAAGTGAATACTATAAACTACTACCTCCTTCCCAAAATAAATGACGTTTTAGCAACTAAAATTTGTCCCAAAATAATTGTCGCTTTCGTATTCCAAAGCATATTTACATGCAATATACCAATATGCCCCTATTTACTCATCTCAAATTAAATGTGTTAAAGAGATAAAAGTTCCTCATTAATTAAACTTAAAAGGGGTAGATTGGACTTTTTATCACATTTCTTAATATATGTACAAAAGACTAAAACGTCATTTATTTTGGGACAGATGTAGTATTAATTTAGGAGAAGGTCTTAGGTGCCCCCGACCCGCTCTAGATCCATGGTATATATATAATTTTTTAGGGCACAAAAATACTCTCCTTCTCTTCTTCTCCATTCCTTAACGCTCCCAAAATCTTTAATGACATTCTTTCTCACAGTTTCTTTTGTATTTCTCGATTCCACCAAAACCATGGGAGAGGCATCTACGATATCCTTTCCATGAATGCTCAAAGACTTGCTCCTTGAATTTGTTGTACTAGCTTTTCTATTTGAACGATTGACCTTCTCCTGAGTTCCCAGGGAAGTTGTTGTCATTACTGGGTTCACTTTTGAAGTTGGTTTTCTGTTTTGACCAACTTTCGATTCAGTTGGTAGTTGCTTGTTTGTTGTCCGAGCCGTTGCAAGGCGATCAATGGTAGAACTCCTCATAATAGATTTATGTGATTTTTTACTCTCATCAATGGAGGCCTGAGGCTTAGCCTTCTCAGTTTTTGTAGACACAAAGTTCTTCTTGCTATCCATTGAGGGCCTTTTTGATGTGGCAAAACCCTTACAACACTTCTATGGGCAATTCTCTTTTGCGTTGAATTAATAATTCTTCCATTCTCTTCCTTTTATCTTCTTCCTGAGAGAATAGAAACAATTAAGAAATTGGATCCAGTACAATAATGCCACTACATTTCATGAAACCAGAAAGAGAGAACATTATAACTTTGCTAGAGATGATATCTTAGAGGTTCATATCTAATACTTATTACTATAATCATTAATACTTTAAAGGTAGATATGTATTACCTTAAATGTGCATATGTAATACCTTGTACATAAACATTAATACCTTAAATGTAAATATATATCATCTTAAAGGTGCATATATAATACCTTGTACTATAAACAATAATACCTTAAAGGTAAATATATATCACCTTATAGGAAAATAGGTATGAAAAATGAATGCTATAACTGTTCAAGGTATGAACATTTGTATTATATGTATATTATAATAGTATTAATTCAACATCGGCTTTCATTCACAGTCTATTGAACAAAAAATGTTTGAATGTTTTGAATATATGAAAAAATTACAAAGGTGTTACTGATAGTCTCTATGGGTGTTATATACACTTTTTAAAGGTATTATGAAATTTTTGATGTAGTTTCTTCAAGTGTTTATGAAAAAAATTACTTATGTGTTTCTAATTGTCTCTATAGGTGTTATATATACACTTTCTAAAGGTATTATGAAATTTTAATGTAGTTTCTTCAAGTGATTATGAAAATATTACAAAGGTGTTACTGATAGTCTCTATAAGTGTTATATACACTTTCTAAAGGTATTATGAAATTTTTGATGTAATTTCTTAAAGTGATTATGAGACAAATTACTTAGGTGTTTCTGATTGTCTCTATAGGTGTTATATACATTTTCTAAAGGTATTATGAAAATTTAATGTAGTTTCTTCAAGTGATTATGAAAATATGACAAAGGTGTTACTAATAGTCTCTATATGTGTTATATACACTTTCTAAATGTATTATGAAATTTTTGATGTAATTTCTTCAAGTGATTATGAAAATACTGTAATGATTTCCGTGGTTTTATTTTTTAATTAAGCTTTTAAATATATGTTTTGTTGAAAATATTTGTTAGATGATTACAATATATATAGCATGCTGGTAATTACTCAACAAGTAAATATTCCAATATAGCATCCAATTCATTATACATCCTAAAAAACAACATAAATTGGTATTTTTTCAAATTTTCAAATCACAGAAATGCATATGATACCTTAAATACTACCTAAAGACTATCCATATAACATTTGAATAAAAAAAATAGATACGAAACTCTACTAATAAAAATGTATTACAACCTTATTATACAAAGCAAGCAAGTACGTAAAATGGATACGAAACTCTACTAAAAAATGTATTACAACCTTATTACACAAATCAAACAAGTGCCTCTTCGATACGAGTGCTAGCATCTTCCTCTTCGAGAAGGGTCAGATTTGCAGCGTCTACTTCAATATCCTCTAGATCAACGACTTCCGATGGTGCATCCCCAACACCTCCATCACTGTCACAAGCCACAAACTTTTGCACTCCCAACTTCGCAAGGAGAAGAGAGAAAGAGAAGAAGTGTACTATGTTGAAGGAGAGAATAAGAGAAACATTAAAAAATCATAAAAATTAAATCAAATACATATCATAGAATTAAATATAAAGCTAATGAATACTACATAATATATATGATACATTTTTGTGATACATATCACAAAAATGCATATAATACCTTAAATGGTTATGTATACCACCTAAAGGCTATTCATATAACACCGAAGGGGAGAATAAGAGAAATATTAAAAAAATCATAAAAAATTAAATCAAATACATATCATAAAATTAAATAGAAAGCTAATGAATACAATATAATATATTTAATACTTTTCTGTGATACATATTACAAAAATACATATATAATTCCTTAAGTGTTTATATATACCACCTAAAGACTATCTATATAACACCATGAAGAGGAGAATAAGAGAAACCCAAAGTCAGATAAACCATGCAAAATACTACAGTGTATAAAATCACTAGGCAAAAGAATAAAGCCATGCGCCAGAGAGACAGTAACATCTTTCTCTAACCAATCATCAGTTAGACACCAATGCCAAGATCAAATGAGGCAACAAACGAGTTTTGAAATATTTTCTATTTCCAGTTTGCTAAAACTAAACGATGAGTTTTAATTATAATCATTGAAAAGTTTGAAAAATGAAATTACATAAGAACAAAAAAAGGGTGGGAGGGACATCTAATATCAGCAAGAAGTTCTTGTTTTCAAATTATCCAAAATTTCTTTCTTATCTCATTTCTACTTAAGATTTGTACAATTAAATAATATAGTCAAATACATACAACTGCAACTACAATCAGAAATTATAGAATAAAATCTAGTTTAACATAATTGTCACAATAAATTAACCCTTAAAATTTCACAAAAATAAACATATAAACTTTTAGCATTGTCCGCTTCAAGATCTAAGACGTCTGCTTCAAGATTTGTTAGATCAAGGACCTCCGATAGTGCATCCCCCAACACATCCATCATTGTTACAACTACGAACTTTCAACTTCATAAGGAGAAATAAGAGAGAGAAAGAGAAGAAACGAACAAGAAATCGAGAATCTTCCACACAATAACAACAAATTCACAAAGCAGTGAAGAAACAAATAACAAATAGAGAAGAAAAGAGAAGAAATTGAGCAATAAAAATCAAACATTGAAAAGAAGAGAAAGAAGGGGCGTGAAATCTGAGAAAGAATAATGAAAAAAAATCAATTAAAATATATATGACCCATTTCCTAATCGGGTCGGAGCGGGTCGGGTTAGGGGCACAGATCTTAAATCTGTGCCCCAGGGGTATATAAGTTTTGTTGATAATTTAGAAATGGGGAAGGATATATTTTCTAATTTAGAAATAATTCTTTTAGTTTTAACTTTTAAGTGAAAATGTAATTAATTAAATAGACAAAAAAGGATAGTCAGCTAGTTCGACTGGTTTTTGTCCGGGTTTTCCCGGGTTGACCTGTAAAAACGGTTATTAAGCTATTTCTGGACCAGTTCCGGCACCAGTCCCTGATTGAATCTGTCGGTCTGATCCGGTTCAGAAATCACTGGCTTCAACCTACCATCGGCTTTCCATCGATCATTGACATGGTGTTTGGAATCGTGCTAATGAAAATGCTGCTAGGGTTCTGCGGAGTGTGGAGGAGTTGGGGAAAAAGTTTCAACTTGGATATATATACTAGTGATCGATGTAGTGGTGAAGTTAGTCTATTGTTTTAGAAAAGAGACCTAGTTTATTTAGAGGAAGTCTTGTGTGAGACCGTCTCACGGATCTTTTTCGTGAGACGGGTCAACTCATAACCCACACTTAGCAATTCATATGAAAGTTTGTGGATATGAGTCCAATTCATGTGTAATAAGGATTTGTCTCACGGAAACTATCCGTGAGACCGTCTCACGTGAGTTTTTGTGATTTATTAATTGTCGAGTCCATTTTTTTAGTTTATGAATTATTTAAGATTTGGATTAGACAATGTGGTGAGATTTTTATTTATTTATTGCACTTTGTTTAGATAAATATGTTTTAAATTAATATATTTTGAAACTCCCAAATCCGAACTAATTCGGTTTGTTATACACGAATCTTCGAAGTAACCGAACATAGATGAAGCAATTCCGAAGTTGTTTTTTTTTTTTTTTATGTTCTTAAGAAAAATGTTGATGTATCAAACTGCTCGCATGTGGTTTAAAAGTTGATCAAGATAAAAAAATACTAAATATATAAGGTTATGTTATTTGACTAAGTCACTAATCATACTAAAAAAATTTGATCAAAATAACAATTCAAATAATAACAAAACTTATATACCCCCGGGGCACGGATCTTAGATCCGTGCCCCAACCCGACCCGCCCACCCATACCCGACCCGGATGGGTTAATATAAATAGGCTTTTTTGAAATTTTTTCACCTTTTTCTTTCTTCTTCTCTCGTGCGGGGTGGTTTTGCAGCAGTTTTTTTTTCATTCTCTTATCTTCTTCTTCGATCTGTTGTTTGTTCGTGGTGATATTGGGTTTACATTGGTTGTATATTTGAAGATTTTCGGTGGTTCTCGACTTTGCGTAGGTATTTGAAGATTTTCGGTGGTTCTGTAATTTTTTTGTTTTTGTTTTTTGTTCTTCTTTGTGTAAACGGTTTGTTTTTCGATTTTTGTGTTTTATATGTTGTTAGTGGTTTGTGACTAGTCGACATTGCGCATATATGGTTTGTTTTTTGAAGATTTTTGGTTTTTTCCGTGTTTGTGCATGTATGTGTTTGTACTTTGTTTTTTTGTTTCTTTTTTGTTCTTCTTCATGTAATCATGTGTTTTGGTGTTTATTTTTGTTCTTGATGTTTGTGTTTTCTGTTGTTTGGGGTTTAACATACTTCTAGGGTTTTGATTTCTTCAGTTTTGTGTTCCTGATTTCTGCTTGTTTTTGTTCATGATGTTTGAATGTTTCTGTTTTTGTTTATGTGAATTTGTTAGGATAATGAAGAGGAAGTCTATTTTGTTGGATTCTTCAATCTTTAAGAAGAGGTCTAAGGAGGAGATCTTGGGTAATCTGGAAAAAGATCTTGAAAGGAAGAAGACAGTGCAAAAAGATGATATTCGTCGGAAGAAGGTGCAGGGTGATGGCGGGTAAAATCTATTTATGTTTTGAATGAATTGTAGTAGTTGTATATTTACATAAGTTTAAGGTATTATATGAAGACTGTTATGGTGTTATAGGTTTTAATGTAAGGTGTTACACTTGTATTGTATATTTTGTTTTGTTTTTATGAAGTATCATATTAGTATACTTCAGGTGTCATTTATGAATAGTTAAGGTGTTATAGGTGTATCTTTTATTCTTGAAGTTATAGGTATTATTAATATTATTTTGTTTTTTGCTGAAGTAAAAAACAATTGATCGAAGGTGGGAAGAAATCAAGGAAGTCTCCTATAATTGCTGTTAGAAGGTATTTATTTTGTTTAGTTTTGATATTTTTTGGGTTTGTAAGATGAATTTGTTGTTTAGGTGTTATATGTATAATATTTAGGTGTTATATATACACATTTAAGGTGTTATATGTATCTTACATGTTATATAGTATTCATTAGTTTTCTATTTACTTAAAAAAAAAATTGTAGTTCTCCAAGAACTAAATCTAATTCTGTGAAGAAGAATGTTGTTGGTGTTCCTGTTGAAGTTGATGAGACTCAATCAAAGTAAGTTTATTTTTTTTGTAAATTAGAAGAGAACTCTTTATGTATCACCTTCTATATAAGTCTATTCTATATTAGTTTATTCTTACATGACTTTTGATATTGTTCTTGTTTTTGAAGAGAAAAGAAAAAATCTGCAGTTGGGGAGAAATTAAGGAAGGCTTCTTTAGTTCATGGTGCACGGTATTTACAAGAAGTGATTTTTTGTTGTTTTGGTACTGTTATAAGTGTTTTCTTGAGGTGATACATATACACAGTTAAGGTGTTTTCTTATATATATTGCAATATTAATCTGTTTATGGTGATCTATTTATATTTACTAAATTGTATCATATTTAATATGTAATATTCATTATCTAGTTATCTTTCTAATTCAATTATATTTGTGTTTTTGTAGTCCTTCGAAAACTAAAATGAAAACTGTAGGGAAGGAAATTGTTGATTTCGATTCAAGATGACGTGATTTCTTCAAAGTAAGTTATTTTATTAGTATTTTTATTCTGTGATTTATATGGTATATTGTGTATATTGTTTTCATATGTATTAATTGTTTTTTGTTATTTTTGCAGTGTGACTACACAATGTAGGCCGAAAGGTTTATATGAGTTTATTCAGTCTTTAACTGCTCGACCGAGGGAAGATGTTAGATCTATTGGGTTTGGTGGTTTATTATTTTTGAATTTTACAAAGTGTGATTTGAAAATGATGAGGTGGTTTGTAGATAGCTTTAATCCGTCTAGTAGGATGTTAAGTATTGATTCTTTTCACCGTTTCTTTGTGACACCTGATGATGTGTATGATGTGTTTATGCTTCCTCGAAATGAGGGTCGTAATGTGTTGGTGTATGTAGGGGTCATGAGAGTTCTCCTCTTTTTTCTATGTATAATGAAGTGTATGATATTACTCCTAAGTCAGGTTTAAGATCACTTTCTGATGTTATCACTCGATTGGTAAGACGGTGGAGATGATTTCAAAAAGTTTTTTGTTTTGTATGCCATGTGTTCGTTGTTAACACCATCATGTAATAGACTTTTGAGTACTGTTGTTTTTAAGTCTCTGGAGGATGTGAATGGTATTTCGAAATTGGATTGGTGTTCTTATGTGTTGGATAGGCTGTGTGAATCAGTGAAATTGTACAAATAAGGAAGTATGAGGTATATTAGTGGCTGTGTAGTTCTACTGCAGTTGTTGTATTTCCAGAGGTTGAAGTGGAAGGGTGTTGCAGAGCCTAGATCTTTACCTCTCATTCAGAATTGGACTAATGAGAAGATGTCGAAGAGATGTAAGGAGGAAGCTGAGGCTGGAAAGTATGGCGAGGGAGAGTTGATTCTGAATATGTATTCGGTTTCATGAAAGGGTAAGGTGGCTGGAGTTAATTTGGCTGGTGATTTTGCTGATCAAGGTGAAGTTGATGAGGGAAGTCATACTGTGTTTGAGAAGAAGTCTGTACGCAAATGTATAAAGTTTGACCTGCCGGATGGGGAACTTGATGATGAAACAATAAAGACTATTGCAAAAGATGTAAGTGTTTTTTTTTTTTTTTTTTTTGTTTATGCTTTGAAGTAGTTATATATATACCTTATAGGATGTCATAGATATGATCATTGAGTGTCATATATATCACTAGTGTACCTCACTGGTATCATATATGAGCTCTTCAGGTATTATTAGTTTACATTACAGGTGTTTTATGTTTGTCTTTTAAGGTGTGAGTAGTGTGTCTTATACATTTGTTATTTTTTTAGTGTATCATTATTGATATACTGAAGTGATACATGTTTTATTTTTTTTCATTATTAATGAAACAATAAAGAGTATTGCAAAAGATGTAAGTGTTTTTTTTTTATTGTTTATGTGTTTATGCTTTGAAGTGTTATATATATATATACACCTTATAGTTGTCATATATATGATCATTGAGTGTTATATATATCACTAATGTACCTTACTGGTATCATATATGAGCTCTTCAGGTATTATTAGTTTACATTACAAGTGTTTTATGTTTGTCTTTAAGATGTGGTATCTTATAGATTTGTTTTTTTTTTTTTTGCAAAAGATGTAAGTGTTTTTATTTTTATTGTTTATGTGGTTATGCTTAGAAGTGTTATATATATACCTTATAGGTGTCATATATATGATCATTGGGTGTCATATATATCACTAGTGTACCTTACTAGTATCATATATGAGCTCTTCAGGTATTATTAGTTTACATTATAGGTGTTATATCTAATTCATACATTGCAGATATTATATTTTTATAACTGACAAATATGTATTTGTTTTTGTTGTGTTGATAGGAGATCCATGAAGCATTTCTTTCATACCAAAGAGACATTTCAATTGTATTAAATTACCATATGAAAAAGTTGTTAAACATGAAGAAAAAAATTGAAGAGAAACAAGTTAATAGCTCAATAGTTGATATGAGTGATTCCCAAAAATTCTTTTCTGATGAGAAATTGCACAAATATATCGATGAAGTGGTTGCAAATTTCATGCTAATGAAGAAGTTGGCATCAGAAATGCCATCATTTGAACTTTTATCTCCAGAGTGTTCTGTGCATGAAAAAATTCTCACACCTGAAGTGAAGCTTGGTGCAGATAAGGATGATGTTGGTGATGAGTTATCTGACAATGATATTTCTTCAGAAAAAGAGTTGAGTGATGCAATGATATTTGTTGGTTCAAAGAGTAAGATTGTTGAAGAGGATGTTTGTTCTGGTTTTTGGACAATCAAAGATGAAGTGTCTTATTTGTCTAATATTCTGATTTTTTCAAAGAAGTTTATAAATGTATTGGATCAACAACACAGAGAGGTTGTCAACTATTGTTTTTATGAAGATGCTGCTATTGGCTTGGGCTCGTAAGTTTAACTTTTTTTGTATTTTAGTAATTTTTACTTTATTTATTTTATTAGGTAGTGGGGTTAATTCATATTTAAAGAATCTCTGTTATATTATATTGAAGGTGTCATATATATAACATTGAGGTATTATATGTATGTTTATTAGGTATCACTTTTTATTACTCTTTATTTTTTTGCAGGGATGAGATATTGTTTAAGAAAGGGTATTTCTATACTGTACCAAGAGAAGATATGGTTTCGTTACTTCCGAAAACTCAAATATACAATACCATAATCTCAGCATGGTCTCTCATGGTGAATGCTAATGAAGATTTTGAGGTGAATAGGAGTCGATTTGTGTTCAACTTGGAACACAGTGTAAGTTATATATATTTTATGTGCATTTATATTTATTTGTTATATTTGTTTATGTAATTGTAATTTTTCTTTATTTTAGAATTGATTGGATAAAATGATGAATGAGGTGGGTGAAGATGAAGACAATGCAAGAGGGATGTTAGTTAGTTGGAGAACATGGCTAGCATCTAATAAAAGCAATGCTCTTCATTCTGTTGAAATGGTAATTTGTTTTGGAGTGTTATAATTATTCTTATGATTAATCTTATTGTTGTTAATTTTATGTTTTGATGTTTATTTTTTTTAATGGGAATTTCAGATATTCATTCCATTTGTTTTTTAGAATCACTATGCTGCTGTTGTGTTTAACATGGTGGATAAAAAGTTTCAATACCTTGACAACAGAGTATATGAGAATGAAGATGAAGATTTTTTAAAAGTTGCTGAATTGTTGGTAAATTTCATATGTTTTTTGTTTTGTGTTCTTTGTAGACACCATAAATATGTTTTTAGGTGTGATATATGTCATCTTCAGATATTACTAGTGTATCTTATAGGTATGATACTTATGGTCTTCGGATATCACTA
Source organism: Scutellaria baicalensis (assembly GCA_005771605.1). NCBI lineage: Eukaryota > Viridiplantae > Streptophyta > Magnoliopsida > Lamiales > Lamiaceae > Scutellaria > Scutellaria baicalensis. The sequence goes on from CM016721.1 coordinate 19,570,813, forward strand.
GTGTACATTTTAGGTGTTATGTATATGTCTTTCAGGTGACAGTAGATTAGCTTATAGGCATCATGTATATGATCTCTGGGAATGACTAGTGTATCTTCTAGGTGTCATAATATGTGCTCCAGGTATCACAAGTGTATATGATCATTGAATGTCATATATAACACTAGTGTATCTTAGAGGTATCATATATATATATATATATATATATGTAGTATATGTGTGTGTGTGTTTTTTCTGGTATCAGTGTAATACCTTATAGGTGTCTTATATAAGATCTTTGGGTGCTATTTAGGTATCTGCTGACTACCTATTAATTATTATACACAACTTATTAATATATTTAATATGGTTTTTGTTTTTGTGAATAATTTTTCAGAGAAAGCAAATGCTGATATTCTTAGCTGAAGAAAAACATGACAAGGCTGAAGAGTTGGCTATGTACCCATTCGAGAATGTTGCATTTAAATGGCAGACCAAAAATGTTGATTCAGATAGTGGGGTGTATATGATGCATCATATAAAGCATTTCGATGGTGTTCCATATACATCTCCAGATTTGACAAAGGTATTTTTTTTTGTATTTTAATTATTTTGATATCATATATTATTATTATGATTTAATGTTTCTTTAATTTTTCTAGGCTGGTACAAGACGACTTCTCAGAGCTGAACTTTGTGCAACTATTGTTCTATCAAAGACTAACGAGGTCAGGGATGATGTGTTGAGAAATTTTTTTAACTTTTATCAATAGAAACCCGAGATGAAGATGAAGTTGGCTGAAGAAAAAAAAAAAAAAAGGAAGCAACAGAAAAATAAATCTGAATTTGATGAAGAAATTGCAAGGTGTTTTAAGGACATATAGGCCTCGTACTAAAAAGGCCTAACATTATAGCATTCAAAATTCACGAGGGTAAAAGTAAACTAAAAAAATCTAACATTAGGAGTTTTTGAGCCAAACTCCTTTGTTGTTGTAGAAGTTGTAGTAGATTCTTTGTTCTTCTTGTTTCTTTCAAAGTGACCTTTAACCCTCTGTCTTCGTCCTTTGGTCACTGAAGGGTTGGATCACGAACTACATTCGATTGCGATGATGTTTCAAATTGTTGTGGGGGCAATGTAGGATATATTAGTGGATTAATATCATGAACATCCCTTTCGTAACTATCTTCAATAATTCTTCTTGCTTCCTCATTTTCTTGACATTTCAACACATGATTGTAATACTTTCTTGCCATGTTGTGTCGCCAAGGAATATTGCCAGACACCTTGTCAGTTGTTGTTGTTGAACTCTTAAATTTGTCCCAAATCTCTGATTTCGCAAACTTTGTCCATCTCTTTTTTACATAAGCATTAGGTATACTTTGTATGGAGTTTATATGCATGACTCTCAAAAATGGTAACATACCATACCATATTCTTCAAATTTCTTACAAGTACATGTTGTAAGCATCATTTCAGAATCAAATATCACTTGATGCATTGAACCTTTTCCATCATGAGATGACACATTGTAAATCATTGTGTTTTGTTCAAACATTAGAAGTGTAGACATGCTTGAAATGCATTTAATGAATTCTTCTTCAAAATCTTTGAATACAGGAAGTGTGTAGACCGTTGAAGCATGTTTTAGCATACCTATCATTGTTAGAGTAGATTTAGAATTTATACCTCTATGATTGGAAGAGAAAAATTCATAACACCTTAATAAATTATATATAATACCTATAAAGACAATCATAAACACCTTTGACATATTTTCATATTGGAAGACAAATATTCATAACACCTTAATTAACTGTTCATAATACCTATAGAGACAATCAGAAATAACTTTCACATATTTTTATATTGGAAGAGAAAAATTCATATCACCTTAATTAACTATGCATAATACCTATAGAGACAATCAGAAACACCTTTCACATATTTTTATATTGGAAGAGAAAAATTCATAACACCCTTAATTAACTATGTGTAATACCTATAGAGACAATCAGAAACACCTTTAGTGAATAATTGTAACACCTATATAGACAATAAATAACATACCTATCATTGGTAGAGTAGATTCAGGATTAGACCTCGATGATTGGAATTCATCATCTTGCTCCTTGAGTCTCCATGATTTAATAGTCTCCTTGAAATATTTGTAGAAATCAGTTAGACTTGTTGTTTTTCTAACATGGAACCCAATGGCATTGTTCGTGCTTTCACTCCTTTGAGATGATAGGATTCCCATTGAAAAGTATTCTTTGTTCAATGATGTGCACCACTTTTCTTTCAGCTGTGTAATCTTGTGAACCAAGAGTGATTATCCAGACCGTATTTTGATATCATATCTCTCCAACAATATTCAAACTCAGTCTCATTTTCACACCCTGATAAGCATTTGTTGAACGATGCTTTAAATGAGTTATCTGACTTTAATTGAGCAAATCTACTTATAGCATTTTGTTATAAATATCATAAGCAAAGCATATGCCTTGTTTGAGGAAACACCTGCACACATATAAAATAAGGTGTTACAATATATAAGATTAGGTATTACAGTATACAATATAAGGTATGAGAATATATAATATAATGTGTTAAGTGTGTTAGAAAAACACCTTTTCTATTGCTTTTGAAATAGTTAAATCCTGGTCTGTGAACAATGTCGTTGGACATTTCCAGGACATTGATTTTTAAATACTTCAAAGAGCCACTCAAAAGTTTCTGTTTGTTCGTTGGACAAAAAAGCACAACCAAACATTACATTCCTTCTATGATGATTAATTCCAACAAAAGGAGAACAAACTAAGTTGTATTTGTTTGTCCTAAAGGTTGTATCGAAAACCAAGAAATCTCCAAATAATTCATAATCTTCTTTAATCATTGAATCTCTCCAATATATATTAGTTAACCTGCCATCATCATCCAATTGGACCTTGTAAAAGAAGTCCTCTTCACTAGCTTGATGTTCTTGTAGCATGTCTATCACTCTTTGTGCATCCCCACCTTCAATAGCTTTCATTTTGAATCTATGTACAAAATTCATATGATCTTTTTTCGTGTGGCCTAGACTTTCCTTGTCACCAGCTTCATTAACCATATACTGAAAGGAATTCGTTGCACTCAATCCTGAAGACACCATTTGCTCAATTGTTTTTCCTTTTTCCTCATCTATTTTTCTTTCTGAACGGTGAAAAATGGTTCCATTCGGATCTTGTTAATGGATGATTATGGATCATGACATGGTTTACAACTTCAAATAAACATTCATCATTCAGTTTCACTCTCATCAAGGCATTGCAATTTGTTCTCGTGATAGCCCTTTTTTTGGTGTTCTTTGTTGAAGTGTCTTGTCTTTTCAGGCCAGTTGCAGAGCACACAAATAATTTACCTATTTCTATAGGTATTACATCTGTGGAGTACCTCGTAGTTGATTTCCGAACAGAAAATCCTACGAGACGAGCATGCTTGCAGTAGAGCTCGTACATGTCATCGAGACTGTTTTTTGTTAATCCTATCAAAGATCCACTTAAATCAACTGGCTCTGTGATGTTAGCTACAATTGAAAAATTCATAACACCTTTATAAATTGTGTATAATACCTAAAGAGACAATTAAAAATACATTTGTAATTTTTTGATACTGGAACAGAAAAATTCATAATCCCTTAACAAAGTATCTATACTATGTATAAAGACAATTAGAAACACCTTTTTATATTTGCAAGGATTAAATTTATAACACTTGAATAATGTGTGTATAATACCTAAGACAATTAGAAACAACTTTGTTTTTTTTTTTTTATGGTACTGCAAATTATATATAATAACTTAATAAATTATATATAATACCTATAGAGACAATTAGAAGCACCTTTCACATATTTTCATACTGGAAGAGAAAAATTCATAACACCTTAATTAACTGTGTATAATACAGATAAAGACAATCAGAAACACCTTTATAATTTTTTCATAATGATAATACCTTCAAGATTCTTTTTTTCATATTTCTCTTAATATTATATAATATACATACAAATTTAGTTATATTATAACACCTTTACTGAATAATTGTAACACCTTTAGAGACAATATATAACACCATTGTACTATTTTTCATACATAACAGTTTCAAACATTTTTATGTGCAATACATTGTGATTGAAAGCTTAATGGTATTATAACAGCAACGCTCATATCTTGACCAGTCAGAGTATTCAAAGATGTTGATTGAACATTTTCTTCATCTTCTCCACTACTTAAAATCCTTTCTATAATCTCTGATTCTTGGTCTAAGATTATAATTTCTGAACTAATATTATTTGTATTCACTTCTTCATCGTTTCCCTGCTCCATTCTTTATAGCTTTGAATTTCTGAAAACCCTAGATGTATTTAAAAGAAAAGAAATTGGGATGTGAGAAGAGAAGATTGTCTTCGAGTAGCTTTAGTTCACACAATATAATCTTTGAGAAGAATCGAAATTTGGAGTAGAAAAGAGAAGAAATCGCACAAAAAAAAAGCAGAAAAATCGCACAAGCCGTAGCTCAGAATTGAGAAAGCAAAAAAAAAATATATATATATATATATATAAAATAAGTGCGGGTCGGGTCGGTGGTGCAGGTCGGGGGCACGGATCCAAGGATCTGTGCCAGGGTACATAAGTGCTTCTCTTCAAATAAAGGTTATGTTATTTCTAACGATCAATTAATCCATCAATTAATACATTACTCTTTAATTCCTTATCTAAATATTTTCTGTGGGAAATATCTGCATTATTTTATCGAAATATTATACATGATCCAGGAGCACCACACAAACTATTTTGGTAAAAACTTATATATCCCTGGGGCATATAGATGCACAGATATAGATGTTATATATGTGTTCTTCAGGTGTTATATATATACTCTACAAGTATTATGTTTTTTGGTATTATATATATACTCTACAGGTATCATGTTTATATAAGAGTATACATTTGATACTTAAAGAGTATACACATGATACCTGTAGAGTGTGTATTTAACATTAATATGATGATTAATTTGGGGGCAACGTGCCCCGGGGCATACAAGTGTTACTCTTCTATCTTACACTTTTAAATGAGATGATATTGCCCAATCAATTTTTTTAATTGATTACAATTTTTAATCAAACTTTTAATGTTTGTAGAAATAACACGAACAATTTTCCAAAATTTTTATGAAAATCAACAAATTCTTTTGTTATTATTTTATAATTGTTGTGATTAAACTTTCAACCAATATTCAAGGAATAGTTTCGTGTGATGAGGGATGAATGATGATATTGGAGATCGTAGTATGATAATTAATCACAAGTGAAAATAGAAAATTGAATAACAAAATAGTAAAAGAGTTGGTCTCTTGTCACGACCCAATCTGTGAGCATGAATTTAATTTGACTTACACTGATAAACCGATCTGATTCACCCAAATCCAACCCTAACCTAGCAGGTTCAATAAGAACAGAAACAAAAGATTCGCAAAATATATTAACGATTATCATCTTTTATGCTATATCATATATTATCCCAACTTTTTTTTTCTTTAGAAACCATATATTAATTCAATATGTTAATCATCATGCCATTGTAGAATACAAAATTAATAGTGCACATTTTCATTTTAAATATTTGATGTGGAAGAGTATTTGCCGTTCAATCAACCAGCATAGGAATTTTCTTTAATTCATTCTCGATCAATTTGAATTGGAAAATTAGCTCCACTAACACTTCCTACATAAAAATAAATTAAATGAAATTTATTGCACCAAATAATCATGTACCACGCGTGTATCATATCCCAAAACACGTTATATGAGTTTTGAAAGTAAAAACGATTACAAATTATAATATGTTTCTAGTATCAAAACTACATAATTTTGAAATGAGGGCTATTTTACTAAAAATTTACAAATATGGTCTTCTTAAATAATAATTCATCTTGACTGGGTTATTTAAATAAAAAGCTCATTTAAATTTATCATTTCCAATCTTACTTATGTATGAAAATACATGTACTTCGCTGTTATAATTTGATTTATGAAGTATCTTCTAAGAATAAAAACACATAACTTTTAAATAAATACTTATAATTTTAAAATGCATACTTACATAAAACGTTTACTTATACAACAATGCAACAATTAGAATAAAAATGCATACTTATAATTTTAAAACACATACTTATAACAATTAATTAACCACTTAAATGATTACACACACATATAACAACATAGCAATAATTAAAAATAAAAACACACATACTTATATATAGCTTTAAAACACATACTTATAGTTGTAAAACACATACTGATACCCTTACTTATATATATCAACATAACAATGAAAACAAAACACATACTTATAGCTGCAAATTGCACACTTATGTAAAACACTTATTTATATACCAACATAACAATAAGAATAAAAATACATATATAATTATAACTTAAAAACACATACTTATAGTTGTGAATCACATACTTATATGAAACACTTACTAATATAGTAACATAACTATAAGAAAAAATCGCATACTTATAGTTGTAAAAAGGATACTTATATAAAACGCTTAATTATATAGTTACATAACAATTATAATAAACATACATACTTAAAGTTGTAAAATAAATACTTATATAGCAACATAATAATTATATTAATGAAAACATATACTTATAGTTTTAAATAACGCACACTTATTTATACTAGTAACTAATATTACTTTAATTAACATGCAAATAATTATCATCAAAACATTCAAAAAATTGACAATATATTCACTGATCTGTTGAGGTCATATACATTTAGCCATTAAACACACACTCTCTAAATATACACATATATGAAGAAAAAAACATATAGAATTTTTGAATCACTCTCTTGTGAATCGGGTGTATGGAAATCCATGCACCCGAATCGGATTTGGGGCGACTGACCCGTTTTTTTTTTTTTCGCGCTACTTTTCCAGATTTTGGTCATGACCTTTAGGTGATGTTAGAGATATATTTACATGACGTTAGACATACATTTAAGTTGTTTTAAGAATATCTTTATGTTATGTTAGAGTTACATTTATGTTATGTTAGGGATACATTTATGTTATGTTAGATACCTTATCCAATATATAAATGTATCACTAACATAGCTAAAAGGTATTTATAATATAACTAATATGTATCTTTAAAATTGCTAAAAGGTATGAAGGTAAAGTTGAAAATTTTAAGGGTATAAAATCAAGATTTAAATGTATCGTTAATACATAAAGGTATCTCTAACATCAAGTAAATGTATGTCACCTGAAATTCTAAGGATATGAAATCAGCATTCAAAGGTATGGGACGCGCATGAGAGCGCGTATTTAGGGCGCGTGGGTGGGTCGACCTTGGTGCACGGATTCCAAATCCATACACTCGATGCACAGAAGTATTTGTGAGAATTTTAATGGAATTAGAGCAATGAGATGATTTCACATGAATTTTTGTGATGTTAATATTGCATTATTTTTGTAATATTGGAAACAATATTTGATTAAAATAGCAATTTAGAAAAAGAAAATAATTTTATCGACGCATAATTCACCCTTCAATAATTTAAGAGATCTCAAACTATTCTAGATGGTGGTAGTTGACCTTAATTCAAACAAGTTTTAAAATAGTATGTGTATTTTATTCAATCCTTTTTAACTTGTGAAATTCCATTAATTTCAACGCTAGATGCATTTATTGTCATTAATAATCAAATTTGGAATCTCTTTTTATCTTCTTCTTTTCTTGTCCTATTTGTTCGCTTAATTTACTATTTTCCCATTTTCTACTGCATAATTAAAGTATTGGCAAGGAATTAAGTCAAATCAATATTTAAAGATATTCCTTTACCAAAAAAAAAAAAAAGAAGAAGATATTTTCATGTTGTATTTAAGATAAACCCTCCAATCCAATGTTTTCATAATTAAGATGAAGATACACTATATTGAAACTTAAATAAATCCATATTATAAGTATGTGCATATAATTAAATAAATGGAGACTACTTATTTATCTCGAATAAATATAAATGGAAATACGTATCAAAATCAATGTTTTAAACTGGATGGTCAAGTATTTCAATTTAGAATCTATGACATATAAACTGTAGTTTTTGCTTTGTTAATTAATAATTTTCCAAGAAATAACCTTTTTACTTCACTTTTCTTCCATATTTGTCTTAATGTAACGCACACAATGAAGGTAGATTGGGATTTGTTAACATAATCATGGGATTCATCATTAATTTCTCTAAATTTCAAACCAACCATTATATATATATATATATATATATATATAATATGATATGATGTTCTAAATAGTCTCTCCATTTAAACCTTCTAACACCAACAAAAAATTAACAATCAAGCTTTGATCTTCATCTATGGAAGCCCTTGAGCCATGCCACTCCGAGGCCTCCAATATTTCGGCCACGTCGGAAGAAACACCGATCAAGAACGACAAAATGAAGGAGAAATTAGAGGACAAGGACGAGGAAGAGAGATCTGACATGAAGCATGAGACAAAGTCTCGTGTCGTGTTAGATCTCAAGCTTGTTAGTGATGAGTTGATGTGTAAGGAAAACTCTAATCCGATGCTCGAACTCAATCTTTTCAACTCTATGGATCCCAACGAGGATGGGAACCCTAAATCCTCGGAGTCGAAAACTTTCACGTGCAATTTTTGTAGGAGGGAATTTTCAACGTCTCAAGCATTAGGGGGCCACCAAAACGCACACAAACAAGAGAGGGCACTGGCGAAGCACCGCCACAACGTGGTGGATGTGGCAGCTTCCGGTACCCCTCCGCCCTACGGTCACCCGGGGTACCCCTACTACCCCTACTCAACGTTCCATCATCAAGTTCCTTTTTATGGAACCTTCAATAAGGCACTAGGGGTCAGGACAGATTCCATGATCCACAAACCCTACTCGTACCATGCTCCATGGCCGTCTTCGTCGCCTTACGCCTATCGTTTTAGCCGTGAGAAGATGTCTAGGGCTTACTTGATAAGCCCACCACCATCATCAGCATATGATGGATTGAAGATGGAAAATTTCCAGCCAAATAAAAGTACTAGTGGCAGTGGATTATTAGGTCTTGATAAGATGGGTGCAACCCTTAACTTAGGAATGAACCCTAATCCTAGTTCTAATCCTAATCCTACCATTGTTGAAAGTGCATGTAATGCAACAACGAGCAAGGGTAGTGAAGGTGATAACAATCAACGGATGAGATTTGGAAATGGTGATGATACCGATGATCCAACGGATGACACTCCAGGACTTGATTTGAATCTCAAGCTTTGAGATTGTTTTATCTTTTTCTTCATTGAAACTTTTATTTTTTATATAATTACATTGCTAGTTTTGGATTGTAAGTGGTGATTAGAGAGTGTGTTTTTCATTTATTTTTTTCAGTGTTCAAATATTTAAGAGAAGAAAGTACACCATAGTTATTTGTTCTAAAGTAGGATGAGTGTTCATATTTCTTTAATTCAAAATTATAATGCATGCACATATTTGTTTACTATTAATGTGTTCATTGTTGATGCATGTGTAACAAGTCCAATGAAATTATTGATTTCAAATCACAAGATTTAAAGAAAGAATAAAGTTCTTACACTTCATCAATGGAAATATTAAGAAGTACCCATTACAAACATGTGATCATTATTTTATAATACATAGTAAGGAAATTTAATCCATTATTATCAATTAATTGAGTCACGAGATCAAATCTTTTTCACATCTTCCCAATTACTTCAATTAATATTAGATTATTTGCGATGACTTTAGCGTGGGTAGCAATAAATTTATTGATGTATCATATCCCGTAAATCAGTCATTTTAACAAATAAAATTTCAAAATTTTCAGACATATCTGATTTGTGCCTGTGTGTTTATCATTAACCAACCTGTCTACAAACGAATTCTTTCAATATTACGTACAACTCAGCGATGCACGAGTTCTAATAATATATATCATACAATGAATAAGGGGAAAATTCAATTTTAATCCACTTAGGAGGCTATTGCCCATTTTTAGTCCACTATGGAAGCTAAATTCAATTTTAGTCCACTTAGATCAAAATTCGTCACTATTTGGTCCTATTTTCGCCGGAAAATGGGTTTCGTCGGTGATTATAATTCAACCGCGATCGGAATTTTTTAAAGGCCTATGTGGCACTTCTGGAGCCCACTTGGACCAATAAGTATTATCTGAGTCATCTTTTTTTATATATATGAATTTTTTTTGCAGAAAAATTAAGAAAAAAAATCGTAAAATAATTAAAATTTGAAATCTTAAATCGAAATTGTAACACCCCCTCTTCTAGTGGTGTTATTACTTTTACTAATACGTAAAATTTCCATTATTATTATTATTTTTTTTTTACAGCAAAAAACACATTTTCTAAAAAAAACCTCATGCTCGAAGTTTAAAATAGTCTAACCATTTTCAAAAGAACAAATATTTAAACAAGAATTTAAGTCAAATAATCTAAATGCAACCATGTAATAAAATCCTTGAACTAAACCGTTTAGCATGAAAACTTTTTGAAAAAAAAAAAACAATGTCAAACCAAATTCCGAGGTTCCGCCGTTACCACCCATCACACTTCAGCGCTGCTACCTCCTTGCATCACATAATTACCCTTGCCTTGATCTGCAGTATGAGGTAATACTATAAGCGAAACGCTTAGCAAGTACATCACCTAATCTCACAAAACATTTTTCGTTCATCGCAACTTTTGGAAAAACAATATAAAGTTCAATCAATAAAATAAATAAAACTCTTATACTCGAAAATAATATATTGTGGGCCCAGACATGGTACCAATGCGCGCAACTCCGAAGAATCCGGGGTAGCTAGCCACCGAATCCAAACGGAGCAACTCAAAACTCATAGGGCGGTCTCGATGCCCTTAAACTCATCTCGTGGGCGATCTCGGTGCCCTTAAACTCATCTCGTGGGCGATCTCGATGCCCGGTACCAGTCTTACAACATATAAAATAAAACTATAAGTATATATATTTATATACTTTCTTAAAAATATATTTTTTTTTCTCACTTTACATAAAACATGATTAACTCGCATCTCGTACTTAATCAAAACTCATGGTAGCTCATCAATTTGCCAATCATTCAAGCATATTCATAGAAAACACATACTCATCACAAAGCCAATCATTCAGGCATATACGTTCATCACTTAGCAAATCATTCAGGATACTCATAGAAAATATACGTTCATCACTTAGTAAATCATTTAGGATACTCATAGAAAACATCAATAAACATCCACATATCTTTAGCATCAATAGTAATCAATAAAAATATAACTACTCATACTGCAGGTGAGAGATGTACTTACTGGAAATTCTTCAAACTCACTCTACCTCTAAATCCTTAAGCACCCTTCTAAACTTTCTCCCTTCTAAACCTTCTCCACAAAATCTGGAGTGTAACCAATTCATAAGGTAACTTAATCAGGATTTGATTATCTAACACCTAGATTAGTAATAATCCTTCTGGTGGTATCAACACACTTTCTTAATCTATAACTTGGTTTCCATAAAGAATTTTGTAGACTTAGTAATCCAATCAAATTACAAACTATAACAGATTGCAAAATTTTTATTATTATTCCTCCTTATCATAATCCAAGTAATTAGATAGAATAATCTCAATATTAGTCCAAACTGTCCATCTAGCTACGTCTCCATTGGTTTCCCTTTTTAGTTTCCTTTTAATTTACTCTATGAAATTGTATAGCTTTCAATTCAATCTCTCTCTCACACACACATATATATAAGTGACTAAATGTGTTATATACATTAAGAGAAGAAAAGCATTAATCTGAACTAATAATAAAATGGTAATTAAATGACTGCTAATATCTACCTAGGTTACATATAGTATTATTATAATTTTTCAATTGCATTTAGTAGTCATTGTAACATTCCTACCAAAAACATAAATATTATCGTTAAGAGTTCTAGTTTCCTAAATCCGTCGGCCACTTATCAAAATTGTGAATTCAATGTATCATACTAATTATTTTCATATTTCTTATAGTCAATTTATATGAACAAAACCTCATTGCATAAACTCATGGGAATAAAATAATCTAAACAAAAGACCAATATTACCTTTCAAAATCTTGTACTCCAAACTGTTTGGTAGGGAAGACCTTTGATTTCGTTTTTCTTTTCTTCTCGTTTCTCTTCAATCCTCTTCCTCTCATGCTCTCTCTCTCTCTCTCGTTTCTTCTTTTACTTCTTATCTTTTTTTTTCTCTCTCTAGGTTCTACCTAATATTCATATATATAGGATTTGATAATCCTATATCTTTTATACGTTAAAGGGCAACGTGACTCCTAATATTTCTCAACTACACCTTATTTTCTTTATCTCAATTTAGATCATCATCTTTTAGGAGTTTAAAAGCAACTTGAACTCCTTGTATATCTCAAAGTTCGTAACAAACTTATTTTATTTGTCTCAACTAATTAATTAAAAATTTAAATCCTATATCTAATTTAACATGTTCATAGCTTACTAATTATTAAAGAGTCCAAATCACACAAAATATATTATTTAAGCTATCACATAACTAATTTAACAACAAACGTCTCACTATAACATCATGATAACTAAAATTAGTCCATATTTTGATAATAGAGATTTGAGTAAAGATTGGGGTGTTACAATCCCCTTCTCCTTATAAAAGTTTCGTCCTCGAAACTTAGACAAAGGAAAGATATAATTTTATTTAAAGGTGTAACATATCAGAATTCTTCGTTGCATATCATAAGTTAAAAGAAAATATCTCAATAAAGAATTGACTTGAGTGTTGAGCTTCATAACAACTGACTAACCATAAATGCATGTTTAGTTTGCTATACTCATAATTGCAATGATAACTTTCCTCATCTAGATTCCAAAATTAATTTTCTTTTATTTAATATCAAGAATTTAAACTCTCGTCATAAGAAAAATTTAAAAATGAACTGATTAGAATGTTCAATATAAAATGGAGTACTCAACTACTATTTATTCTTTTATCATGTAGAATGATGTACTACTCTTGCAAATAAACTATTGCACATTGCACAAACAAATGACATTCGGTTCATACTTTGTAGGTTATTTCTCTTCAAACTAAGCTACTAAATGTTCCCTTGATAAGGAAGTCGTGTATTACCCACTTATCTTATACACTCTCTAAACTCTCAAAATCATCATATGTTATTCATAAAACACATCATACTTTCTTATGAACCATTACATTCAATTAGTTACTAGACATCAAAACTCTCTTCTTGTGCGGGAGATTCGAGATCATCTTATTCTTATATATGATAGATTTGAAGGTCATCTTACCCTATGGGTGCAGACCACTTTAACTCAACAAAAATCCCTCAAATCATTTTATCTCAACTGGAGATCTACAAATTATCTTATCCCAACTTCCACTCATTTGTCATTGACATGACTATTTTCATCTCTTACAACCTCAAACATATAACTTAATCATATAGCGTCAGACACACATCTTCATGAAGCATTTACAAAACCACAACATACGCCCACATTATATTGCTTCTTACTGTAAATTATATATCCTTTGGTTATATCTCACTTTGAATTTCTAGTTTACAAGTATTCTAACATACAATTAAAACGTAACAAAAAAAAAATCAATGTTATAACAATTAGCAAAGACGAAAAATAATGACTCATGAATCTGCACATAATAACAACCAAGTTTTATACTGCTTAACGTGAACTTTTCTTTTAATAGATCACTTTCAGAAAAGGCTCCAAGTCACTTTAAGTCAAGTTCTATTTAAATTATCATAAATCATCTATGACTATAAGTTCTACTCATCATATTAAATCAAGTCAATGACCAATCAAATATTAAATAATCTTTCTAGATTTTTTTTTATTGTCCTTCATAAACTATTATCGCATTGATGCATTGTTATTATAATGAATCAACTTCTTCTTCTTCAATTAACATTCTCAGAAGTATTGTATTTCTTGATTTTAATGTGTATTAGAACAAAATATATTCTGCAAGGACTACTTGTGCTAGCTTATGTTAAAAGTCGAAATAACTTGTCTTTTGTGAGGTTAAGGCAAAATATATAATTTAAAATCTCTTAAATTAACTCAAACATATATTTCGTCATATTAGTGTTCTACCTTATTAAGGTCTTGTATGATAAACGATATGCTTTCCTAGTCAAATACAATAATTCTACTTCCATGGATATCGATTTCTTTATAACTTAGGACCAAAGTTTTTTTTTTTTTACGTAGATTTATTCCATGCATGAAACATGATTTTCTACCACTTAGTATGTTATTATTCCTTCTCTTTATTCTTAATGTCCTTGCAAAGCTCATTATGCATTTTCCCTTGTACCTCTATTGATTTTTCTATCCATATAAGCTAGTGATTTTTTTTTTTACTGTTGTTTTCGAATATCTCATACTATCTAATGTGTAGTTTATTTCATGCATAATTTACTATCTAACATATTTAACTCGTCAGTTAAATAACTCAATTAGCCTAATGAAATGATTCATCTCGGTTGCATAGCAATCTAACTCTACTTCTTAGTATTTCATATTTAGCAAGACTAAACATATATACATAATCATCTTCCCGTATTTTCTAACAACATTTAGTTATTCTCGTAGATATTCAATATTACACCAAGATGAAGAATCTCGCTTAAGATGGTCAACACTACTCTTAATACCTTTAACATATATTTACCATCAAGATGCTCTTCTCTTTAACAACTAAAGTTTATTAATTCAAAGCATTCAATGTTGATCTTAATGTAAATTATATATTAATCTATTAGACTCAACTAGATTGTAAAATAGGACATGCTAATATATCAATATGTACAAAATGAACATAATTTTTTTTTTTAAGTATTCACAGGTAAACATTATTAGATAAGTTTAATTGTTTTACACTCACATATGTATAATTAAGTACTAGTTCTTTAGCTAATGCTCTTAAACTTATAGATGATTTAACAACACATTAAAGACTTTTGCCCTCACTTCACTCCCAACAAAATAACTTAACATTATATATTATAGCTTGATAAATTATTGCAAATCCCATATAATGACCAACTATATGTGCTAAAATGTATAGTTTTCTTTTAAGATGGATACTGCATTTTTTCACGTTTTCTTCTCGCTTGACAAAACTAAATCTTTTCCTTTTCTTTTAGCTTTCTTATGCTCACTTTGTATAAATAATCAAAACCAATCAACTATGAATCTTTGAAGCCCCTACTTAAATACTTATCAGTTAAACTCATTTAATATGAATCTAAAAAAATACAAAACAAATCTCATTATTATTATTATTAATTTGCATTTAATCTATTCTCATACTTTGACCCTTGATTTTGGATAAGAAATAGTATATTATAAAGGATTCATTCCAATCAATTCCTAGTAAAAATATATTTGTCTCAGCTCATCTAAGAATTATAGGTAAGGTTACACGATTTCATTCATTTTCATTTTGTTTTTCTTCTGTTGAAATCTTACGGCAACTCGTATTTTGAGTCAAAACATATTCTCAAGGCTAATTATTTGATTAACTATTAAACATCTTTAGTTATGATATCAAACTTATGATATAGACCATTTTTATTTAGTATTATTGAATGTCTGAAACATATTGCCCTTACTTTATGCAACTAAGTATATTAACAAACACATTACTTAATAATGCTACCTACTATATCTCCAGCTATTATTATTTCTCCTTTACTCATTTACAATGCATCTCTTTTATTTGAATTGGATGACCAACACATTAATCCAACCTCTCATATTTTGTATTAAATTTAAGATGTTAATGATCTAGAGTTCAAATGTATTTCATCAACTCCTGATAACTTGTACCATTTACATTACTATATTGTCTCTTGGATATATATGTCTGTTTTTCTGCCATTAAGTGAGTTACTACATATTCTATCGCCACTCTTTTATCCTTTGAATCAATCTCAAGGTCTACTCGAAATCATTATTTCTAAGCATTACTATTTTTTTTCTCTTCTTTACTCAATTGAAGTTTCTTTCTTTGATAACTGTGTTATACGAGAAATTCATTAATCCAACCATTTATGCTCTATCAAGCTTATATTAAATTAGAGTACATAAAATCTAATAGCCAAACACATTTCATATAACACCTAATTGACTACGTTGTCTACTTCTTTTATGATATTTTGGGACACGTTTGTATTATATCAATATGTGATTTGTTAAATATTTTGTAACATCACTTGCATCCACTAAATCAACATAAGATCATCTACCTCATTAATCTTCTATCCAAATGTAAATCATCGTTCGTTGCCTTTGGATATAAAATCATCACAACACATATTCTTTCTCCAATATACATATTTGGCATATCACATAAGATGTTTGTACATCAATCTATGACAGAGCATATAAGTCCAGACTCATAAAAAAAAATCAAATTTAAACAGTATTTAAATACAATTCATAGAAGAAAGATTAAACAATAAACGAAAGTGAAATTCTGCTTCAACATTACACGTATACTAACTAACAAAACATAATAAACGGTCTTACTTGGAAGGCAGCAGAACTGAAGTTGATAATGACTTGACGGAAGGCTGGAAATTGACTCTGATACTATATTTGTAACACCCCCTCTTCTAGTGGTGTTATTACTTTTACTAATACGTAAAATTTCCATTATTAATTTTTTTTTTTTTACAGCGGAAACACATTTTCTAAAAAAAACCTCATGCTCGAAGTTTAAAACAGTCTAACCATTTTCAAAAGAACAAATATTTAAACAAGAATTTAAGTCAAATAATCTAAATGCAACCATGTAATAAAATCCTTGAACTAAACCGTTTAGCATGAAAACTTTTTGAAAAAAAAAAAACAATCTAAAACCAAATTCCGAGGTTCCGCCGTCACCACCCATCACACTTCAGCACTGCTACCTCCTTGCATCACATAATTACCCTTGCCTTGATCTGCAGTATGAGGTAATACTATAAGCGAAACGCTTAGCAAGTACATCACCTAATCTCACAAAACATTTTTCGTTCATCGCAACTTTTGGAAAAACAATATAAAGTTCAATCAATAAAATAAATAAAACTCTTATACTCGAAAATAATATATTGTGGGCCCAGACATGGTACCAATGCGCACAACTCCGAAGAATCCGGGGTAGCTAGCCACCGAATCCAAACGGAGCAACTCAAAACTCATAGGGCGGTCTCGGTGCCCTTAAACTCATCTCGTGGGCGATCTTGACGCCCTTAAACTCATCTCGTGGGCGATCTCGGTGCCCGGTACCAGTCTTACTACATATAAAATAAAACTATAAGTATATATATTTATATACTTTCTTAAAAATATATTTTTTTCTCACTTTACATAAAACATGATTAACTCGCATCTCGTACTTAATCAAAACTCATGGAAGCTCATCAATTTGCCAATCATTCAGGCATATTCATAGAAAACACATACTCATCACAAAGCCAATCATTCAGGCATATACGTTCATCACTTAGCAAATCATTCAGGATACTCATAGAAAATATACGTTCATCACTTAGTAAATCATTTAGGATACTCATAGAAAACATCAATAAACATCCACATATCTTTAGCATCAATAGTAATCAATAAAAATATAACTACTCATACTGCAGGTGAGAGATGTACTTACTGGAAATTCTTCAAACTCACTCTACCTCTAAATCCTTAAGCACCCTTCTAAACTTTCTCCCTTCTAAACCTTCTCCACAAAATCTGGAGTGTAACCAATTCATAAGGTAACTTAATCAGGATTTGATTATCTAACACCTGGATTAGTAATAATCCTTCTGGTGGTATCAACACACTTTCTTAATCTATAACTTGGTTTCCATAAAGAATTTTGTAGACTTAGTAATCCAATCAAATTATAAACTATAACAGATTGCAAAATTTTTATTATTATTCCTCCTTATTGATGTGGGATGACTAGAGGAGTTTAAAACCATTGACGAATAATATCTCTTTGGATAAGTTAAAAATTATAAACTGATTTGGCAGAACTCGGCAGACGTGGAGAGCCATAACTGATTTGGCAGAACTCTGCAGACGTGGAGAGCCATAACTGATTTGGCAGAACTCGGCAGACGTGGAGAGCCATAACTGACTTGGCAGAACTCGGCAGACGTGATAACATTGAAAAAGTCAGACGTGATGACGTGGAAGACGTCAGACGTAGAAGAGGTCAGACGAGAGAGTCCAAGGAAGGATGTTGGGCTTAATAAAGCATGGACCCAATGGGCTATAAATCTTTATTCAATTAGGGTTTATAGGAAGTAAATGACTATTATACCCTTATAATGTAGTATAAATTGTAAGGATGAGGACTTCTCATCCAAGTTATCCATTTTTACTCTCTTCTACCAAATATTTCTCTCTCTATCCTTTAGATATTTCTTACTACATTCCTCTATTTTGTTGATTGGGAAAACCCACCCCTCAACAATGGCGCCGTCTGTGGGAAACGTGGGGAAAAAAGTCTAATTTCAGAATTAGCTCTACACCTGCGTCTCTCACCAAGCATTCGCTGAAGATGGAGATGTCTCACGGGCTGATAGGATTCCTAAATTACGAGGGCGATGGCTAAGAGAAAAACAGAAGAGGGAATAACTTGTACCTTCGAAGTCATGCCTACACAAAACCAGAATTTGGACAAAAGTGGAAATGGCAGAAGACAGAGATCTGCCGTGTGAAAAGTGGAATGTATGAAAAGCCAGATCTGTCAAAATTAGATCTGCTATATTGCGTAGTAGAAGTTAAAGGCATACATAATATCATGTCATATGTGGGATTATCTTTAAAATCAAAGATTATATTCAAAATCAAATCAGATCTGCTAAGATCACAAATTTATCCGATCAGCCTCTGTATCAGATCTGTCATCTTATCAGATTCAGACCTGCCAAGATCATGTTTGCCTGATTTATCCGATCAGCCGCCATAGCAGATTTGTGTTGGATCATATCTGGCAGATAAAATCAGATCTCATTATATTGCACTACATTCTCACATTGATCAAATCTGTCAATCACCTTGATCAGATCTGTTAGTTACTTTGAGGAAAAATCAAGTTTTGAAAAGGTCTACCAATTATTATCAGACCCAGAAAAATCAGTTCTGCTAGTTCTGTTTTGAAAATCCGTGTTATTATCAGACTATAAAAAGTCAGTTGTGCTCTGAGAATCAGTCCTGCTTTGTGAAAAGTTAGTTCTGCTCTGAAAATCTGTTGGAAAAATCATGTCCTGAAAATAGTTCTATTATTTATCTGCTCTAAATTGGATCTGCTATAAGTTCTGCCAGGGTAAAATGTCTTGCCTAAAAAAAAAATTATTTTCATATATAGAAAGTGAATCTGTTCAGATATGCCAAAATCAGTTCTTAAATCAGATCTGCTCGTTCTGCTCAATTAAATCAGATCTGCATCCTAAATCAGTTCTGTTATTTCTGCTCAATTAAATCAGATCCGCCTCTGGAAAAACAGTTCTGCTCAATTAATCCGGAAAATTAGTTCTGCTCAATTAAATCAGATATGCATTCTTAAGTCAGCTCTGCTGTGTTCTTAAATCAGATTTGCTCATTCAAATATGCCCTAGAAAGCAGCCTTCCGGGCAGAGGCCAGATCTCCGGGTCGCGTAATCCTCTGACTCGTAAAGGTGGGGCCTGAAGACAAATATGCCCTAGAAAGCAGTCTTCCGGGCAGAGGCCAGATCTCCGGGTCTGCGTAATCCTCTGACTCGTAAAGGTGGGGCCTGAAGACAAATATGCCCTAGAAAGCAGCCTTCCGGGCAGAGGCCAGATCTCCGGGTCTGCGTAATCCTCTGACTCGTAAAGGTGGGGCCTGAAGACAAATATGCCCTGGAAAGCAGCCTTCCGGGCAGAGGCCAGATCTCCGGGTCTGCGTAATCCTCTGAGTAAAAGATGGGGCCTGAAGACAAATATGCCCTAGAAAGCAGCCTTCCGGGCAGAGGCCAGATCTCCGGGTCTGCGTAATCCTCTGACTCGTAAAGGTGGGGCCTGAAGACAAATATACCCTAGAAAGCAGCCTTCCGGGCAGAGGCCAGATCTCCGGGTCTGCGTAATCCTCTGACTCGTAAAGGTGTGGCCTGAAGACAAATATGCCCTAGAAAGCAGCCTCCCAGGTAGAGGTCGGACCTCCGGGTCGGCAGTGACTTCTGACTTGGGTAGGTTTGGTTTAAAATCTGAATTGCACTGTAAAGCAACCCTCCTAGCGAAGTTGGGGCTTATGAAAACATGACCCTAGATGTCACATCTGCCCAAAAGATGGCACCTTTGATAGAAGACGTTACGAAGACCGTCATCTCTGATGAAGAAGTCAGCTGTGGTGGAAGACGTCACCTCCAACAAAAGACGTCATCTCTGGCGTAAGAAGTCACCTCTGGCGGAAGACGTCATCTCCAGCGAAAGACGTCATCTCTGGTGGAAGACGTCATCTCTGGCGTAGGAAGTCACCTCTGGCGGAAGACGTCATCTTTGGTGGAAGACGTCATCTTTGGCGAAAGAAGTCACCTCTGGTGGAAGACGTCATCTCCAGCGGAAGACGTCATCTCTAACGAAAGACGTCATCTCTGGCGTAGGAAGTCACCTCTGGCGGAAGACGTCATCTCTGGTGGAAGACGTCATCTTTGGCGAAGGAAGTCACCTCTGGTGGAAGACGTCATCTCCAGCGGAAGACGTCATCTCTAACGAAAAACGTCATCTCTGGCGTAGGAAGTCACCTCTGGCGGAAGACGTCATCTCTGGTGGAAGACGTCATCTTTGGCGAAGGAAGTCACCTCTGGCGGAAGACGTCATCTCCAGCGGAAGACGTCATCTCTAGCGAAAGAAGTCAGCTCTAACGAAAAGAAGTCATATCTGGTGGAAGAAGTCACCTTTGACGAAATACGTCATTCCTATAGGAAGAAATCATATGTCCAATGAAGAAAAGACCTGACGAAAGATGAGATCCGCCAGAAGACGTGATCCAACTGGAGATGAGATCTGCCAGAAGACGTGACCTGTCTAAGGACGAGATCTGCCAACAGACGAGGTATGAGATCTGCCAGAAGATGTGACCCGTCTAAGGACGAGGTCTGCCAATAGACGAGGTCTGTCAGAAGACGTGATCC
Organism: Scutellaria baicalensis; assembly: GCA_005771605.1. Classification (NCBI taxonomy): domain Eukaryota; kingdom Viridiplantae; phylum Streptophyta; class Magnoliopsida; order Lamiales; family Lamiaceae; genus Scutellaria; species Scutellaria baicalensis. The sequence continues at coordinate 19,592,124 of CM016721.1, forward strand.
AACTGGAGATGAGATCTGCCAGAAGACGTGACCTGTCTAAGGACGAGGTCTGTCAGAAGACGTGATCCAACTGGAGATGAGATCTGCCAGAAGACGTGACCTGTCTAAGGACGAGGTCTGCTAATAGACGAGGTATGAGATCTGCCAGAAGATGTGACCCGTCTAAGGACGAGGTCTGCCAGAAGACGTGATCCAACTGGAGATGAGATCTGCCAGAAGACGTGACATGTCTAAGGACGAGGTCTGCCAACAGACGAGGTATGAGATCTGCCAGAAGATGTGACCCGTCTTAGGATGAGGTCTGCCAATACACGAGGTCTGCCAGAAGACGTGATCCAACTGGAGATGAGATCTGCCAGAAGACGTGACCTGTCTAAGGACGAGGTCTGCCAACAGACGAGGTATGAGATCTGCCAGAAGATGTGACCCGTCTAAGGACGAGGTCTGCTAATAGACGAGGTCTGTCAGAAGACGTGATCCAACTGGAGATGAGATCTGCCAGAAGACGTGACATGTCTAAGGACGAGGTCTGCCAACAGACGAGGTATGAGATCTGCCAGAAGATGTGACCCGTCTAAGGACGAGGTCTGCCAATAGACGAGGTCTGCCAGAAGACGTGATCCAACTGGAGATGAGATCTGCCAGAAGACGTGACCTGTCTAAGGACGAGGTCTGCCAACAGACGAGGTATGAGATCTGCCAGAAGATGTGACCCGTCTAAGGACGAGGTCTGCCAATAGACGAGGTCTGCCAGAAGACGTGATCCAACTGGGATGAGATCTGCCAGAAGATGTGACCCGTCTAAGGACGAGGTCTGCCAATAGACGAGGTCTGCCAGAAGACGTGATCCAACTGGAGATGAGATCTACCAGAAGACGTGACCTGTCTAAGGACGAGGTCTGCCAATAGATGAGGTCTTCCAGAAGACGTGATCCAACTGGAGATGAGATCTGCCAGAAGACGTGACCCGTCTAAGGACGAGGTCTGCCAATAGACGAGGTCTGCCAGAAGACGTGATCCAACTGGAGATGAGATCTGCCAGAAGACGTGACCTGTCTAAGGACGAGGTCTGCCAATAGACGAGGTCTGCCAGAAAACGCAACTTACCCAAGAAGTTCACAAGTGCTGCAATTGACCAGTTCTGCCAGACCAGATCTGCTCAATCGCACCAGGGGGAGTAGCTAATGGGGAAATTAGCTCTCTACTCGAGAAGAAGTTTACAAGCGCTGCAATTGACCAGCTCTGCCAGACCAGATCTGCTCAATCGCACCAGGGGGAGTAGCTAATGTGGAAATTAGTTCTCTGCTCGAGAAGAAGTCTACAAGTGCTGCAATTGACCAGCTCTGCCAGACCAGATCTGCTCAATCGCACCAGGGGGAGTAGCTAATGGGGAAATTAGCTCTCTGCTCGAGAAGAAGTTTACAAGTGCTGCAATTGACCAGCTCTGCCAGACCAGATCTGCTCAATCGCACCAGGGGGAATAGCTAATGGGGAAATTAGCTCTCTGCTCGAGAAGAAGTTTACAAGTGCTGCAATTGACCAGCTCTGCCAGACCAGATCTGCTCAATCGCACCAGGGGGAGTAGCTAATGTGGAAATTAGCTCTCTGCTCGAGAAGAAGTCTACAAGTGCTGCAATTGACCAGCTCTGCCAGACCAGATCTGCTCAATCGCACCAGGGGGAGTAGCTAATGGGGAAATTAGCTCTCTGCTCGAGAAGAAGTTTACAAGTGCTGCAATTGACCAGCTCTGCCAGACCAGATCTGCTCAATCGCACCAGGGGGAGTAGCTAATGGGGAAATTTGCTCTCTGCTCGAGAAGAAGTTTACAAGTGCTGCAATTGACCAGCTCTGTCAGACCAGATCTGCTCAATCGCACCAGGGGGAGTAGCTGATGTGGGATGACTATAGGAGTTTAAAACCATTGACGAATAATATCTCTTTAGATAAGTTAAAAATTATAAACTGATTTGGCAGAACTCGGCAGACGTGGAGAGCCATAACTGATTTGGCAGAACTCTGCAGACGTGGAGAGCCATAACTGATTTGGCAGAACTCGGCAGACGTGGAGAGCCATAACTGACTTGGCAGAACTCGGCAGACGTGATAACATTGAAAAAGTCAGACGTGATGACGTGGAAGACGTCAGACGTAGAAGAGGTCAGACGAGAGAGTCCAAGGAAGGATGTTGGGCTTAATAAAGCATGGACCCAATGGGCTATAAATCTTTATTCAATTAGGGTTTATAGGAAGTAAATGACTATTATACCCTTATAATGTAGTATAAATTGTAAGGATGAGGACTTCTCATCCAAGTTATCCATTTTTACTCTCTTCTACCAAATATTTCTCTCTCTATCCTTTAGATATTTCTTACTACATTCCTCTATTTTGTTGATTGGGAAAACCCACCCCTCAACACTTATCATAATCCAAGTAATTAGATAGAATAATCTCAATATTAGTCCAAACTGTCCATCTAGCTACGTCTCCATTGGTTTCCCTTTTTAGTTTCCTTTTAATTTACTCTATGAAATTGTATAGCTTTCAATTCAATCTCTCTCACACACACATATATATAAGTGACTAAATGTGTTATATACATTAAGAGAAGAAAAGCATTAATCTGAACTAATAATAAAATGGTAATTAAATGACTGCTAATATCTACCTAGGTTACATATAGTATTATTATAATTTTTCAATTGCATTTAGTAGTCATTGTGACATTCCTACCAAAAACATAAATATTATCGTTAAGAGTTCTAGTTTCCTAAATCCGTCGGCCACTTATCAAAATTGTGAATTCAATGTATCATACTAATTATTTTCATATTTCTTATAGTCAATTTATATGAACAAAACCTCATTGCATAAACTCATGGGAATAAAATAATCTAAACAAAAGACCAATATTACCTTTCAAAATCTTGTACTCCAAACTGTTTGGTAGGGAAGACCTTTGATTTCGTTTTTCTTTTCTTCTCGTTTCTCTTCAATCCTCTTCCTCTCATGCTCTCTCTCTCTCTCTTTTCTTCTTTTACTTCTTATCTTTTTTTTTCTCTCTCTAGGTTCTACCTAATATTCATATATATAGGATTTGATAATCCTATATCTTTTATAAGTTAAAGGGCAACGTGACTCCTAATATTTCTCTACTACACCTTATTTTCTTTATCTCAATTTAGATCTTCATCATCTTTTAGGAGTTTAAAAGCAACTTGAACTCCTTGTATATTATTAAAGAGTCCAAATCACACAAAATATATTATTTAAGCTATCACATAAGTAATTTAACAACAAACGTCTCACTATAACATCATGATAACTAAAATTAGTCCATATTTTGATAATAGAGATTTGAGTAAAGATTGGGGTGTTACAGAAATACTAAAATCAAAAAACAAAATCATAAAATCAAAATCCTAAACATATCCCTAAATCCTAAATCGAAAAGAAATCCCTAACCCTAGTTTTAGAATCAACAAGTCTGATTGAGAGAGGAATCCAACATTGAGCGAGCAAGCCATCCATCTCCGGCAACCGTTGTTTGAGAATGGCCCCCTAAAAGCGTAAGGAAGCCTTAAAGGGGGGAAAACCGAAAGTCACAGGTCCAAAATCAAAACGTACGAAAGTCAATCCTTCTGAAAAAGCCCCAAAACCTGTTGATGCCCCAAATCCAGAAGACGCCGTAAATGTTGAGGACGACAGATGCTCAAGTCCAAGTTTGGAAGAAATACCTCCACCAAATGGAGATGCGGAGGAGACATTGAGAAAATTGGAGTTTGCCAGGCTGCGGGAGGAAATAGCGAAAGGAAAGACAATGAAAGGTGAGTACCATATTCCCTTTCTATTTATATGACAGTTTAGGGAATTTTGTGTGCTTGTTGTAGGGCTCCCACTGTGTTCACCATTTAATTATTGGTTGTTGGCATTGAAAGGTATATACCATATGTTTTTTTATATACTTTATGGCAATGTGTGGTCCATACATGTTTTGCTGCTTTTTGGATATGCCGGGATAAAATCACATTTGGTCCCATAACTATTGTCTTTTTTACAATTAGTCCCACAACTATTTGTTTTTTTAATTTGGTCCCATAATTTAAATAATTGCTCTATTTTGATCCCAATATCGTCAAAAATTTCAAATTTGGCCAGAAAATAGTCATATGACATCCAATTTGGGGATTTCCAATGAAAAATAATGACATGACATGAGATGTGATGATTATTGTATTGGTCCAAACATTAAAACAAATTGTTGACTGAGAATTTGGAAAATGAGATAGTACATTTATACTTAGAAGCAGATGTTTTAGACATGTTTCCAAGCCAAGACAGAGTAGAGTCTGAAATTGAATCTGATGATGATTATGAACCTAAAAAGCATGAGGCCTATGTAGATGCAAATGTTGAGCCTGAAACTGAATCTGATGAAGAAAGTGATGATGACGTGGTAGATGCTGAAACTGAATGTTTTGATGAAAATTGTGTCTGATGAGGAGATCTAGGATTGAAAGTTTCCCAATATACAACCCCAAAACATGCTGGAATCCCACATTTTAATTGGGAATGCTTTTTAGTTCTAAGCAAGAATTTAGGAAAGTCATCCAATCTCATGCAATTATGACTAGAGAAACCTGGAAACAGTGAGGAATAACAAGGATAGAGTGTATGTCAAGTGTGATGGACCAAAATGTGATTGGAAGATACATCTAAACAAACTTGAAAATGAACCAACTTGGCAAATCAATGTTTATCAGCCTGAACATGAGTGTGCTCCAACACATGAAGTTAAAAACATGAAAGCAAAATGGCTTGGGGAAAGGTTTCAACATAGGTTTCAGACTGACCCAAGTAGGAACTCAAGTCCTTTAAGTTGGATGTGATTAAGGACTTGAGATGCAATGTATCTAGGCAGCAGTCCTTGAGGGCTAAGAAAAGGGCTTTGGAACTCATAGAAGGGGACCCTAATGATCAATATAGGAAGCTTTGGTCCTATGTTGGGGAACTTAGGCTTTGTAACACAGGTTCAACAATTCTACTTGGAACATATGAACAAAACAGGTTTTCTCACTTGTATATATGCTTTGATGCATTAAGGAGAGGGTTTCTAGGAGGATGCAGACCTTTATTTGTTGGGGGTTGATGGTTGTTGGTTGAAGGGAAGTGCAGGGGGTGTTCTGTTAAGTGCTATTGGAGTGGACCCAAATAACAACCTGTATCCTGTAGCCTTTGTTGTGGTAAAACAAGAAGACTTTAGAACTTGGGAGTGGTTTCTGACAGTGTTGAAGCAAGATCTAGAGATAGTTAATGCAGAATCTTTCACCATAATATCTGACAAGCAGAAGGGACTGTTCAAGGCTGTAGGCTCTATTTTCTTTGGGGCAGAACATAGGTACTGTGTTAGGCATATGCATAACAACATGAAGGCTGCAGGGTTTAGGGGTACTTTGCATAAAAATCTGTTGTGGGAGTGTGCCCAAGCCACACCAGTTGGTGAATTCAGAGAAGGGATGAGGAGATTGAAAGATCACAGTGAGTCTTTGTGGGAGTGGTTCAATGACAAGCCACCAAGTAAGGCTTATTTCAGAGAGACATCAAAGTATGACATGCTTCTAAATAATGTTTCTGAGTCATTTAATAGTTGCATACTAGAGTCAAGAGACAAGCCCATTATTACCTTGTGTGAGTGGATCAGAGTGTACATCATGAGAAGGCTACAAAAGTGTAGGGATAGAGCAATTGGAAAATGGAAGTCCAAACTGTGTCCCAAAATTCAGAAGATGTTGGATGGGTATAAGGCAACAATGGGAGACTTCATACACATAAAGGCTCATCACAAGCATTACCAAGTGTCTAGTTATGATGGTACACAATATGCAGTTGACATGGAGAAGTGGCAGTGTACTTGCAGATTGTGGCAGCTAACTGGAATTCCTTGTAGACATGCTACATGTGCAATTTTGACTTAGGGACAGAATTTGGAGGACTAGGTTGATAGGTATTATTTTGTTGAGACATACATCAAAGTGTACCAGCATGCCATTCTAGGGGTTAGTTATGAGAAGCTGTGGGGGGATTCAACATGCATTTCACCATTACCCCTCACTTTGCAAAACCTTCTAAGGGCAGACTAGTGAGGCAAAGGAAGAGGGAAGAAGGAGAACCATCCCAGGGTAGAAGAAAGGGAAAAGGAAAGGTTGAAACTGCAACAAGGCTGAGCAGAATAAGAAAGAAAGGGAAAAATGTACTCTTCTGTTTTTTGTTTGTTATGTCTAGAGATAAATCCTAATCTGAAATTTAATTTTATTTGTGCTCCAAAATCATGACAGGGTAAACAAGAGGGAAGTGCCCAAGAGGTACCAGTTCGGTCTGATCTAGAAGAACCTAATGTTGTAAGTTTGAAATATGAAAACAATGACCCTAATTTATACTTGAATGTTGGCTCATGACAGTGTTTGTACCAGGTGCTCCCACAAAGTGATGCAAATGTGGAGATTGAAGAAATTAGCAAAGAAGAAATGACACAGATAGAGGCTGCCATTGATGAATATCTCGTGACTGAAGAAGCTAACATTCCACCACCAACAATGTATGAACAACTTTCACAATCCCAGAGTCAAAGATCAAGTGCACAAGAGGAAATCAACCTTTGTATCTATGTTTATATTTTGGCATAACTTCAGAACTTTTGGAATTTGGTATTTTTTTGCCATTTCATTTTGCAAAATAGTGTTGGATTGAAGTTCAATGGCAATCTTGTGTTCTATGTTGGATGAATTTTGCAAAAGAGTGTTGGCCCCTATGCTAATTACAGTAAAACAGATTCAAAGATTGACCCCAAATTATAGTCATAATAATACTTGATAGACAACAAGAGTTAACATTTTTGATACACAACAAGTTTCATACAAACTACCAATAGGGAATGATTACAAACTACCAATATCAGCCTGCAATCCACCAACATACAAGAAAAAAAATTTGGATTGCAATGAATCGCAACTTCATCCTCTTGTACTTGTTCTTCCACATCCTCTTGTCTTCTCTAAGGGTATTGTTTTGGTTAGCCAAACTCCGGAGGTCTTCTTTTAATAGCTTCATATCTCGTTTCAGGTATTTCATATCTTCTTTCAACATCTCATACGCTTCTCTCAAGTTCTTATACTTGTCATTGTCATCCCATTCGAAATAATCACACTCCCCACTTTTCTGCAGAAAACGTGGCACAACAATTTCACATTAAACACAACAATTTGCAGAATCAAAGGTCTGCAATCCAACCATATGTAATTTGCAGAGGCATAAAGAACATTTGCAATCTGAGAACACACCTATCAAAATCCTAAAATTTGCAATCTGTGAATTTACAACCAAAATTTGCACCTTACAAATGCAAAATCGAACACTTAATTCTGCCTTAAAATTGCAATTCAAAATTCTCACTTTCCACAGTTTCAAAAATCAACTACCCCCATGCCCAAGATACATATGAATCTTGTTTTATTCCTAACCCTAAACCTCCAATCATCAACTATAAACATTGAAAGAAACAAACTTACATTATATCTGAGACAACCCCAAAACCTCTTCCCTCGATTTGCATTTGTTTTTACCGTTCATAAAACCGCTTGTCGTCCACACAGACACTTGTGCGTAGTGGATTGTAAGGAGCAATCACACATTTTCGCCCCGATTAAATTTTGGAAAACTAGGGTTCTTCAATGATGACTTTGGGGAAGATTGGTTGATTTGCAGAAGCCCTTTCTTTTCCCGTTGATTTAGGATTTTGATTTTAGGATTTTTTTTTTTTGATTTTAGTATTTCGGTTTAAGATTTCAAATTTTAATTATTTTATGATTTTTTTCTAAATTTTTCTGCAAAAAAATTTCATATATATAAAAAGATGACTCAGATAATACTTATTGGTCCAAGTGGGCTCCGGAAGTGCCACATAGTGGACTAAAAATGGGCAGTAGCCTTCTAAGTTGGCTAAAATTGAATTTTCCCCCAATGAATGACTACAGATATTTATTGTTAAAGAAAATATTACGTGAATGAACATTAGATAACACACCATTTTGTCTCAAAAAACATAAATTACAAAGATATAAAGATAAGACAGTCGGTCCGTTAAGATCTCTAGTGCCATATATGTATTATCGAAAACTGGAAGATCGTAAGTCATAACAGATTGAAAATGAAAACTCCATCATCTTTAAGTAGTATCAATATCTTAAATTTATTGCACATGTTGGAGTTATATAAAACCATGGGAAAGTAGGATAAAACATTTATCACAAATAACGTGTTAGGAATAACAGTGTTACATTAACCTCAATATCTCAAATTTTATTTCGAGAAACACTTATGTACACCAGGGGTACGGATCTTAGATCCGTACCCCTGACTCAACCCGCTGACCCAGATCCATGTATATATATATATTTTAAAAAAAGTTGCCCTAATCCTCTCCCTTATGGAGTGTTGCTTCTTCTCCTCTTTCTCTCTCATTCTTTCTCTTGCTTTTTTTTCTCGTTCTCTCTTCCTGCTGCCATAATTCTTATTGTTTCTACCCTTTTTCTTCTTTAAACCCTAATTGTGTGTCGCAATCTCATCTTCTTCTTCTCTTTTTTTGGTAGCATTATTAATACTCTCCTTGATAGGGAAAAAAAAAGAAAGGATGACAATCTGCTCTTAAATGAGACAGAGAATGGTCTCGTTGACAGCGGGGTCTGCTCCTAAATGAGGCAGAGAATGGTCTCGTTGACGGCGGGACGGAGGCCAAGGTACTCGTTGTTGAGACCGTCGGTGGGGGCCGGGTTGAATGCACGGAGGAGCCATGACGGGTTTAAAGTTCATGTCGTTTTGAGATTGAGAGTCTGCAACTTTAATAGTGTTGTCATTGTTTGGATTCTTGTTGCTTTTTAGTGTTTTGAATCCATTAATGATAGAAAATTTTGATGTATTTGGTTTAGAAATTTGTATGTATTTATGATATTCCTTGTCATATTCCAATCAAATAGTTATGTTTTGACACCTTACTATAATGTAAGCATATGATACCACAAAGATAAATATGTGATACCTTAAGAGTATTTACGTAATACCTTGAAAAAATTACAAAAGTGTTACTGATAGTCTTTATATGTGTTATATATACTTTTTAAAGATATTATGAATTTTTGATGTAGTTCCTTCAAGTGATTATGAAATAAATACTTAGATGTTTCTGATTGTCTCTATAGATGTTATATATACATTCTAAAGGTATTATTAAAATTTTAATGTAGTTTTTTCAAGTGATTATGAAAATATTACAAAGGTGTCATTGATAGTCTCTATAGGTGTTATATACACTTTCTAAAGGTATTATGAAATTTTTGATGTAGTTCAGTTTCTTCAAGTGATTAAGAAAATATTGTAAATGATTTACATGGTTTTATTTTATTAATTAAGCTTTTAAATATATTTTTTGTTGAAAAGATTCATTAGATGATTATAAATAGAATGCTGGTAATTACACAACAAGTAAATGCTCCAATATAGCATCCAATTCAATTATACATCCTTAAAAACAACATAAATTGGTATCTTTTTCAAATTTTCAAGTCATGGAAATGCATATGATACCTTAAATGTTTATATATATCACCTAAAGACTATCCATATAACACCTGAACAAAATAAATAGATATGAAAATCAACTAAGAAAAATGTATTACAACCTTATTATACAAAGCAAGCAAGTGCGTAAAATAGATAAGAAACTCTACTAAAAAATGTATTACAGTCTTATAATACAAATCAAGCAAGGGTCTCTTCGATACAAGTGCTAGCATCGTTCTCTTCAAGAAGGGTTAGTTTGCAGCTTCTACTTCAAGATCCTCTAGATCAACGACTTCCGATGGTGCATCCCCAACACTTCCATCACCGTCACAACCACAAACTTTTGTGCTCACAAGAGAGAAAGAGAAGAACTGTAACTATGTTGAAGGAGAGAATAAGAGAAACATTTAAAAATCATAAAAAATTAAATCAAATACATCATGGAATCAAATAGAAAGCTAATGAATACTACATAATATATATGATACATTTCTGTGATACATATCACAAAAATGCATATGATACCTTGAATATTTATGTATACCACCTAAAAGCTATCCATATAACACCATGAAGGGGAGAATAAGAGAAGCATTAAAAAAATCATAAAAAATTAAATCAAATACATATCATAAAATTAAATAGAAAGCTAATGAATACTACATAATATATATAATACATTTATGTGATACATATCACAAAATGCATATTCATATAACATCATGAAGGGGAGAATAACTAAAATTACATATAATATCTTTTAAGGTAACCCATATGCTACCTTAAGCTAAAACTTATAATACCTTAAGAGTCTTTATCTGATATCCTAAAGTTCTATGAATATATACATGTGACACATCTAAAATAATCATATGATACATTAAGTGCATACATAGAATACCCCAATACTATTAATGTGATACCTTAAGAATCTATAAGATATAAAATCATATAATTTAAAGCATCAAATGCATTTATAACAGCTACATACATTCATATAACACTTTGAGTGTTTACATATAACACCTAAAAACTATACATATAACACCTCAATAACAAAAAAGAAACATATGGACCGTAAAACCATAATAACCAATCAAACTACAAAGCCTTGTAACAGTCGCCAAAGGAGCCTTCCTATACTTCTTTCCAGGAACAACCAATTCTTTTTAACTTCAAAAGAATAAAAAATAACAACATAGATCAGAATTTCAAAACCATATAAGTTAAAACATCAAATACATATATAACAACTACATTCATATAACACCTTAAGTGTTTATATATAACACCTAAAGACTATACATATAACACCTCAGTGAAAGTCACACATCTCATGCAAAAACATATCAGATCTTACCTGCCAGCAAAAACTTAATCATTATGATTATCTTCTTCTTTTCTTTTTGATCAAAAATCTGCGTTTTCTTCTTCCCTTCAAAACCTTTTTTGAGAGTACCCAAGATCTCTTCCTTACTTCTCTTCTTACAAACTAATCATCTAGCAAAATCGATTTCCTCTTCAAAACATTTCCTCTTCATTATGCTAACATAACCAGATACACAAAGTGAAAAACATATAAACAAAATTACAGAAGCAAAATACACACATTCCAGCAGCAAAAACTGAAAAATAAAAACCCTCGAAACACAGATCTAAACATCATGCAACAGGACAAACATAAACATAGAACATCAAAAACAACTATAACCCTAAAATCATCAAATACAGAAACTAAAACAAAATCTACAAAAAACCCGAAAATATGCAACATAGTGTTGGAATAAGAATCGAACGAGAAGAAGGCAAGATCGAACAAGAAGAAGGTAGGATAGAACGATAAGAGAGAAGAAGAATTGAACGAGAACAATAACAAAAAAGAAGAAAAAGAAATTGCGCAAGAGAAGAGAATAGAAAAAAAGAAGAAAAAAAATCCAAAAAAATATTTATACAGACCCATTAACCCAGACCGGGTCGGGTTAGGCGGGTCAGGGGTAGGATCCGTGCCCCGGGGTATATAAGTTTTGTTGTTTTATTTCAAGTTGTACACTCATTTTACGTATATATTTTAAAAATATCTTGAGTTTATTTATTTTTTAAACCAGAATTAGGTTTAAAAAAAGGTGAATATTACATTAATTATGTAGTTTGAATACATTAAATTAAAAAATTTAAAGTATGATTTTTTTTCGAAATTCAATTTTAATCCAAAATACTTTTTGAAAAATAAAAAATCGTAGCATTCAAACTATAAAAAAAATAAAAATAAAAATATATTAGGCTGAATCAGGGCCAAATCAATAATTTAAAAAATGATTTTTTTAAATATTCAAATTCAAATACAAAATATTGTCTAAATAATTCGCTAAAAAAATAAAATAAATAAATTATACCATGCACCAACTCAAATTGGATTATACCTCAAATTGGGTTATACCTAAATTTCACTACAACAAAATAGGCATTTAGCTACACTAATTTAGTGACGTTTGGAAATTGTGTTACTAAAAATTATGTAATAACGACGCTTTCAAAGAAAAGTAATTAAATTTTGAATTTTACTAACATTTTAAAATATATGTTGGCATTTTCATGATGTTTTATTGACGTTATTATAAAAGCGTCATTGCTGTATTACATTGGTGACACTTTTTTATTAAGTGTCACAATGAAGAAACAATTATCAACATTTTTGCGCTTGTGTGAGTAAATTAATAACTATTAGATTAACATGTCACTAAAGAGATGACACTTTTTATTTTGAAATTATAATTTTATGCTTTTTTTCATCTTGACACAAAGTTTACAAAGCTATTCAAAAACGTTATCGTTGACAATTACAATTAATACGTTATTTTATGAGTGTTGCAATACTTGCAAACACTATAGAATATATGTGTCGTTAGCAATTTGAGAAAGAACAAAAAGTGTCACAACACTATTCAAATATTTTGCTTTTGGAAAATATAATTATCACGCGATTTATAAGTGTTATTTGCTTGCAAACACTTTTATTGTAGTGTAGTTAAGAAATCGATGCTTGAAAAATATTATCACAACGCTTTTCAAATGTGTCGTTGAATAAAAATTTAACAATCACTCTAGTTAAAAGTGTGACAATGCTTCTAAACACTTTTGATGTTTGTGTCGTTAAAAAAATCAAAGCTCATATGAGTTTTAATGACACTAGTTAAAAAAATCGTTAAAAACAAAAAAACAAAAAGCAAAGGAAAAAAAAACCACCCCAAATGGGTTTAATGTCAGCATCCCCCTTCCCTTCATCGTCAAGTATTGAAGCATGCATAGTGAATCATGAGCTCGAGATTTTCGTAAGCTCGAGAGTTGTAGAGATTTGAGTTTGATTTCTCGCAGCTATCACTTTGCCAATCAGGTTTGAGATTGATGTATTGTTCTCTACTTGTTTTTCTTAATTTTTGTAGGGAGAAATTGTGAAGTTCATGGTAATTTTTCAATGTTTGATCTACTTGAACTTTGTGATAGATTAATTGGAGCATAGTTAACTATTTAAAAACAAATCTCATATGTGTAGATTTGTAGGTAAATTCAACAATATAACACTTTACATTTGATTGTGCAATTTTTGTTGCCCTCTTTCTGTTCGATGAAATGCCCCCGTGAAAAAATTGTCTTAATCTATGTTTTATGATGTTCATTCTATGCCAGAACATTGATCTCTTCTTAATATTGTTTGTTTCTTATTGATAAATGAACACCGACGATCATTTCAGTCATGATGCATTGCTCTTATATTCTTGTATGTGCTAGCTCATGAGTTTAATTTGTCTATAGTTTAGGCTTGTGCTCATGAATATTCGTCTCTTCCACTCTCTTTGCATGTTGGGTAATGATGGAAATTGTATATTCTATTTAGTTTGTGTATATGCTTTGTTTCCGTTTTAAGAAAATTAATCTAACCAAAAAAAGGAATTTTGTAGTAATAGACAAAAGTTGGATGCAAGAGCCTAGATCAAGTAAAGCATTTACTGATGGATTGTCCGATTTTATCAAATTTGCTGTTGATAAATCATCAATTAATGGACAAATTTATTGCCCATGTCGAAGATGTTTTAACAGATTTACCTTGGATGCAAAGACAGTTGAGGAGCACTTGGTTTGGGATGGTTTTCAAGCAGGTTATAGTTCTTGGGTATTCCATGGTGAAAGTATTTGTTCTTCATCAGACAATTATTGTAGTCCTATTGAGTCAAGTTCAATAAATATTGAAGAGAATCTTGACGGTGATTATCAATTGAGTGGACTTCTCCGAGATATACTTGGGGAAACAATTGAACATAATATGCAAGATGCAACGAGAGATGCATCTGAAAATTTAGATACACCAAACGACAGGCAAAATCCGACAAATGAGGCACAACCTGCTGGTGTAGATTTTACTACAAATAATGAAAGAAGCAGATATCCGACTTCGGAGAAAGAAAGAGACCAAGAATTGTACCCGGGATGCGTAAAATTCTCAAAAGTTTCTTTTCTATTGCGATTATTCGATCTGAAATGTCTTTTTGGTTGGTCAGCAAAGTCGTTTAGCTTGCTTCTTGAGTTATTGATTGATCCATTTCCATCAGGCGTTTCATTACCATCGTCTTATTATGAAGCCAGAAAGATAATTAGGGAGTTGGGTCTTGGATATGAGAAAATTGACTCTTGCCCTAAATGTTGTATTGGGGGGATAACGTAAATGTTGATACTTGTCATACTTGTTCGTCTTCAAGGTGGGTAGTGAACAAAGAAAATGATAGTGCTACTATTGTAGAGGATGAAGATAAGCCAAGGAAGAAAAAGGCAGCTAAAGTACTACGCTATTTTCCTTTAATACCAAGACTGAAACGACTTTACTTATCTTCAAAAACGGCATCTTCCATGCGATGGCATATGGAAGGTCGTACAAAAGATGGAAAATTGAGGCATCCAGCTGATGGAAAAGCTTGGAAAGTGTTTGATAATAGATATTCAGAATTTGCTTCTGATGCTCGTAGCATAAGGTTAGCACTAGCAAGTGACGATTTTAACCCATTCCGAACGATGAGCACCACGTACAGCACTTGGCCTGTTTTACTAATCCCATATAATATAGAACCTTGGGTTTGTATGAAACAATCATCATTAATTTTGTCAATGATTATTCCAGGAGAAAAGGGTCCAGGAAATGATATTGATGTTTTCTTGCAACCATTAATTGGGGAGTTAAAGCAACTATGGGAAGGCGTAGATGCATTTGATGCTTAAAGTGGTCAATATTTCAAACTACGAGCAGTCTTATTATGGACCATTAATGATTTCCCTGCTTATGCTAATCTATCGGGGTGGAGTACTAAGGGTCGTGTTGCATGTCCTTGTTGTGGAGATTCAACTCATTCTCAATGGTTGCAACATGGAGGAAAGTTTTGTTATATGGGACACCGCAGATGGTTACCACCGAATCATCCTTTTCGCTTTCAAAGTGGTGAATTTGATGGCATCGAAGAGTTACGATCTGCTCCTTCTATATCTTCTGGTAGTAATATCTTAACACAGCTGTGTGGAGTTAGATTCACTTATAGGAAAACTAAAAAAACATCAACCAAGAGATCAAGGGAAGTAATTGAAAAAACCATAGAAGCAACCACCTCCAATGAGCAATCAACAGTAGGTGTGTTTGATGACGTTGCTGAATTCTTCGAAGAATTTGCTAATGTTGATAGTACAACTACTGGTCAGGGGATATCAAATCAATTGTCACAAGGTAAAAATTGCATGTGGAAGAAAAAGAGTATTTTCTTTGACCTACCATATTGGGAGTTTAATCTGTTGCGTCATAACTTGGATGTGATGCATATAGAGAAGAATGTTTGTGATAACGTCATTAATACTTTATTGAATGTTGTGGCTTTATTATCAATGGTTTTAGATTCCATACAAAAACTCGTGACAGATTAAGGAAAACTCAAAACAGTGGAGTAGTTGTTGTCGTGGATGGAAAATCATATTATGGTGTGCTTAATGACATGATTGAGTTAGATTACTATAGAATGTTCAAGATTGTGATGTTTAGTTGTGATTGGGCTGATGTGAATACAACCAGAGGATTGAAAAAAGATTCAAATGGTTGTTTAATGGTGAACTTCTCTAGGCTAATTCATACAGGAAACTCTCTTGAGGATGATCCTTTTGTGTTCTCATCACAAGCAAAACAAGTATTTTATGTTCAAGATACTAAAAAAAAAGAGTGGTCTCAGGTGATTTGTACAAAACCGAGGGATTTGTATGATATGGGATTGAGATCACAACAGGATGATGATACTTACATGGAATGCATGCCTCACAATGTGAATGTAAATAACATCAATGATGGTCAAAGTAATTGGGCTAGGGTTGATGGAGAAGGACAAGATGACAACAATAATTGTGTTTAATAATATACAAGAAAAGGTTGATTTTTGCTAGGTAATTTTCCTTCATATGTACCTAGTTCAGGCTCTATATTCATTTTTTTTTAATGTTAGATTGTAAAAACTATCATTGAGGTCTGCTCCAGGTTTGATGTTTTTGTTGTTAATTGTTGCAAGTCTGTTGCAAGCTGTGGTTTGTGTCAATAGTTGCATGTCCACTTGGGTAGGATGTTTGGATGGTTGGCAGGCTTAATGTTCAGATGCTGGGAATTGTAGTCATTTGCTTTAAGTTGACTTTGGCAAGATGTTTCACAAGTGTTGAATAGTTTGGTTGGCAGGTTTGATCATATTGTGCTGGTTGGCAGTTCAGACTATGTTGAGTTCTAATGTTGTAAATGTTCATACTATGTTTAGACTTGGTAATTTTGTTGATTTTGAGTTGTTGGCTTTATTTCAAATGGGAATTTTAAGGAGTTTAGTGAGGGATTGTAAATATATTGATGAACATGTTATTCCTCCACCTCATTGACATATGTTGATGCACATATTATTTTAGTTTAGGAAAAGATGGTTTATTTGATGCAAAAAATATACTCATATTTCCATCGATGTCGATATTTTCGTGAAATTAAGAGACCGATATTTCTACCGAAATCTAAAATTTCACCCTTAGTTGCAATTATATAAAAAATACAAAGTTAGGTTGCAATTAGATTAAAAAAAAAATAGTGTAGGATGCAAATAAAACAAATTAAGTCACATGCCACTCATGTGATGTCATCTTGGTCGGAATATTTGCAATTGGAAATATCAACTACAAGACGAGGTTACAGTCGGAAAAAAGAAGAAGAAAAGATAAGGTTGCACTTTTATCTTATTTATCTTATGTTAATACTTATATATATATATATATATATATATATATATATATATATTACCTATATAAAAGTATGAATATTTCTTACAAAATTTGGATTGTCTAATATATCCTTATTAAAGATTTTATTTAAGATTACAATAGAAATTTATTATTTCATATTTAAATAATTTTATATTAGAATTTTAAACCAAATTCATATAGAGTTCTACTCATAATAGAACTCTAATTTACTATACATTTAATTTAATTTAATTTAATTTAACATAGATTGTATATCTTTATAAAAAATTATTATTTAAAATTAATGGTATTATAATATTTTGATTTAAAATATTCATCTTCCACATGCGATGCACGTGCTGATACTCGTATATATATATATATGCCACATGTACTGCTTATAATCCTTTTGTATTTAATATGTATCAACATTAATTTATCTTTTAAAAGAACCCCTACATATTAATTTAAGGGGATATTATTAACTAATATGAGAAACAAGTTAGAAACCTAATCTTTAAAGCAAAGGATAAACAAGTCAGCCACTTTCCACCGCAATTCCAATAAAAGCGCTTCAAATAAGGTTAACAGTAGAAAGAAAAATCAACTCTTTCATATTCTCATATATTCAGGGAGCTGCGATTTTGGGCATATCTCTGATTTAGGTCTTAGATTAGAACTTCCTTCCAAAATAGATTCTACACAAATAAGGTTGCAAGTTTTAGATATGGGAATACAAATCACTCTCTCAATATATGTTGATGCTTGGAACACAAATGTTGCAGATTCTTGGTATACGAGGATTTGAAGCTTTGAGATTTGGGAATTTTCAACCTTGTTTGTTGTCATCTCTCTTACAAGAAACGATTTACTGGTAAGCTTCAACCCTCAATGAATTTGTCATTAAACTGGTGTAATCAGAGTTTGTGGAGATTGTGTTTGCAAACTCTGACAATGTATCCTGGTAAATTATATATGATTTTTTTCTTATTTTCTTATTATATCTGATTGTATGATAATGTTGATATATGGCAGTCAAATCAATTGCTGAGGATAGACATTATAACTTATGTTATTGTTGTTATTTTAGGACTATATTACATGGAAAACGAACGTTGTCCACGAGATGCTCTAATCACCGAAGAAACAAACAATGGCAACAGCGTAGAAGATAACCAACAAAGATCTGATAAAAATGATGATATTCAATCACTTGATGACGATGAGACTCAACCACCTGATAGTCTAGAGCATGAAAATGATGAGCCAGAAGATGATTCTATCGAGGAAGTATTTTATGATATTGAAATAAGAGGTACTATCAATTCTTGATATTAGTATTGAATCTTGTATATACAACAATAAATTATTGCATTGAATATACATATAGATTTTTTGATAACAGTAACTATAGAGTATATATTTGTTTATGTTTAGATAATCAAGGTAATGTGCGGAAAAAACGTGGGGCAACTCGTGCCAAAGACGTTTGGACTCTGCCTAAAGGTGAATGTGTTGTTGTGGAATTTAATAATTTGGGGCAACCTATTAAGAAAAGTGGCGGAATTTTGGGTGGTTGGCTTGGAACTGTTGCTAGGAAAAAGAACTTTGTTCCGTTGAATGGATAGATTGGAGGTTAATGCCTCGTGAGCAAAAAGAACATTTGTGGAAGTTGACTAAAGTTATTTTATATATAGTTGATTCTTTTTATTATCTTATAATATAATGTTCGTGTTCGCTATATATATTATAATTTTTTTCTTTATTTGTTGATGTAGATATATTTTGATCTACCTGATAATGAATATGTTAAAAGATGGACATTAAAGTTACTTGGCAATAAGTGGAAGTGTCACAAACATGAGTTGAAATGTAAGTATTATAGTGGCGAGAAGAATATGGTAGATACAATCAGTTCAATTCCAGCTGGAGTGCCACCAAATCAGTGGAAAAAATTGGTTGAATATTGGTATTCAGCAAAGAGGCAGGTATAAATATTTATTCCTTTAAATTCATAATCAGTTATTTAATTAAACATTATACTATTTTGTTTTCTTAATTGCAGAAATTATCTGATAGAGGAAAGGCCGCAAGGGCACACCACAAAACACCTCATACTTGTGGTTCAAAGAGTTTTACGAGACGTAAAGAAGAACATGTGAGTTACAATTTTTAATGTTTTCCCTTATTCGATCATGTTCTACACTTGAACCACGATCTTATATTTTCCTTATTTTCACATGTGGGAATATAAAATAGAAAGAGAAGTTTGGAAAAGAGCCTGGACGATTAGAGTTCTATGGGATTACACGTAAAAGAAAGAATGGAAGGTTTGTCAATGAAGAAGCAAAAAAAATCATGGTAAATATTGTGTTTTAAGTTTTATTTTGAAATTAAGTGAGTATACATTTAACTTTTCCATTAGTTTTAATGGTGTAATTTAATTTAATTTTTTTGTTTATGTACATAGAGGACAGCTACGAATCTAGTTGCTGAACGTAGTGTGACATTTGAGAATGGTGATGTCAATACACTAGAAGATGAAGTATTCATTAAAATTGTAGAAGAAGATCAATATGGGAGGGAGAAAGGATATGGGACTCTAGGAGTGACACCATCAGTGTTACATGGACCCAAAAATCGTTCAAGAGAAATGAAGCAGAGTGAAATCGTAAATATGCAAAAGGAACTTGTTGATATGGAGGCACATTATGAAACTAAGATTGCAGATTTGAAAGTTGAGTATGAAGAAAAAAAAACTCAATTAAAAGAGGAGAATGAGAGAAAGATGGAAGAAGTGAAATTTGATAATGAAAGAATGCAAGGAGACATGAATAATCTTCGATCAGAATTCCTTCAGTTTAAGACCATGATGTCACAGGTTTGTTTGTATATACATATTTTTATCTTATAATAGTATTTTCAGTTTTGTAATTCATTATTGGTAACATGTCTAATGCAGAATATGCCGAGCTTTTCAGAATTTTCAAGCTTTGAAGATGAGTGAAGTTTCTACATGGTTGCATTGAATGTAAGTTATTTATTAATATATAAATATGTATTTGATTTATTGATTTTAATATTTTAGTTTAATTACTTTCTCTTTCTATGATTTAGATTTAACTCTAATTTATTATATATTATGATTTTGTTTAATATTTGACACAGGACCGTCGAGAGGATCGAAGGCACTAACTCAAGGATTTTCTTGATGCTTGATATTTTTAGTCATCTATTAAAAACAATCTATCCATTTGTAATAAGGTCTTTGATCAACTAGCTGAATTTTTTTTGGATTGGAATTAGTGTTGAACTCATTTGGTTATTATTGAAATAATTTTTTTATTTATTGCTTCTTTTCATATTTTCGATTAAATATTGCTTGTATTGTTGGTTGCAAACGGTAGACTATTTTATGGTGACGATATTGTTATGACACTAATAAAAATATGTTTTTAGGACTCTAATATAGGGATTATTTCCATTTTAATAATGCAAATTCTTAAAAAAGTGTAGTCAGTTTAGAAACAATAATTTTATATATTGTCAATATTGTTATGACATTATCGATAGTGTCCTACTATTTACTGACGCAAGATGTATTTAGGTAGCGTAGGCAATTTTGGTACGCAATAGTTTTAATAGTGACACAAATTTTTAAGGATGCCTATGTAATATAGTTGCAGATTTAAGGACATTTTTTTATTTGAAAATTGTTATTATTTTTATGACTTAAACTCTAAATTGTGTTACCAAATTAATGATGTTACTTGATCTAAACATTGCTAAGTGAACTACACTAATTTTCAACAATGTTGTAAATTTAACTACGAATATTATAAAAAGTGTTGTTATATTTGGTGACACAAATGATTAAAGTTGTCAAGATATAAATGAGAAACACTACAAATCCTTAAAATAGTAACACAAAAGTAGTGTCGTCACTTTTAAAGTTTGTGTCGTAATTATCAAAAGTGTCCCTAAGTAAGGTTTACCCACGCATGACTATTACGTCTCGAAAAAATCCGTGACGGCAAATTTAACAACGCAATTTACGACACTTTTACAAGTGTGGGTAGATTATTTCGTGACACAAATTAGCGTGACTAAACATGTAAAAAAGCATGGCTAGCGCCCTGTTTTGTTGTAGTGTTTGAATCTTAAGAAACTATGTTTGAAATTTGAATGTCTTGGATTAAAACCCAGTTCATGATCAAATCAGTATAAAATTATCACCAAAACTTTTGTGGTGCATGGATCTAGAATTTATGCACTCGGGTCAACCCGCCTCACACGCCTCCCATGCGCGTTTCACACGCTCCAACGTGCTCTCACACGTCTGGTGAGTGTGCTCAAACCTACCAAAAATACGCTCAATGTATTGTACATTCATGGTATATTAGTCATACCTTCATGAAAGTATAACTACATACCATAAAGATATGAAATCTGTAAATTAATGAGGGTATCACTAACATAATATGAAGATATTACTAACATAACATGAAGGTATGACTAACATAGCATAAAGGCCAGCGGTTTTGAACTAAGGATATGAAATTTGGAAATGAGGGTATGACTAACATAGGATGAAGATATGACTAACATAACATGAAGATCACGACCAAAACACGCGAAAAAAAAAGCGCTATGGGGCTGGGCTAGCCTGGCTCGACCCGCATCCGAGCTGAGTGATCATCTGTGCACCAGGTGCACATGGAACTTACTCTAAAATTATATATGAAATTTGAAATTCTAAATTTTACTTTGCCTCTGGATAAATAAATCTATATATATATATATATATAAAAGCAGATTATTCTACTAGAAATACCTACAATAAGTATCATATTTATTAAATATTTCTATTTTTAGAAATCATTAATAACTTTTATTTTAAATTTATTAATAAACAAATACATAAATATTAATATTTAATACATTTAATTTTATATTTATTGTATAGAAACTCAAAAGAAAATGTAAATAGATAAATTTGTATATATATTTCTATACTATAATAATAGAGAAAAAGTTTGAAATATTTACAGAAATATTATTTTCTCAACAAAAAAGTGTCACATCAACAATACTTTTATTTTGCATTTTTTCTTATTTAATCCTTTCAATTTATAATATATATTGTATTAGTTTATTCTTAGTTTATTAATACTAATTAAGTTATTTTTATTGAATAATTTCTTATATACCAACAATAGATGATGTTGAAACAATAATTTCAATAATAAATATTAATTTTTTGGGGATAATTGTATCATATTTAATATAAATAAAATTTATAAACAAAAGATCTAATCGATCTATCCAGATCCCATCTGTGAAAAAGCCTCTCTCTCTCTCAAATATTTCTCTCTCTCTCACCCTCACATCAGAGATCATTTCAATGTCTTTTACTCTAAAAGGATTTCATTGATGTGAAGACAACAAACAACCAAAAGATAGAAAAACAAGCTGTGTTGAAAAGAAAAGTTGTTCTTGAGGGGGAACAGCAAGTTACCGAAGGAAGGACTGCGAAGAAGGAAGCCATACACAAAGAGCAAAGTCCCTACTCATCACGGAGAAGACCAACATGGAGCTGATCAACAAAGAAGACATGCGGCTAAGCATACAGAAGAAGTTGACATCAATAGGCAAGTAACCATGGAAGAAAATGCTGAGGATGTCAAGCAAAGGAGCAAGAAGCGAAGCTCACTCCAATTTCCAGACAAAAACAATAATGAAAGAGGACCTACTCTTTTAAAGAAACAACAATGACCAGGTACCTCATTTCAGTTCTGCACTCTTTAATTCTGGCCTTAATTATCTTTATCCTGTTAAGGAACTCAAGTGACCACACTAAGATAATGGACTTTAAAATGTTGTCACTTGACTTTAAAAATGAGAAGGAAGCCTGCATGTTTATTTCCATTCTCTAATGCTTCACCTTCTCATGCAAGCCTCAAAGTAATCTGAAATAGTACTGTTAGTGACCTCATATCTTAAAAGAGAAGACCATAAAGTAAGGGGGAACTTCTAGTACAAATCAAGGAAACTTTGAAGGCAAAAATGTTAAAATCCTTGGAATAATCCAAATATGGGTATGTTGTAAAAAGTCTGCAACAAATCGGTCAACAAGTAGAACAACAACTTCAAAAAAAAAAAAATTCATATCATTGTCATCCTTTACTATTATCTCTGTTTATCATTTCCATATCTGAAAGAGTTCACACTCTAAAGAGATATAGTAAGCAAACACCTGCACACACTATCACTTTTGCTCTTTAAAAGTCTTGAAGGAACCAAAACTCTCTTTACAGCAACCATGGGCTGTAAAGAAAGTCTAAACTCCTGAAAGAAACATTAACTCAGAAGGACTCATACTATATGAGTACCTATACAAGCACATTTGTTTTGCAGGTACCTTTGATAAAGGGATAATGAACTTAGGGGGAATCAATGACAAAATGACAAACTCTGATTATAGGATGTTGAACATCTGGTTGCGGGATACTAGGTCATGGGATAACAGGACGCTATACACAAAGACGCTAGACATCGAGCTACTGGATGCTAAGCTACTAGATATCAGAGCACCTGTCATTAAGTCAATAGAAAAGGTAGAAGGACTCATCAAGGAAAAAGATAAATTCTGACGAAAGGACGCTAGACACCAGGACATTGGACACTAGGTCGCTGGATAGCAGGATGTTAGATACCAGGCTAACTGGAAATTAGGTCGCTGGTGGCAGGACGCTAGATATCAGGATGCTAGATACCAGGGGCTGGATACTAGATCACTGAACACTAGGTCGCTGGGCACTAGAACGCTAAATACCAGGATGCTGGACACTAGATCGCTGAACACCAAATCACTGGGTATCAGGATGCTAGACACCAATGAACTGAATACTAAGTTACTTGACATCAGAATTTATCATCAAGTCACTGGATAAAGGGATCTCTTAGATGTTACAAGTCAGAGCAGTTACTGAAAATTTCTCGGTAACGTGCGAGCATAAAAAGTGGATCACCTTTCCAGAAATAGACTACCTTTTCGGAACCCTAAAAGAATTTCAGCCGTGCGATCAGAAGAATAGAAAGGTGGAGATGCAGCAGTTGACCACGTTATCTCACACAAAGGAGAAAAGACATAAAGCTGTGAAAACTGTCAACACCTTTATTGGAAACCGGCGGAGCAGTTAATGAGATCTTGGAAGATCCAACTGCAACAGGGAGTATCTTTAACCCTATAAATACATGCACTCTTATTCTTCATAAAGCATAAAGATATCCTCTCTCTCTCTCATCCCTAAGCATAGTGGAACCCGATTGTTGGAAACCTTTTTCTTCACCCCTTCCAAAAGACACACTCTCTGCAAATAATCAACCAAGCACACCCCAAATCACATTCGATCACCTTTCATGCTTGACACTTGCTAAAAAAATCTTTTTCAGAAGATTTGATCTTCGATTATTCTCCTCTTACCTCAGTCTCAAGGGAGCTTGAGGGCATGCACCTAGGTTCTCCTCTTTGAGGTTAGAGGGAGAGTAAAAGGATCCCTCTCCAGTTATCCTCGAGTTTAAGCTCATTTTTGATGATGTCAAAAAGGGGGAAGAAACTACAAAGGATCATGGAAGATCAAAAGTCTTCCAGAGGAGGAGAAGAGAAGATTTCAGCCCCTCCACAAGGAAATGTTGGAGGGGATTATGGATAACTCTTGCTTCCAAGGAGTTGAGTTGGTGTAAACAGCAGGAGGAGCTGGTAAGATTATAGAGATAAAGGCTTGCAGTAAGCTACTGTGTCATTCTCTCCATCTTCTTAGATCTCTTCCTCTACTTCCCCACTCTCTTCTGAAGAAGACTCTTCTCGTCACCTTTTACTTCTCTCTCTCTTTAGACTAAGGGGAAAACCAATGGGGAGCAGGTCCATGCACCCAAAAGCGGTAAGAGCTAGAGAAGAAAGAAGACAGCAAGAAGCTAAAAAGGAAAAAGAAAGAAAGGAAAGAGCAAGAAGAAAAGAAGAATGAATCTAGATAGAATGTTTATTGTACTCTACTTACTGCATTGTAATGTACATGTTTTATCTAAATAAAATGTCTTCTGTTCTTCAAAAAGCTCATTCCTTGTGCCCTTTCTTTTAGACTTATATGTGATTTGTGTATGAAAGTAGTATGCCCAATAATGCCATACTTTAAATATGTTTTCTGTGCATGAGAGATTATATTCTTTTGATCTTCTGTAAAGGTTTTGTCATCATGAAAATGGGGAAATTGTTGGATACATTTAGAATGTTTTGATGAGAGAAATCCTTAAGTAACTCTAAATATGCATAACCAATCTTAGGATATGTTACTGCAATAGAGTTACTGCAGAAGATTAAATGAAATAGAGAAAGTGTTAAAAAGAAGGATGCTGAAGAGAATGGAAAAAGAATCTGGTGAACTGATAATGATACTATTGACTTCAGGGAGCTACTAGAAGGGACCTCGCCAAAGAAGAATACAGCGGGACAGGAAGCTACCTGGAAGACCATGCCGAAAGCATACTGCAAAGGCAGCATGCTATAGAAGCCTCGAGCCACCTGAAGGAGCAAGCCAGAAGAGGAAGCTCCAGAGTGAAGCGAGTGGAGGAAGCTGCAAGGCAGGCATGAGGAGAAAAGTCAAAGTTACCGGTAGACATAAGAAGTTACCGGTAGAGAGAAGAGAAGAGGAGTCAATCAGAAGAAGACACGTGGAAAGTGAAAAGTTGGCGTGTGTCAGGAGTACGGCGCATCAATGATGGAAGTCTGTCAACCCTCAATGGGCAGATTTCACAACCTATGAAGAGGAAAGACTGAAGACTGAAAAGTGTGTGAAGAGAGAAGAAGTGAGCACATCAGAATATCCAAGCTCACAGAGAGAATGCGCATAAAGAAAGAGAGAAGAGCTAATTAGAGAGAAGGCTTAAAAGAGAGAAGCGCAGAAAGAGGGGGAATTCTTAGAGAAAAGAGTGTTCAAATAGAGCAGATTAAAAGAAGAAGAGGTCGAACACTCTATACCCCAAATGAAGACGCACACTCAGTCTACCAGTCAAGCGGCAAGCTTCAGCAGATCAGTCTGCAAACGGAGGCCAAGCTTCTTGCACCCAGTTGAAGAAGAAGGAGATAAACCTCTCTAAAAGGTTGTCTCAAAGTACTTAGTTCGAGGAGTAAAGTCCTGCTGAGTTTACCACTTTCTAGAAGAGAAAGAGAGGACCCTGGGTGGGTAGTGTAGGATCCTGTGTGGGTCAAGGGAAAGTAGGCAAGCATCTGTGTGAAGGCTTGCTACTTATTTGTTAAGTGAGGGTTGTAATAGATAGGTCTATGTAAATCAACTAGCTTAACAAATGTTCCCTCCTGAGTGAAGGAAGAGAGGACATAGAAGGATTACTCCACCTTCGAACCTCTATACATCCTTGCGTCTTTATATGCTTACTGCACTACATGCATACTCTCTGACAAATTGCACATCTTCTACTCGGCTCTGTAATAAGCTTCCGCAAACGACTCTGATCAGTAACCTCCCAAAAGATTACTGATATTAGAAATGAGCCGATAGAGATAGAAGAAGAGTTTGAAAAGAAGGTAGACTTATTCACCCCCCTCTAAGCCTACCTACAGCAATTTTGGGACCAACATCGATATTAATAAAAAAATATAATTCAATTTAGTTTGAAATAAAAGGTTGAAAATATATAGTTGACAGTGCTTGCATCAAGTTCCTACGTAAAATTTCTAATTTTATTGTGTAATGTTTCTATATATACATACTCTCACACACCTGTATTTAATTTAAATAATTGAATTTGATTCTTAATTCGTAATCTTTTTAGTTTTTTTAGTATATTTAATTTAAGTGACTGAAGATATTAATTTGTAACATAGATGATAAAAAAAATGTTTCGACTATAATTTTTGTGTATAAACAAGTTTTTTAAAAAATTACAAACTTTACAGGTAGATTTCCAATTTTGATTTGACGATGATATTGATATTATTGTTTTTAGTATTAATCATAAATTAGTCTTGGATGTGTATAATATCAATATATTGTTGTGAATTGAATTATCTTAACCAAATTTATATTTTCTTAGTTATTAAATATTATATTGTCTTTTATATACTAAAATTACTTACACTATAATATGAAATAATTAATATTTACCAACATTATATCACAAAACGCGCATCACACGGGTGCAAGTACTAATACGAATAAATGGATTATATTTCTCTTATTTCAAATTTAGAAAGAAAGATTTAACGAAAGACATATATGACTACTATTTTAAAATGTCTTTTGTTATCTAACTCGTGAGTTAAAAGTGTCACCTTTCTAGAAATTTAGCTCATAATTGCAACCATTAACAACACACAAATACTTATATCCATGCATCCGAATCGACCCGTCCACACATCCAAAAGACGTGTTCCCACGTGTGTTCCACGCGCTCTCATACACTCCCACGTGTTTGGATGGATGCGCTCAAATCCACCCAAATTCGCTCACGTAACATACCTTTATATTATGTCAGCGATACATTTACATTATGTTAGAGATAAGGTAAATAGTTCCCGAAGTACGTCGCCGGCAGCGGTGGGTTCAGCCACCCCTAGCAGTCCACCACGAAGCAGAAGTACTCCGCCTCATCGTCCCCCACCACCCCCGCCTCCACCTCACCAGACAAGCCCACACCAGAGCGCACATCATCGTGAACGCCGTGATGTGCATCTCTGGCCGCCTTCTCATGACGAAGGCCTTCAGCGTCCTCTGTATTGCCGAAGAGTGCCCGCCACCAGGAACCCTTCCGATCTTCACCGTGATGGGATCTTTTAATTTTTGTTTTAATTTTAATAATTTCCATTTTAATTATGTATATTCATTTGTTTATTTTTATTATTTTGGGAATGAGGTGTATTCCATTTGATTGTTTTTTTTTTGATTTTTTTTCAATTTCTAATTTTGTTTTATTAATGTATTTTTTTATTGAAAAATTAATAAAATTAATTTAAAAGACACATAATTAAAATTGGCCTGAATAGTCAAAATTGACAAACTCACATGCTATTCACGTGCAATTTCAGCCCAATTGAACGATTCGGGTTGAAATTGGACAAAATTCACGCAACTCAACAACTTATTGTCCTAAATTGCCAGCCCAAAAAACTTATTATTCTAAATTTCCAGTCTGAAAACTTACTGTCCAAAATTGCCAAACCCTCTAAATTACGGGGCAAAAAAAAAAAAAACAAAAACTCTATAATTTATATAAGTTGTATTTATAAACAAACAAGGTTATAAATTTTATAATTCATGATGATTAAGAAGATTGAATTTTTATTATAGTAGAGATACAATGTATCATATATCAATATTCATTTTTTGATTTTATATTGGATGAAGGAATAATTAACAATTCATATTGTGGATTTATAGAAAATCCAAATATTCAATATGGAAAAAAAAAACTCAAAAAAGTAAACTCTAATTTTATTCATTATATTTATACATCTATACATCAAAATAAATCACTTACAATATCAACTCATGGTACAATATTTTCAGTTTTTAATCAAAAATATCTGGTTCATCTTTCTTACAATTACCTTTCAAGTTTGACTATTTGACTGTTAAGTTAAAACCAGTTCACAACATTTTCCATCAATAGTTGTTTATGTACCTATTAGTTCGTAAGTAAAGTTTTCTTGAATCAATGTCTGTATATAAGAAGAGAACACAATTTACAAAAAGTAAATTACAGTATAGTAGGAATGACCCATATAAAATAAAGTAAAATCAAAATCATTCAATAAATGAGAATGCATTAGATAATTCATATATCTTGCATATGTTTATTTATAAAATAAAAAATTATATATAGTTATAATTATTCGAATATATTCGTGAATACTCGAATTGAATATGGTCATATTCATATTCGTATTCGAATAATATTAGATTGTAAATAAGTATTCTTATTTGCATTTTTCGAATTCGCATCACTATATTCTAATTCGAATATCAAATCGAAAGATTCGATTCTTTTAAAACCTTAATTGTAAGTATATTAATTGTTGACTTTTGTAGGAAGTTTTGACCACACGTATTTGAGCATTAATTTGAGGAGTCAAAGTTGGACAAATATGAAAGTAAAGGGGAAAATTTAATTTATATTTCAATTAGATCGTAGTGCATTCTCACTCTCAAAACCAATTTTCGGTAAATGAAAATTGATCAATGAAGTTAGTGACTAAAACCTATCTGGTGGCCAAAAGTTGTCTTGGATGTTGGCAACATGATGAGCAACTCGTCTGTGAAGCCCAAAACGTAAAGGCCCATTTGGAGAACTTCATTTCGAAGCTCATGAGTGATGGTAACGTAGTGATGAGGTTATTCCCACTTAGTGCATGAATGTCTTTAATAATGTACCATTATTATGACGAGCCCCTTCATAATGGATAATGTGCCTAAATAGAACATGTTTTTGATCACTTTGCATACAACTAAGAGACCATCCCTATACCAAATTAGCATATAAACTACCATCCTCAATTTGGGAATTTGATAGGGGATGAGGATTCATTGTTCGGGGAATGGATTCCTGTGGGGAATTCAGGTTCCCCAAAATTAATTCCTACAAGTTAAAATTCTTTTCTTTAAAGAAAAATAATTTTCAATAAATAAATACCATAAAATTCAAATATTATTATATCATAATCTAGTCTTTAAAGCTAGAGTATGAGATACATAATCAAAACGACAACTTAATCTAACAAGTCAACTTCATACAACTTAAAATATGCAATATCTAACAATAACATTTACAAGTTTATTAATCGAAAAAGTTAAATTATTAATTAATCCATTGGAATTTGAAAAGTGTTAGAGAGTCGAGAATGAATATTAATATGGAAAATTTGAATTTTTAGGGTATCTATTAAATCATATATATACATATATAGTATAACAAATAATATTATTGGTCTCAAGTGGTAGTAGACTTTGGAGGGAGGGGGTGAATAAGCTTACTCAAATTTTCAAACTTTTCTTTCAAACAGATTGTTTAAGTCACACAGGTATGTAGCTAGTAAGCTTACTGATCCTGAGGTTACTGCCTGAGCAGTTACCTTGTGAACTTAGTTAAAACAAGTTTTATGCACAACGGTAATTCCTTTGAAAACGATGCTTCTTTTCTGAAAACAGTTAGGATGCTTGTGAGAGAGATATAGCAAGTGAAATAGTTAAGCAATATATATATATATATATATATATATATATATATATATAAGAGCAGCAGTAAGCTTAAAACAGAAAGCAGAACAAAGAGATATATAGAGGTTTAAGGGTGGAGTAATCCCTCTACATCCTCTCTACTCCTTCACAAGGAGAAACTTTGTATATATAGAGGTTTAAGGGTGGAGTAATCCCTCTACATCCTCTCTACTCCTTCACAAGGAGAAACTTTGTTAAGTAAAAATGGTTGGTTTACAAAAGCCTCGCTTATACAACTTAAACTTAACAAGAACTATCAGTCAATCCTACACAGGGTTACTGCACAGTGACCAAATTCAACTAGCCCACACAGAGCTCTTGTTCTTCTACTAAGAACGAAAATACTTGATTAGGAACAACCCCCGATCAAGCTGTAACTCCTAAAGTCTATTGAAAATAAATAAGGTGTTTTCTTCAACAACACAGGCAACAAACTTAGAATAGATAGCTCTCTAAAATGGAGTATGTTTGCTGCTATAGACTGGACTTGAAACTTTTAAAGATTGAAAGATTGTGCGTTTAGATAGTGTTGGTCCCAAAAAGAAAGGCTGGTAATAGGCTTAGAGGGGGGTGAATAAGCCTATTGTATTTTCAAACTTTTCTCCTTTTCTATTGGCTCTATTCTAGAATCAGTAACCTTTTGGGAAGTTACTGATCGGAGTGGTTCGCAGAAGCTTATTTCTCATTGTAGAGCTAAGTAGGAGATGTGCAACTTAACTTAGAGTAAAGTAAGTAAAGCAGTAAGCACACATAGACACAGGATATATAGAGGTTCGAAGGTGGAGTAATCCTTCTACGTCCTCTCTGCCTCTTCTCAAGAGGGAACCTTTGTTAAGCTAGTTGCTTTACATAGACTTATCTATTACAACTCACGCCTAACAAACAAGTAGCAAGCATTCACACAGATGCTTGCCAACTTCCCCACTGACCCACATAGGATCCTAATCTACTCACCCAAGGTCCTCACTTTCTCTCCTAGAAAGTGGAAAACTCAGCAGGACTATGCTCCTCGCACTAAGTACTCCAAGACAGTCCTTTAGAAGGAGTTTGTCTTCTTCTTTTTCAACTGGGTGCAGCAAGCTTGGCCTTCATTTGCAGATTGATCTGCTGAAGCTTGCTGCTGGACTGACTGACTGAGTGTGCGTTCTCTTGGGGTGTTGAGTGTTCGATCTTTTCTTCTTTTCTTCTATTCTACTTGAACACTCTTTTTTTCTCTAAATTTCCCCCTCTTTCTGCGCTTCTCTCTTGTGAACCTTCTCTCTGTTGAGCTCTTCTCTCTTCTTTTAGCGCTTCTCTCTGCGAGCTTGTATATTCTAATGTACTCGCTATCTTCTCTCTTTTTACACACACTCTCTTCTTTTCTCAGTCTTCAGTCTTCCTCTTTTATAGGTTGTAAAATCTGCCCGTTGAAGGTAGACAGATTCCCATCATTGATGCGCCGCACTCCTGACACACACCAGCTTTTCGCTTTCCACGTGTCTTCTTCTATTGACTCCTCTTCTCTTTTCTCTCTACCGGTAACTTCTTGTGTCTACCGGTAACTTTGACTTTTCTCCCCATGCTTGCTTTGCAGCTTCCTCCTCTTGCTTCACTCTGGAGCTTCCTTATCTGGCTTGCTCCTTCAGGTGGCTTGAGGCTTCTGTAGCATACTGTCCTTGCAGTAGGCTTTCGGCATGGTCTTCTAGGTAGCTTCCTGTCTCACTGTATTCTGCTTTGGTGAGGTCTCTTCCAGTAGCTTCCTATAGTTATAAGTATCCTTGTTAGCTACCTGATTCTTTTTCACCATTCTCTTCAGTATCCTTCCTTTAACATTTTCTCTATTCTTTTCATCTTCTGAAGTAACTCTATTGCAGTAACCTATCCTTAAGATTGGTTATGCTTGTTAGAGTTACTTATGGTTTTGACTCATCAAAACTTACTTCAAATGTTTCCAACAATTTCTCCCTTTTTGATGATGACAAAAGCTTTATACAGAATATCAAAAGTACATAACCTTTCGAGCACAGAAAGCAGATGTATGATATAACAAGATAGAGCATACTACTTTCATTTAAATCTCATATAAGTTTAAAAGAAAGGGCACAAGGAATGAGCTTTTAAGAACAGAAGATTTTTATTTAGATAAGACATTTATAGTGCTACACAATTAAGTAAAGTACAATTAGTATCCTGTCTAGACTCATTCTTCTATTCTTCTTGTTCTTTCCTTTCTTTCTTTTCCCCTCTTGCTTGCTGCTGGCTCCTTTCTCTTTCTTCCTTCCTTCCCCCTCACTTGATGTAGTCACCTGCTCCTAATAGTTTCTTCTATTTGGTTAGAGCGGAGAGCTGTTGGGAGGTGTGAGAGGCAATGCGAGAGAGAGAAGGAATTCGTTTGTTGGAGATCGAGTGAGAAATCAGAGAAGTTCAGACGCTAGTAGCTTGCTGCCGCCTTTTTCTTCTCCTTCAATCTCCACTCATCCCTCCAACTATCATTCCTTCTGATTCTCTTGCATCTCAAAAGAGAATTCACCTCATAAAAGAGATGAAATCTCCTTTTCTCCACCACTTGGAAATCTTTCGATCTTCCATGACCCTTCGCAGTTTCTTCCCCCTTTTTGGCATCATCAATGAGATGACTCTCTTGGGGTGCTGGAGAGGGGTCCTTAGCTCTATCCCCCTGCCTTGAAGAGAAGAACTTGAGTGCAGGTTCTTGCAGGCGAGATAGGAGTTGAAGGCTAGAAGATGGAATCTTTTGAGAATGGCTTGCTTAGCAAGTATCGAGCGTGAGAGGTGAATATATGTGATTGGGGTGTGCTTGGTTGATTATTTACAGAGAATGTGTTCTTTTGAGGGAATGAAGAGAAGAGTTTCCAACAATCGGGTTCCATGAAGCATAGAGGATAAGAGATAAAGAGAGGATATCAATATTCTTTATGAAGAATAAAGAGCGCATGTATTTATAGAGTTTTGAGATACTCCCTGTTGCAGTTAGATCTTCAAAGATCTCATTAACTGCTTCGCCGTTTTCCAATAAAGGTGTTGACAGTTTCCACAGTTTTTCCTATTTCTGAGATGCGTGGTCAACAGCTGGTTCTCCACCCTTGGATTCTTCTGATTGGATGGCTAAGATCTATTTAGGGTGATCCACTTTTTATGCGTGCACGTTACCAAAAAGATTTTTTAGCAACTGCTCTGATATGTAACCTCCAAGTGATCCCTTTATCCAGTGACTTGATGATAAATTATGATGTCTAGTAACCTAGTATCCAGTATATTGGTGTCTAGCATCCTGATACCCAACGACCTGGTGTTCAGCGATCTAGTATCCAGCATTCTGGTGTTTAGCGTCCTGGTGCCCAGCGACCTAGTGTTCAGCGATCTAGTATCCAACCCATGGTATCTAGCATCCTGATATCTAGCGTCCTGTCATCCAGCGACCTAATTTCCAGTCAGCCTGGTATCTAGCATCCTGATGTCCAGCGCCCTGTTATCCAGTGATCTAGTGTTCAACGTCCTGGTGTCTAGCGTTCTTTCGTCAGAATTTTATGTTGTTCCTTAATCTCGATTAGTCCTTCTACATTTTCTCATGACTTGATGACACATACTCTGATGTCTAGTGACCTAGTATCCAGTTGCTCGGTGTCTAGCGTTCTGGTGTACAGCGACCTGATGTTCAGCAACCTAGTATCCATCCATCTGGTGTCTAGCGTCCTGATTTTCAGCATCCTGTTATCCAACAACCTGGTCTCTAGCATCCTATAGTTAGAGCTTTGTCATTTTATCAATTGTTCCCCCTAAATACAGTACCCATTTGTCAGAGGTACCTGCAAAATAAGTTTTTTCGTATAGGTACTCACACAAGGTATGCGTCCTCCACGGTTAATGTTCCTTTCAGGAGCTTAGACTTTCTTTACAGCCCATGGTTGCTGTTGAGAGAGTTTGACTCCTTCAAGACTTTTAAAGAACAAACATGAAGGTGTATGCAGGTGTTTTCTTACTGTATTTCTTTAGAATATAGAAAAGATGAAGCACGATACTAGTAAGATAGACAAATTTGCATTCCCTTTTGGAGTTGTTGTTCTGCTTGATTCCTTTAGGGAATGTCAGTTTGTTGCAGACATATTTAGCATACCCATATTTGAGTTTCTCCAAGGACTTGATTCTTTGACCTCTGAGTTACCTTGATTTATACTAGAATTCCCCCTTACTTTATGTCTCTCTTTCATTAGAATGTAGGGTCACTTTTAGCACTATTTCAGGTAACTTTGAGGTTTACATGAGAAGGTAAGACGTTCTATTATGGAAATAAACATGTAGGCATCCTTCTCATTTTTGAGTCAAGTGACAACATTTTAAAGTCCATTATCTCAGTATATGGTTACTTGAGTTTCTTATCAGAATAAGCATGATTACGACCAGAATTAAAGAGATTAAACCTAGAACGAAGTACCTGGTCATTGTTGTTCTTTTAAAGGAGTAGGTTATCTTTCATTCTTTGTTTTTGTCTGGACGTTGATCTGACTGATGGAGTGAGCTTCTTCTTCTTACTCCTTCGCTTGACGTCCTCAACATTTTTCTCCATGGTTGCTTGCTTGTTCGTTGTTGTAGACTTGAAGCTTCAGCATGATTCTTACTTCCTAACGTCAGCTTCGTGTCAGTTTTCCTTTATATGCTCAGCAATATGTCTTCTTTGTTGATCAGATCCATGTTGGGTAGGGACTTGTTTTTTGTGTACAACTTTCTTTATTGCAGTCTTTTCTTCAAGAAGTTTGCTATTTTCCCTCTTCCTTCTTGTGAACAGCTTTTCTTCACAACACAGCTTGATTTTCCACATCCTTCATAGCTGTTTGTTGTCTTCACATCAATCATATCCTTTTAAACTTAAGGGCTGTGAGTTGATCTATGATGTGAGGGAGAGAGAGAGAGATTCTCCAGAGAGAAATCTTTCTCAAATGGATCTGGATAGATCGCTTAGATCCATTTGTTAATCCATCTGCTTCTGATACCACTTGTTGGTATCAGATTGACCAGTGAGCTTTGGATGAATAATCCACCTGCTCTGATACCACTTGTTGGTCCCAAAAAGAAAGACTAGTAGTAGGCTTGGAGGGGGGGTGAATAAGCCTATTGTATTTTTAAACTTTTCTCCTTTTCTATTGGCTATATTCTAGGACCAGTAACCTTTTGGGAGGTTACTGATCAGAGTGGTTTGCGGAAGCTTATTTCTCATTGTAGAGCCAAGTAGGAGATGTGCAACTTAACTTAGAGTAAAGTAAGTAAAGTAGTAAGCACACATAGACACAGTATATATAGAGATTCGAAGGTGGAGTAATATTTTTACGTCCTCTCTGCCTCTTCTCAAGAGGGAACCTTTGTTAAGCTAGTTGCTTTACATAGACCTATCTATTACAACTCACGCCTAACAAGCAAGTAGCAAGCCTTTACATAGATGCTTGCCTACTTCCCCACTGACCCACACAGGATCCTAATCTACCCACCCAGGGTCCTCACTTTCACTCCTAGAATGTGGAAAACTCAGCAGGACTCTGTTCCTCGCACTGAGTACTCCAAGACAGTCCTTTAGAAGGAGTTTTTCTTCTTCTTCTTCAACTGGGTGCACTAAGCTTGGCCTTCGTTTGCAGATTGATCAGCTGAAGCTTGATGCTGGACTGACTGACTGAGTGTGCATTCTCTTGGGGTGTTGAGTGTTCAAGCTTTTCTTCTTTTCTTCTCCTCTACTTGAACACTCTTTTCTTCTCTAAATTTCCCCCTCTTTCTGCGCTTCACTATTGTGAGCCTTCTCTCTGTTGAGCTCTTCTCTCTTCCTTTAGCGCTTCTCTCTGCGACCTTGTATATTCTGATGTACTCGCTATCTTCTCTCTTTTTGCTCACACTCTCTTCTTTTCTCAGTCTTCAGTCTTCCTCTTTTATAGGTTGTAAAATCTGCCCGTTGAAGGTAGACAGATTTCCATCATTGATGGGCCGCACTCTTGACGCACACCAGCTTTTTGCTTTCCACGTGTCTTCTTCTGGTTGACTCCTCTTCTCTTTTCTCTCTATCGGTAACTTCTTGTGTCTACCGGTAACTTTGAATTTTCTCTCCATGCCTGCTTTGCAGCTTCCTCCTCTTGCTTCACTCTGGAGCTTCCTTCTCTGGCTTGCTCCTTCAGGTGGCTTGAGGCTTCTGTCGCATACTGTCCTTGCAGTAGGCTTTCGGCATGGTCTTCCAGGTAGCTTCCTGTCTCACTGTATTCTGCTTTGGCGATGTCTCTTCCAGTAGCTTCCTATAGTCATACGTATCCTTGTTAGCTACCTGATTCTTTTTCACCATTCTCTTCAGTATCCTACCTTTAACACTTTCTCTGTTCTTTTAATCTTCTGTAGTAACTCTATTGCAGTAACCTATCCTTAAGATTGGTTATGCTTGTTAGAGTTACTTATGGTTTTGACTCATCAAAACTTACTTCAAATGTTTCCAACAATTTCTCCCTTTTTGATGATGACAAAAGCTTTATACAGAATATCAAAAGTACATAACCTTTCGAGCACAGAAAGCAGATGTATGATATAACAAGATAGAGCATACTACTTTCATTTATGTTAGTCCCGGAACTGCTGTAGGTAGGCTTACGGGAGGTGAATAGGCCTACCTTATCTTCTAATTTTTCTTTCAAGTCTATTGGCTTATTTCTAATATCAGTAACCTTTTGGGAGGTTACTGATCAGAGTGAATGCGGAAGCCTATCTTTGTGCTCAATACAAGATATGCAGTTTATTAGAGAGAGTATATGTAAGGCAGTAAGCAGATAAAGACGCAAGCATGTATAGAGGTTCGAAGGTAGAGTAATCCTTCTACGTCCTCTTTTCCACCACACAGGAGGGAACCTCTGTTAAGCTAGTTGATTTACATAGACCTATCTATTACAACCTACCCTTAACAGGTAAGGTAGCAAGCCTTCACACAGATACTTGCCTACCTTCCCTGACCCCCACAGGATCCTAATCTACCCACCCAGGGTCCTCACTTTCTGTCATAGAAAGTGGTAAACTCAGCAGGACATTACTCCTCGCACTGAGTACTCCGAGACAACCTTTAAGAGAGGTTTATCTCCTTCTTCTTCAACTGGGTACAGCAAGCTTGGCCTTCGTATGTAGACTGATTCTGTTGAAGTTTGCTGCTGACAGGTAGACTGGGTGTGCGTCTTCTTGGGGTGTGGAGTGTTCGAGCTTTTCTTCTTTTCAGCTGCTCTGTATGAACACTCTCTTCTCTTCTTAACTTCCCCCTTTTACTGTGTTTTTCTCTTTGTAAGCTCTTCTCTCTTCTTTTGCACTTCTCTCTGTGAGCTTGGATATTCTGATGTGCTCACTTCTCTTCTCTTTTGCACACTCGGTGCTTCTCTCACACCATCTTCAGTCTTCAGTCCTCCTCTTTATAGGGTATGAAATCTGCCCGTTGAAGGTAGAGAGATTTTCTGACATGATGCGCCTCACTCCTAACACACGATAGTTTTTCGCTTTTCACGCATCTTCTTCCGGTTAGCTCCTCTTCTACTTCTCTCTACTGGTAACTTCTTGTGTCTACCGGTAACTTTGACTTTCTGCCCATGCCTGATTTGTAGCTTCCTCCTTTAGCTTCACTCTGGAGCTTCTTTCTTTTGGATTGCTCCTTCAGGTGGCTTCGAGGCTTTTGTAGCATGCTGCTTCCTGTAGTATGCTTTCGGCATGGTCTTCCCAGGCAGCTTCTTGTCTCGCTGTTTTTTGCTTTGGCGAGGTCTCTTCCAGTAGCTTCCTGAAGTCAATAGTATCCTTATTAATTCCAGATTCTTTTCACCCATACTCTTCAGTATCCTTCCTTTGACACTTTCTTTTTTTCTTTTAATCTTCTATAGTAACTCTATTGCAGTAACCTTATCCTAAGATTGGTTATGCTATAGAGTTACTTTAGGGGTTTGTCTCATCAAAACATTCTACAAATGTATCCAACAATTTCCCCCTTTTTGATGATGACAAAACCTTAATAGAAGATCAAAAGAATATAACCTCTCAAGCACAGAAAACATATTTAAAGCATGGCAGAAATGGGTATACTACTTTCATACACAAATCACATATAAGTCAAAAAGAAAGTGCATAAGGAATGATCAATTTTTGAAGAACAGAAGACATTTTATTAAGATAAAACGTATTCATTACAATGCAATAAGCAAAGTACAATAAGCATCCTATCTAAATTCATTCTTCTATCCTTCTTGTTCTTTCCTATCTTTCTTTTCCTTTCTTGTTTGCTGCTAGCTTCTTTCTTCTCTTAGTTTTCCTTCCTCCTCACTTGATGTAGTCACCTGCACTCAGTGGTTTCTTCTTGTCGGCTAGAGAGGAGAGCTGTTGGGAGGTGTGAGAGGCGATGCAAGAGAGAGAGAGAATTCGTTTGGAGGAAACTGTGTAAAGAAGCAGAGAAGTCCAGACGTCAGTAGCTTGCTGCCATCTTTCCTTCTCCTTTAATCTCTACTCATCTCTCCCACTATCTTTCCTTCTGGTTCTCTTGCATCTCAAAAGAGAATTCACCTCATGGAGGAGATGAATTCCTTTTTCCCCCGCCTCCAGTATATTGGTGTCTAGCATCCTGATACCCAGCGATCTGGTGTTCAGGGATATAGTATCCAGCATTCTAGTGTTTAGCGTCCTGGTGCCCAGCGACCTAGTGTTCAGCGATCTAGTATCCAACCCATGGTATCTAGCATTTTGATAGCTAGCGTCCTATCATCCAGCGACCTAATTTCCAGTCAGCCTGGTATCTAGCATCCTGATGTCCAGCGCCCTGTTATCCAGTGATCTAGTGTGTTCAACGTCCCGGTGTCTAGCGTTCTTTCGTCAGAATTTTATCTTGTTCCTTAATCTCGATTAGTCCTTCTACCTTTTCTCATGACTTGATGACACATACTCTGATGTCTAGTGACCTAGTATCCAGTCGCTCGGTGTCTGGCGTTCTGGTGTACAACGACCTGATGTTCAGTAACCTAGTATCCATCCATCTGGTGTCTAGCGTCCTGATTTTCAGCATCCTGTTATCCAGCAACCTAGTTTCCAGCAACCTGGTGTCTAGCATCCTATAGTCAGAGCTTTATCATTTTATCAATTGTTCCCCCTAAATCCAGTAGCCCTTTGTCAGAGGTACCTGCAAAATAAGTTTTCTCGTATAGGTACTCACACAAGGTATGCATCCTCCACGGTTAATGTTCCTTTCAGGAGCTTAGACTTTCTATACAGCCCATGGTTGTTGTAGAGAGAGTTTGACTCCTTCAAGACTTTTAAAGAACAAACATGAAGGTGTATGCAGGTGTATTCTTACTGTATTTCTTTAGAATATAGAAAAGGTGAAGCACGATACTAGTAAGATAGACAAATTTGCATTCCCTTTTGGAGTTGTTGTTCTGCTTGATTCCTTTAGGGAATGTCAGTTTGTTGCAGACATATTTAGCATACCCATATTTGAGTTTCTCCAAGGACTTGATTCTTTGACCTCTGAGTTACCTTGATTTATACTAGAAATTCCCCCTTACTATATGGCTCTCTTTCTTTAGAATGTAGGGTCACTTTTAGCACTATTTCAGGTAACTTTGAGGTTTGCATGAGAAGGTAAGACGTTCTATTATGGAAATAAACATGTAGGCGTCCTTCTCATTTTTGAGTCAAGTGACAACATTTTAAAGTCCATTATCTCAGTATATGGTTACTTGAGTTTCTTATCAGAATAAGAATGATTACGACCAAAATTAAAGAGATTAAACCTAGAACGAAGTACCTGGTCATTGTTGTTCTTTTAAAGGAGTAGGTTATCTTTCATTCTTTGTTTTTGTCTGGACGTTGATCTGACTGATGGAGTGAGCTTCTTCTTCTTACTCCTTTGCTTGACGTCCTCAACATTTTTCTCCATGGTTGCTTGCTTGTTCGTTGTTGTAGACTTGAAGCTTCAGCATGATTCTTACTTCCTAACGTCAGCTTCGTGTCAGTTTTCCTTTATACGCTCAGCAATATGTCTTCTTTGTTGATCAGCTCCATGTTGGGTAGGGACTTGTTTTTTGTGTACAACTTTCTTTATTGCAGTCTTTTCTTCAAGAAGTTTGCTATTTTCCCTCTTCCTTCTTGTGAACAGCTTTTCTTCACAACACAGGTTGATTTTCCACATCCTTCATGGCTGTTTGTTGTCTTTACATCAATCATATCCTTTTAAACTCAATGGCTGTGAGTTGATCTATGATGTGAGGGAGAGAGAGAGAGATTCTCCAGAGAGAAATCTTTCTCAAATGGGATCTAGATAGATCGCTTAGATCCATTTGTTAATCCATCTGCTTCTGATACCACTTATTGGTATCAGATTGACCAGTGAGCTTTGGATGAATAATCCACCTGCTTTGATACCACTTGTTGGTCCCAAAAAGAAAGACTGGTAGTAGGCTTGGAGGGGGGGTGAATAAGCCTACTGTATTTTTAAACTTTTCTCCTTTTCTATTGGCTATATTCTAGGACCAGTAACGTTTTGGGAGGTTACTGATCAGAGTGGTTTGCGGAAGCTTATTTCTCATTGTAGAGCTAAGTAGGAGATGTGCAACTTAACTTAGAGTAAAGTAAGTAAAGCAGTAAGCACACATAGACACAGTATATATAGAGATTCGAATGTTGAGTAATCTTTTTACGTCCTCTCTGCCTCTTCTCAAGAGGGAACCTTTGTTAAGCTAGTTGCTTTACATAGACCTATCTATTACAACTCACGCCTAACAAGCAAGTAGCAAGCCTTTACATAGATGCTTGCCTACTTCCCCACTGACCCACACAAGATCCTAATCTACCCACCCAGGGTCCTCACTTTCTCTCCTAGAAAGTGGAAAACTCAGCAGGACTCTGTTCCTCACACTGAGTACTCCAAGACAGTCCTTTAAAAGGAGTTTTTCTTCTTCTTCTTCTTCAACTGGGTGCAACAAGCTTGGCCTTCGTTTGCAGATTGATCTGCGGAAGCTTGCTGCTGGACTGACTGAGTGAGTGTGCGTTCTCTTGGGGTGTTGAGTGTTCAAGCTTTTCTTCTTTTCTTCTGCTCTACTTGAACACTCTTTTCTTCTCTAAATTTCCCCCTCTTTCTGCGCTTCTCTCTGTTGAGCTCTTCTCTTTTCTTTTAGCGCTTCTCTCTGCGGCCTTGTATATTCTGATGTACTCGCTATCTTCTCTCTTTTTACACACACTCTCTTCTTTTCTCAGTCTTCAGTCTTCCTCTTTTATAGGTTGTAAAATATGCCCGTTGAAGGTAGACAAATTTCCATCATTGATGCGCCGTACTCCTGACACACACCAGTTTTTCATTTTCCACGTGTCTTCTTCTGGATGGCTCCTCTTCTCTTTTCTCTCTACCGGTAACTTCTTGTGTCTACCGGTAACTTTGAATTTTCTTCCCATGCCTGCTTTACAGCTTACTCCTCTTGCTTCACTCTATAGCTTCCTTCTCTGGCTTGCTCCTTCAGGTGGCTTGAGGCTTCTGTAACATATTGTCCTTGCAGTAGGCTTTCAGCATGGTCTTCTAGGTAACTTCCTGTCTCGCTGTATTCTGCTTTGGCGAGGTCTCTTCCAGTAGCTTCCTGTAGTCATAAGTATCCTTGTTAGTTTACCCAATTCTTTTTCACCATTCTCTTCAGTATCCTTCCTTTAACACTTTCTCTGTTTTTTTAATCTTCTGCAGTTACTGTGTTGCAGTAACCTATCCTTAAGATTGGTTATGCTTGTTAGAGTTACTTATGGTTTTGTCTCATCAAAACTTACTTCAAATGTTTCCAACAACAGAGTCCTGCTGAGTTTTCCACTTTCTAGGAGAGAAAGTGAGGACCCTGGGTGGGTAGATTAGGATCTTGTGTGGGTCAGTGGGGAAGTAGGCAAGCATCTATGTAAAGGCTTGCTACTTGCTTGTTAGGCGTGAGTTGTAATAGATAGGTCTATGTAAAGCAACTAGCTTAACAAAGGTTCCCTCTTGAGAAGAGGCAGAGAGGACGTAGAAGGATTACTCCACTC
The DNA here is from genome assembly GCA_005771605.1 of Scutellaria baicalensis. NCBI lineage: Eukaryota > Viridiplantae > Streptophyta > Magnoliopsida > Lamiales > Lamiaceae > Scutellaria > Scutellaria baicalensis. The sequence goes on from CM016721.1 coordinate 19,634,339, forward strand.
TTGAACCTCTATAAATTGTTGTGTTCTTTACTGCATTGCTTTCAGTTGATCTTATTATTTTCTTTGATTATCTGCTCATATCATCTGTATATCATCTTTAAGCTTTGCATCGGTTTTCAGAAAAGAAGTGTTGCTTGAAAAGTATTTCCGCTATGCAAAAAACTTTTTCTATTTAAAAGACTTAAGGTGACTGCTCAAGCAGCTACCTCCAAGTCAATAAGTTCTCTTAACGAATTGCTTGTGTACTCTTCAAGAAGAAAAGTTTGAAAATTTGAGTAGGCTTATTCACCCTTCCCCTCTAAGCCTACTACCACTTGGGACCAACCGATAGCTTGAGTGCTTTGATTGCAAGAGTTTCAGGTTTCAAGTAGTTTTCAAGTCCCGGTCTTCTTTTATTTATAGGCACGAGGATTCTGCCCGTTGAAAAGAGCATCATCCTCTGCAGCGTGGTCTAGGCGACGTGGCACTTTCTGATTGGCCCGTACAGAGTTTGTTGAGATCGTACGCCTTTGCTGCTGCTGCGCCGTTCTTCAGTCTGGCAACACCATATCGTCCTTTTTGCTTCCTTACGTGGCACATTTTGATTGGTTGACTTATGGATGTGCCTAACATAAACTCAGTGTGCTCACTTTGAGGTAACTGCTTTAGGGAACAGTTACTGCTGCTACTTTGTCTTTATTCAGCCAGCTTATTTCGTGATAATGACCTTCTAGAGGTTGTTGTATCTTTTGTATTTAGCCGATTTTGCAGTTTGTTCAAATAGCATCCTATCGCAGCATCCTCCCAGCTTCCTTTTAGCAACCTACTGTAGTAACCTATACTTAGTCATTTTAGATTTATTGTAGGTAGCATGGTTTTCATCAATCTTCAAGCTTTAGTCTTGATCTTCAAGCCTCCTGATCCTAGTCTAAGCAATTACAAGTGAAACTAAATACATAGGATCTTCGACCCTATCTATTACATGTTTTGTCTTCATCAAAACCTATACAAGGTTTCTTACAAATACTATAATAGTAAACTAGGAACGAGAAATGCACATTTCTTACAAACGAGACCGGTTTTGTGGTCGGGGATTGAGTCCCCCACTTAAATATCATTCTCATAGTTTTTAAATGGGGATTCTCCGTCACCACCCCATTCACTATTTTGACCGGGAAATCCCATCATCGGTCAATACCGGTACCTAACGAGGATGGTTTCCTAAGGGGAAATTGCCACTCCTAGTCACACTTATTCATACCATAAATGTCACACTAATACAATATCATTGTCACACCTTAAAGTGAAAAAATAAGAAGGAAAAGATAGAGCGTATGGATTTGAATCGATCTAATTCCGATCCAATCGCACATATGCAGTAAAAGATAGGATGCACGAAGTGGGATCGACCTGAACTCGGCCTGAGTGCACTAATACAAAAAGAGTAGGTCTTGTGTGAGACCGTCTCACAAATCTTTTTTCGTGAGATGAGTCAACCCATAACACACACTTAACAATTTATATAAAAATTTGTGGATATGAGTTCAATTCATGGGTAATAAGAATCCGTCTCACGAGATACGTCTCACGTGAGTTTTTTTTTTTTGATACAAAAATCAGAAAATTGTTCCCACGCCACTAGGGGTAGGTCGGTATGGTATATTGTACCGAAAATCCCATATCGATACCGTACCGAAAAATTCGGTATTCTTAAATTCAATACCGTTACCGTACTGAAAAATTTGGTATATCAAAATTTCGGTATCATAGGTAGTCATACCGTTTCATACCGGTATATCAAAATTTTACGATATATCGAAAATACCGTCATACCGAAATGAAAATATATACCGAAACTTCAATATACCGAAAATAGCATTATATTGAAATGAAAATTATATACCGAAACTTTGGTATACCGGTATACCGAATGAACAATATAATATTTATTAATTTATTAATATAAAATTAATATATATTTTAATTTATTGTATTATTTTTGGTATACCGAAATACCGAAAACTTTGGAAAATTATACCGATATCGTACCTAAAATATCGGTATTATCATACCGTACTGAAAAAATTTCAGTACGTCGAAATTTTCAATATTTTCAGTATTTTTTCGATATGATAATCTCGATATTTCGATAGTTCGATTTTTTTCCCACCCGTACACGTCACCTATAAGCGCGTGAGAAGTGCAGGGCGGAGTGGATTTTCGAGCTACTTCCAGAATCTTGATATAGTGTGATATGCTCTGCATGGCTTCTTCTCTCAGACACTATACTGCGCACTAGGCGCATGTTAGCACTCCCTGGCCCACGTGACTGTGCGCATCCTCTGCGCATCCTAGCCTTGATCACCATTACTAATAAATTCACAGTTTCATAATCGTGAAGGGAAAAAGGATCAGTTTCAGAGTTTCCTTCACTAGCAGACTCTTCATTCCTCAAAACCTACCCCACATTTTCCAATCTAAATTCAAAACCATAAACCCTCCCTCCCACTCTCCCTCCCTCCCTCCCTCTCTCTCTTGCACGCACAAGTACGTATTAGATTTGATCCTTGTATCAAGCAGTTGGATCAGTTTTGTTTCGGAAGATCAAAGAAAGGTACAACCCATGAAGTAGAAATACTACTGGGGGTGGGATGGGGATGGCATGCCTTCCTTTTGTACTTCTTGTTCTTGATTTAGTACTATTCTCATTCCCACCACAGTTTTTGATTTTAGTCCCTAAGATTGCATATTTTGCGTGTGTGTGTGAGAGATCCTTTTGTATTTTATTCTAGTGAACGATATGGTAGATTTTATGTATTGAAATAATCGATTTGTTTTTAGGTTAATGGGAGAATTGGTGGACTATAGATTGTTTCATCATGAGCATTTTCCATGCTTGAACTTCTCTTAGTTTTTCTTTTAGTTGTAGGCTCTTTATGGGTTGGTTCCTGCAATATTGCTGTTGTTTACTGTGGTGAACATCTTTGTTGTATATGATATTCAACTGAAAATGATGTGATAGCAGCGTGAGGGCTTGAGTATCCTGTTTTCTGTGTATTCCCATGGAATTTGGTTCACAAAACAAAAGTGTATGTGTCTAGATTTATGGTGTTCAAAGATTACACTGCACTTGTGAGCGGAAACAAATTAGTATTTACCAAGATGAAAGTGAAGATATTGAACAAGGTTTGAATAGTAGCTTGAAATCCTTCTGTAATAAAAGAATACTCAAGGCATATACTAAGAACTTGTGATCAAGCATGTTGTGTTAAAAAAGCTTTCTAGCTAGAGGGTCTACCTTATTTGCTTTTGAGACAATACCTTGGTTTTTTAAGTAAATTTTTTATATAACATTGTGCATTGTGCTTCTGCTAGTTGCCAATGGCGTTCAGTATTTTACTTGTGCTACCTTCGATGTTTCATACTAACATGTTGGTTAGATATGGTATGTATATTCATTATTTCTCTGTTGATTGTGTGTCTTAGTCATCTTCTAGCAGATGCTGCTTTGACTCCTTGTGAAAGTGTTTTGCATGGTTGCTTTTCTCATGTGTTCTATTATGATAGTTTTAAACCGATTGCCATTGTGATATGATTCTTTAGGTTAGAGAATTGAGTTCAAAAAAAATTTATGAGGGTAATTATTATTTTTTAAATTATATTTTCGTTTGTTCAGGATTTTGAAGTGTTGGCCAAGCTTTAAGTGCCACAAAGATATTATAGTATGTTTGATCTAAAAGAAAAATCGCAACCAGGAACAAAACAAGATGAGTCATTCACACTTGATGGTACTGAATACTTCTTATACGACTGTGTATATATGTGGCGTGTGGGTCAAGCTGAGCCTGACATAGGTAAGCTTGTCAGAATATTGGAGATGGAAAATCATGCGCAAAATGTAGAGGTTGTCTGGTTTTTTCGCCCATCTGAGATAACTCATTGGTTAGGAGATTTCAAGCCACTTCAAAGAGAGATTTTCCTAGCTTGTGGCCACGGAAAAGGTCTTTCGAATCTTAACCCCTTGGTAACTTGTTTCCACACTCCACTGTAAGAAATTTTCTCATAATCTATCTAATATCATCATATTCTTAAATGCTTTCTCTTTTCTAGTTTTTGTATTTGATTATTAATTAGAAGCTATAAAGCTAATATATTAGCCAATTATATTTTTAGGCAGTAATCACTTGTTAAAAGTGCATCACATCCTTAGTTGTTTTTATGAATTTTTTCTCACTTCATGATCTCCAGTTAATGTGTAGTAGAGCCGTTTTTATGAATTTTTTCTCACTTCATGATCTCCAGTTAATGTGTAGTAGAGCTGTTGAAGTAATTTGTCTTAATCTATTGGAGCAGACATCTTCATGCTTGAGAAGCATCAGTGATGTAGAAGATAATGTATACACGTGCATGCTTTATAAATATTTGCTGACTTATGAGTGAGACAACCAGCAAAGTCTTTATTGAAGTTAAGCTATCATGTTACCACCGTGTTATCAAGCTACATAATGGAAACAAATTCATTTCTCAAAATAAAGTTCAACAGGCTCTGTTACACTTTTGCTAACCATTTTGTTAATGTCTGAAATGCATTTTGATTTGAACTTTTATTTATTACATTTCCTGTTCAGAGAAAATTGGTTTGGATGGTCTAAGTAATAGCCCAATCTTAATAGATGTTTCTACAGTTTTTGCTTTTCAATAGAACCTACATAACATTCTTATTTCTCTTTGATGTCAAAATAGCATTATCTTTCCATTCATCTGCAAGCACCAATTTTTGTAGTGCAATAATTGTTGGTTGAGACTGAGCAAACAATTATGGTGCTAAGTCATTCCTTACATCACACTTTGTTTTCCCAATGGTCATCCAGGAAGCAATATCTGGAAAGTGCAATGTAGTTTGCTCATCGAAGGACAAAAGAAATCCTCAACCAACTGAAGAAGAATTAAGAAGGGCTGATTATATATTTTCTCACACTTTTGATGTTGAGAAGTGTGTAATATCAGATAAATTTCCTAGTTCAATTGGTGGAATTGAAGGTATAGCAATTTACTTTTCTACTTTAAGCTTCATCTCTAATTTTTCATTTTGGGGGATTGACTGGAGTTCTGGAGTGGTTTCAAACCAAATTCTGGAAAATAGCTAACTGCTTACAAATTCCAGTTAATAATTTTATTTATATGGTCTGAATATGCTAATACTTAATACTATGCAGTGGATCATTTGTTTAACAGGAAGAATAGTGCAAATCGTAGTGCTTTTTCTGAACCTAAAGCACATTCAAAACCCAGAATTAAAGAAATAACTATTCAAGCAACCAGAGTTAATCAGTGTGCCAGAGTAGAAAAAGGTAACTACAGTAAGCAGTTCTTCCTTGTTTATTAAGGTGATAAATTGCACTGATTTAAAATTCAGTTTGCGTTTTGTCTAGATGAAAAAAAAAAGAAGATATATCTAACATAAACACATGACCTTACGAATGGTGGGGCTGACATCTATACTTGTATTAATATTGCATCAGTGATTAAAAAAGTATAATAACTATTGTGGTTTTAGTAAACATGTCGATATCTAAACATAGTTTCAGACTTTAGAGTTAAACTTCAGTTTGCAATCTGTATTATTGTGTTTTTCCCTTCTTGCAACCTATAATCCACATGTTGTAGGACTCAGTTGATACTTGTTAAAGTTATTGGTTTATACTTCAATTCACGATGTATAATGCATTTTTGTGGTTGAAATTGGAAGGTATACTTGATGGCATAGTTTTACTTGTGTAAAAGGATAAGAAAGACAGTTTGCACTGATTTATCAAGGATGGATTGCTTCATGAAAGAACTATGGAATGTAATGTCTATCAAATGATGAACTTTTCAGTATAGAAATAAAGCAACACAAGAGCTAGACATTCATTCTATTCTTGTTTCAGAGATAGAAAATAATTTTATTTGTTTTCTAATCTGCATTGGGAGAGAGGTGCAGATCACCTTTTAATTATTACAAGGTTGTTTGTTCACTTGCACTTGCCTGATTTACTTCTCATCTAGCCACTTCCAGTTCTGATATTGAACTGTGACATTTATCTACATTGTGCATACTGATTGTCTGCTCATATTTAACCATAATATTTGACTACTGATTTATATTTCAAATCAATTTTTTAACATGCAGGATCCAATGCATCAGGTACTTTCGCTGGTGGATCAACAAACAGTCCTGTGAAAAATGTGCTCTGTTCTAGATCTAAACTGAAGAGATCTGGACATTTTCTTTCAACTTCATCTAATGTACTGAAGAAAAGAAAGCTTCTAATCTCTCCAGGTTTTATATTTAATTTGTCCTTTCAAAACTAAGTAGTTGTGGAGTATTTGGTACCTAATATTTGTTCGGTGTAGCTGTTGGTCCAAGAGATGATGCATTGCGTTGTGCTTCACCTAGAGTTTCTGGACAAGAGAAACGTAGTGCTACCAAGGATTCTTGCAGAGAGAACAAAGATCAGTCTACCAGATAGAGATTGGATGAAAAAACGAGCAGGTTTACTGAGAAAGGACCTTACAAACAGCACTTAAGCCGAGGTATAAGTTACAAGTACAAAGAAGTCACGAGAAGGTCATTCATGGTAAGTTATAATATGTTCAGTTGTATGCAGACCACCTTTGATTTTTCTTGGAACATTTCCCTGGTTTAGAGATGTAGCCGTGCTAGAGTTCAGCTTTATGCCATCTCATTGTTATTTGAGCACTAAATTCATACATATAAAGTGTCCCATTTTCCTTATACATGTTAATTGGAGTCTTTTGTACATCTCATGGTTTAATTATGAATTTGGGAAATATTTTTCAGTCATACCATTATTAGTTTGCATCAGCGATGATGCCTTGATATAGCTACCTAGTTATCAATGGCTTAAAATTTGGTACCTATTTCCATGAGCATTTAATGGTCAATTGCAATACTTGCACATTCGACTTGATTTTTGCTCTACTTATTTGTATAAAGTACTTGCAGGATTCAAGCAAATGGTTGAAGCTAGAGGTGAGTGCTTTGCCTTGTGTAACTAACTTCAGTTAAGTGGAATTTTGTATCCTTTTGAGTTTGCCTTGTGAACTGATGCTTAAAGTCTCTATATTTTGATTAAGAAATATGAGTTTTCTTTTTACCATAGATGTCCAACAGATGGTGATAGATTGTATCGTCTATCTCACTTAATCAGCTCTAGTATTCCAAATGTAAAATGATTTACTAGCGATTCTTTCGACAAGATTTCTATGCATAAAACAAACCACAAATAGAAGTAAAAAGATTGGATTTTATTCATGTCACTTTTAAGTGTTGCCTCTATTTGAGCTTCTTTTTATGTTTGATGTATGCCTAGTTGCCAAAATTTTGATATAAAATTGATAATTATTTTATTAAGGTGACTATCTACTAGTTGGTCAAATGGAAAAAAATATTGTGAAGGAAGTTGAACTGGAGTATATAGCCATTATATTGTTTATTGAACATCAATATTATAAACCCTGATGAATTTATTCAATTTCTTCTTGATCTCTCCTTTAAATTTAGAGAAGTTGATGTACCTGGAAAAAGTTCATTTGTGGTCAATGTTCATTCTTTAATTGTGCATATCATCAAACTTAGATCTAGTGTGTGGTCCTCTGAGGCTTGTTACATTAGTGTGTTGCTATCTAGAATGACCAAACTGCACCTAGAATTCTTTTCCACCACTTTCTGCATTTTCAAGAATTTCATTGTGAGTTGTCTCTACTCCAACTTGATTAAGATAGGATAATGTAAAATAACTATGTCAGATAATCAAGTTTTGCTGCCTAGTAAAATGTAAATTTGTTTGTTTGTGTAAAAATATTCAAAGTTCTACTACATTGTTTGGTGCCTGTGGAAGCCATCCCCTAATGTATGTTACTTTTAGACAATATTATCTTAATCAATGAGATGAGAGGAGTAAATGATAATTTAAAAAACTTGGAGGGAGGCATTATAATCAAAATAATAAAGTAAATCTGAAACTGAATTACTGAATATATGGAGTCTACATCTAAAGGTATTGGACTTATAGGATCTGTCTTGAAGAAAAATGGAGGAACTAATAAAGATATTACACATAGGATTCAATCATTGTTGGAAAATGGAGAAGTACATCCTTTGTACCTATTGTAAAGTCTGTATTGCAGAAATTGAAAGGGAAAACTACATAACGATCATAACACCAACAATCTTGAATCAATGTTGGACGCCTAAATGTAAATATGAACAAAAAATAAGGATCGTAGAAGTAAGAATGTTGAGATGGATGTGCAAACGTATTAGATTAGATATAATATTAAAATGAATAATAAATGCATTAGGAAGAAAGTTGAGATTGTCCCAATAGACGAAAACATGAGAGAAGCACATGTAATATGCTCTTCATATATGCTTAAGGGGTCTATATAAAATAAAGAATCATTAACTCAGACACAAAGAAGAAGGGGAAGACTTTAAAGATTTGGAAATAAGATATATTTTACTTAAATATAAATGATAACATGTATTTTGACCAATAGAGGTGGCGATATGTGATCTATACAGTTGATTCTCATGTGTTGAATGAACGATTTGTTGTGTGGTTGGGATTCAAGAGATTCTTATACTGGATGGGGAGTATTCCATGAGTCTTGTATTCTTATTCCATGTTCCAGTCAGATGTTTATAAACAATCTGACTCATGTTCGAGTGTCTGCTAAAATTCTGAAAAAATACTCATTGTCAATATTATGGAGAGACATTAGGCAGCATGAATAGAGTTTTATAAAGCTTTTTCTAAGACCTTTTTTTTTAGAGAAGATAAATAATGTGTTGTACTAACGTATTGTTCTCAAATCTTCTTTCAACTTGATCAAACATAGGATCAAAGATGCCTCATCAAGTCTATTCTTCTTGACTCTATTAAGGTGGGAACTCAAAATCAAAGAAAATTGAACTCGAGCAGCTGTTGGAATTAATTTTGAGGAAAGATAGTGATGCTATATTGGATGGTTGGAGAGTACATCTATTCTTAGATTAGTAGATGATCTTGAACCTTTTAATTAACCTGCTCTTTTAGTTTTCTAAAGAAGCAGGAATGTGTAACTTCACTAATTTGTATCCGCTTGGAGTCAATTCGAAGATTGAAATTCTCTTCTACTGAAGCATTTTGAACTTGTAACCCATGACTTTTGTGTACAGCCTTATGAGACATGTTTTTTTTTTTTAGCACCTCCCATGTGGCTGAAGTATCTACTATCCATGTGAGTTTTTATAATTTGAGGCTCATGAAGAAACTTTTAGTTTGAGGTTCATGGGTTATCATGGAGTTGATATTAGTTGTCTTATGAAACTGGTAGAAAACTTATATATGATTCCCTTGTTCAAATCTATTGGTGCCACTTTCTGTGAATAAACGTCCTTTTGGAGGCTGCATTGATGCTAATGACATATCAGGGTGGAATGTTTCTCATACGTCCAATCCAAGTACCCTTTGCCCTGCTTGATCTCATGGCTTCTCATATTGGCAATTGCTTGGAGGGCGTTATGTTTGTGGTCCGTTCATAACGCCACCAGGGTCCCCCGTTCTCCTTTTCTCTAGGTTTGGTCAGAGGAAATGTTAAATGAAGCAAATGAAAAAAGGACCCTGGTGGTATTGCAGAACCTTGACCCTTCATTCACATCTGCAGAAGTGGAGGTACTTCATTTATAAGTTTTGTTTTTAATCTTTTGTTAACTTACATTTTGTGAAAAACTAGGCAGATTTTAGTAATACTGGAAATTAAGCAAATTACTGGAGATATCTCAAGCTTGCTCAACATGTGAAACAACTTTCTATTTAATGTTTATACAAAGTTTATGTATCATAGAATAACAGGTTCTACATTGGTGTATGACGATAAAACTAGCTCAGTTTTCTACATTGTTTTGTCATTACAATAGACACATCAATTATAAATTTAATTTCCCCGTTTTAACCTCTGTAAGGTGTTTCCAGTGGGATCTATTTTTGTGAATGACATTGTATTAGTTAGATGAATTTGTTGCTTATGATTTCAGTGTATAATGTTTACGCAGACATGTAACATATCAAGCTGCTGATGATTTAGTTGCAGTTGATTGAGTAGCTTTTCATATGCAGCATCAGTAGAATCTAGCTCAGTGTGCATTTATTGGATTTTTGTTTCTCTATCAGGATATCATTTGGAGTGTATTTGAACAAAAGGTTAAGGCAAAGATGGTGCAACATACTGCAATGTCTAGTCCACGCTCTGGTATATAGCAGTAATAGTAGCCCTATGTTTTCTGCAATTTACGTACACTCTCTGTTGATTACATCTTTCTGGTGCAAATAATGTTTTGATAGGAGAAACACTTGTAATTTTCTAAACAAGAGAAGCAGCAGATAATGTCATCTTTGAGTTGATTAAAAGATGTCTTGTGCTAGGTGATGGAAAGGTTAGTTTCCCTCTCAGTTGTGGTTAGTCATTGTTTTGTAGATGGATATCTATGAGAAAATCACTTAATCTTATGGAAACATCGATATATATTTGGATATTGGTAAAAAAGTTATGGCGAAAATTTTATTAGAAGGTTGGAAATTAAACATGAGATTTTGGGAATCATTATAATAAACTGTTGAATATTTAGTTAAATATTGTTTGACATTATGACAAATGTTTAGAATTACTTTAAGCTTTTTTTATATACAACTGGTACTAAAATGATGATGTAATATTCAACTGTACAAGTTGGAGTGTAGTATTTTTCAAAGTACTATTTGTGCACTCATCTCATTAGAGCAACTCAAATATATATTGATGTACTTGTTATTAGTATATGTTACTCTTCTAAGTTTTTTCGCGATATTTTGCAGTATTCAGAATTTTTTTTAACACCCCCAAATCCCAGAAAAAGATATGCTGCATATATATTGAGATATTTCCATGGTTTGCACTACATGAATTCCCCAGTCTCTATATTGGTATGATATGGTCCACTTTTGGCTGCTTGTGCTAACCTGGTTTTGCTTTTGGGGTTTCGAAAAATCTGTTTACATACATGTCCACTGTATACCCACAATCTTAACTTTTTTTGAACAACACGTGGGACTTTGTCATCCCTAACATTGCTCTCACACCACAGAGTTGTCTGTTTGCTGAGTAGATAATTTGATTATGTTTCCTGGTCGCTTTCTTCTCCACAGTCCGATTATTGGACGAAGAAAAAAGCTTGGTGGTGGTGCAGGAAAATTTTTGGGGCATCTAAGCGTCCAGAGAATGAGACATCAGAGGTGACATTTAGAGATAGTAATTCCTTCTAATCATTATATCCCGTCTTTATTCTGAGTAGTGCTTATTCTATTCTCGGAGAAGTGACCTAAATGTCCTTTGTGAAGCGAAATGCAGTGGCAACATCACACCACTCTCAGGGCAACACGATCGAGTTTGAGATGGACATACAGTGGCTTTTACTTCAAAAATAGTCAGATATGTGTTGGAATGCCTTGCATGAGGTCACTATATAATGTCATTGATTTCACAACAAGCTTTGCTCTATTAACATTGTCATTCTCGTTTGCATTAGTGTACTGTTGTGACTATTTTGCTGCTAGTGAAGTTCAATATTCTATCGCGGTTTACAGGAACAAGGCAATGAGATCGAAGCTTTGATGAAACAGATGAAGATCCATAATCAGAAGTAGAGGAGCTATATGGGGGACTGAGAACTTCATTTCTTCAAATATTACGACCATTTTGATTACTTTGAACGTACACCTTAAGATGCTTTTCGTCTCTGAGGATCGGCTGTTTCTAGTCTCGAGGGTACAAAGATTACGAGGATCGTCGTAGCTATTTTTGGACCGTATACGAGGCAATGCCTTGCTGTAGAAGCACACGAAACTATCTGTATATACTGATTTTAGTCTGCCTTGTTAGCTATTTTTTGGTACAGTTAATATCATAGAATGAGAATTTATATTATTAACTGATATACTGTATGTTAATCTAAGAGTTCACCGCCTAAAATACCATATACCTTATAATTAAATTTAATTTTACAACACAATATAACTTAATGTATAAAATACCACAGGTTATAAATTATTGTGTGAAAATATCACAATTTCACTTTTACTGCTATGTCAATTTTTGCAGTTTGACTGGAAAGGGGCACCAACCCACCTACCCCTTTAATTTCACTCCACTTCACCCCTCAACCCCCGCCCACACCATTAATTTCACCCCTAACTTCATCCCCTCAACCGCACCTTCACACATTTCATCCATATTTTTCTCACTTTTTTTTTTTACCTCCATAGCCATAAATAAAAAAACTTAGAGATATACTTTAGTACCAAATTTTTTACAAATTACAGTGTTTTTGGAAGATTTGTTCGGGAAAGATTGTTTGGGAAAGATTGTTCGTAGCAAGAAAGAGAGTTTAAATCGAGAATCAAATTTCAAACAGACAATGGCTGATCAAGTTAGTTAATTTCTACTTGTTTTTTTAGATTGAAGCATGTATTAGTGTTTTTGTATTTTTAGATTAAGCATGTATTAGTGTTCTTGGTTTTTTAGATTAAAACATGTATTAGTGATTTTGTTTTTTAGATTAAAGCATGTATTAGTGTGTTTGTTATTTTAGATTAAAGCATGTATTAGTGTTTTTGTTCTTTTAGATTAAGCATGTATTAGTGTTTTTACATTCGGTAATGTAGTTAAAATGATATGGGTTGAGGGGAAGATAAAATTTTCGAATAACCCTAAATAGTAGGTTATTCGAAAATTAGGGATTGTTCGAATAAGCTTATTTTGTAGGCGTATTCGAAAAGTATCATAATTTTCGAATAGGGGTTATTCGAAAATTTTATGTTATTGTTCAAATTATAGAGCTATTCGAAAATAAGGGTATTTATCGAATAACCCTATTTTTACCTATTTTTTATGGATATTCGAAAATTTTCAACCCTATTTTAAATAGGGTTATTCGAAAATTATGGTGATAATTTTTGAATAACCCTAATTGATAATTTCGAATAACCCTAATTTTTTAGGGTTATTCGAAAATTATCACAAACAAATTTTCGAATAACCCTATTTAAAATAGGGTTATTCGAAAATTATCTTCATAATTAAGATAAATTTCGAATAACCCTGAAAAATAGGGTTATTCGAAATTATCTTAATTATAAAGAAAATTTTCGAATAACCCTAATTTTTAGGGTTATTCGAAATTTATTTCGAATAACTCTAATTTTTTAGGGTTATTCGAAAATTATCTTCATAAATTAGCTTGATAATTATTCCAAAATTTTTTAGGGTTATTCGAAAATATCATAAAATTTTCTAATAATAATGTTCGAATAAGCCAAATTTTTGCAGGTTATTCGAAAATATAGAAAATAATTTATTGAAGTGTGGTGGCACACGACCTGGGCGGGTTGTAGGGCACCCGACCCGGGTCGAACGTTCGACCAATCCTTCCTGCACACGACCCGGGCGGGTTGCAAGGAACCCGACCCGAGTCGAACGTTCGGTGTTTATGCTGCACACGGCCCGGGCAGGCGGGGCAGATTAATATAATTAAATCTATAATAATTTATAATTCATACTCATAATTAAATTATAATAGAATTCATAATTAAATTAAAATAATTCAAAATGCTTGTAATTATAATTCATAATTTATTAAACAATTATTTGTAATATTTATTTTTATTTAATGATTCGTATTTTTATATGTGTAGTTGGACTGGGCACGAGAGTGTTATCAGCGTCGCATGACATATATTTTCGGATATGTCCGTCTTAGTCTACTTGCTAAGATCAAGACACAACTGCGACAGATAGGCAATGGCTGTGTCCGTGAGTTCTGGAGATGCTCGTTCAGCCATTTTTTGCAATGGAAGACGGACACAGAGTCTTGCAAGACCTTTTTGCACGTCCTCATCTCTCGTCAGGTGTGTGGGACACGAATCCCTCTAAACGAGAGATGGTTTGTGATAGGGCAGGACCGCACCATTTGTCGGTTCGGGAAGCAGGAGTTTGCTTTGATTATCGGGTTGAAGTTTGGTGACTTGCCTTTTGACCTATCAGGGGTTCACACTCCGGCCCACGGCGCAGTATACTACAGAGTCCACCGAGACTCAGACAACCATCCTGTGTTCGTTTCTGAGCTCCTAGAGCAATTCTTATCTGGAGAGTTTCAAGACAGCCGACATGATACGATCAAGATCGCGAAGATCTTGATTGTGTACTGTATTCTGTTGGGATTAGAGCCTGGGAAGACACGTGTCGACTTATGGGTGTGGGACTTAGTCGAGCAGGAGGAGCTTTGGGAAAGCTTTCCATGGGGGAAGATAAGTTTCCTCAACTTGCTACGATACTTTGATAGAATACCGAAGGTAGTGCCGCCCGGGTCCAATGTCCCTTCTTACCACTTCTACGGGTTCTCAGTAGTCTTGATGGTATGTGTATTCAGTTATTACTTCTGTTGATTTATTATTAATGTTGTTGACTCATGAAATTATGTCCGTTACTCCTTAGCTATGGGCTTTTGAAGTGATCCCCATAACATCGCCATTTACCGGGCGTAGATTGAACAGTTTAATACAGAGGTCTCGTTGTATGAAATGGTCTCTTGTGAGGTCTGAGGTCGATGTTATGCATGTTCTTAGCGGCCAGGTATTTTACACACAATTTTAATATATAATGTTAATATAGATCAGGGGTATGTGATTTGTTTGTGAAATAAACTCAACAGGGTATTCAGTGTATTGAGCGTCTGGAACCCAAAGATGAAGAGACCCTGCAGCCGTACTGGAGGGATATCGAGGATGAAGTTTTCACGGGGGTCCAGTATGTCGGGCAGCGACGTGGCCGTCCATCTGCGACCAATGCCGCTGCAACTATGACAGCTCATGAAGCAATTGGTCCATCGAGTCGACCGGCTGTACGAACATCTCGTCGATGGAGGGCCGGTGATCGGGCACGACCGGTGATTCGGGATGAGCCTGTGGATGAGGAGGAAGGTGACCGGTCCCAACCGTTTGCTAAAAGCCACCCTACTGGAGATTTTGAGGCCTTATTCACGCGGTTGACGTGGATGGGTGGTAGAATGGACGAGATGAGTGACAGGTTCGATCGTCGATGTGACACATTGGGTGGTAGAATGGACGAGATGAGTGACAGGTTCGATCATCGATGCGACACAATGCGGGATGAGATTGTGCAGCACGTCACCGAGAGGGTTGATAGTGACTTGAGTCACAAAGCTTGGAGGGGTTGATGCCCGGTATGCTGAGAGACGAGATGAGGGCATACTACAACTCTATTTTCACAGCTGCTAGTCAACCAAGGTCATATGCGCGTACACCCGCTCCGAGTGAGCCCACGACCAGCTCGGGTAGACCTGAGGGCAAACTTATTCATTTCAGTGCCAATGGAGATGCATGACCTCCCAGTGTGCCTGGTCAGCCCATTGGTGTCCCTATGGTCGGTCCTGTTGGGGACGTAGTGCGATGGAGACAGCCATCTGCATTCGTACGTAGTCCTTTCTTGGCGGAGGAACCGCATAGCTTAAAGGGGAGCAAATGGAGCGACTTGATGGCATACTGCAAAGCCGAGGATGATTCGATTTTGGGGTAAGCATACCGAACTTTAGTTGTTTAGTTATTTATAGTGTCTTTCAACTTTTTATTTATTTTGGTTGTTTTAGTAGACGAAATGTCGGCGTGGGATTTCCTGTCAAGCCCGGTTTCTTCCGGAACTTCATTGATCCACAACAGGATCTTAATTTTGAGGTACTACTTATTCTTAAAAGTTGTCATATTGGGTTGTATGTGTATCATTTGTTCTTACTTACCCTATCACCTGTCTATTATAGGCCACAGATGCTTATCTTGGTATACTTCAGAGCGACCCACATACAGCAGGGGTACATGTCAGATTTAGTGTCCTCGGCCGTTTTCAGATTGTGGATACTCATTTCTTCGTAAGTTCCAATTTACATTTAAAGAAATTTTTATCAATTATAAGTCATTATCTTTAATCAAATTTTGTATATTATGTGCAGAAACATTGAAAGAAGTATGGTATAGAAAGCATATGGGCGAGGACGAGATGACCATGTGGAGGACGCCTCTGAAGGAAGATTTTGCAGTGGAGGATCTGGAGCGTCTTGCCCCTTATGTGCATGGGATTAAGCCGAGGTGGAACAATATGAAGCCATGGTGGGACGACCTATATATCGTAAGTGTTTAATACGTTTGATTTATTATCTGTCCACTTAGGGTTAAATAATGTTATTAACACGGTTCATCTCTTTATTTTAGGTGTGGGCGATTTGCAACTTAGATGGCCATTGGGTTGTATGTAAGATAAATCTATATGAGCCGAGAGTCGTGTTGATTGACAGTTTGAGCCATAAGCACACTCCAGAATTAAGAGAATTCCGCAGAAGACAGACCTTGCCACTTACCTCGGCTGTTGGAGTATTCTGGATACTATGAACAATGCGCATCAAGAAAATTCAAGGTGAGACGAGTTGTAGACGAGTTTCCGTTCGACATGTTAGATGACACCTTGATGACTCCATTGATTTCTAGTTTAATAAAATTCATATAAACAAAACATATGAAATATAAGTTATTAACAATTTTGAGATTAATGTTCCTGACTTAAATACATAGGGCATCGTCTTTTTGTATGTGCTTCTGATTCACAAATAGAACATTTTTTCTTTTTTCTAATATTTGGTCGCTCGTTGTGGGCAGACGGGAGATTTTCCTCACCGGGATCGTCATTATGGTACTGACTGGAAGGCATTATCAGGTATTAAGTGCATGTAGTGACGTTATGTCAAGGTTGACCACAACGACTACATGATGTAGTGCCTGTTCGACGCATTCCTGAATGTTTACCACCAGAAGGTATCCGCTTGCCTCTCTGTTGACCGGTCTGTCTTGGTTGATCTGGGGCCACACAAACACATCTAAGAGTCTCATCAGTAACAACCCAATCTGTCGGGTCAGGTACATGGAGCACTTCACCAGCCCACATTCCCCTCAACCAGTGGGTTGTGTAATAAGGGGCAACGTATGAGGCAACCAACTCCTTAGCAAAACTATTCCAAAACAAGCCAAATAGATCAGACACATTTCTATAAATTACAAAACATGGAGGATGCATTTAAGAAACACAATAATTTTTCACCATATAATATAGCTAACCTAATGGCTGCACATGCGTGGGCGCATGGAATCAACTCCATCTGAAAAAACATACAGCTGCACATATTATCACTGAGGTCCACCAAAAATATTTTCCGACCTTCTATAACCTTGAATTTGCCTCGTCCCATCCTTTGGACCTCCATCAATCGTCCCTGCTGCATGAGGTCGGATAATCTGTCGTGCGTGGACTTCGTAAAAGTTTGTTCTCCTTTTTCAGCCCCTTGCCTTCTTTCAGCAAACCATTTCTCAATAACCCTCCGAGCAGCCTCTAAGAAGGAACAAACGGGCAACTTTCTTGCCCAGACAAGACGAGCATTCCACACTTCAGCAGCATTGCTCGTCATGAAGTTGAATCTTCGAACAGGGCATTTCACACGGGACCACCTCATAGGATTAACTTTTTCCAAGCTGTCGATTGCGCCCCTAATTCGACTTTCGTGGATGTAAGACATGTACCTAGATCGAAAATTATGAATAAGACACTTAACATAGGTTAGTTATGTGTTTTATACGAAGCAAGTTTTGGACATACCTATCAAATTCACCCTGTTCGTAACAGTATGCAGCATGGTGGAACAGCCCAATCAAATGTGATCCATACTTGGCTAGATTTTGTTGAAGATGGTAACAACAAAGACCATGAGTTGCTTCGGGATATACATTGGTGATGGCATTACTGATGCTAACGTGTTGATCAGACACGATAACAAGGCCATCAGGGCAACCAACTGCTGCTCGGACATTGTGTAAAAACTATGTCCAAGATTCATCGTTTTCAACATTACCAATCCCAATTACAAGTGGAAAAATTTGATCGTTTCCATCTTTGGTCACAGCGACAAGTCCAATCCCTTTGTACTGCCCCTTCGAATGACATCCATCCACGACTATGACAGGCCGGGAATATTGCTGAAATCCGATAATACATGCACCTAGAGCAAAAAAAGCATACTTGAATTTCCCATTCGTATGTGTGTCTAATGCAGTATATGTGCCAGGATTTCGTTCCTTCAAGACCTGTAAGTAAGCTGGAAGCATGCTAAATGACGTCTTCGGTTCACCATACACACTTCTCATTGCATGACGTTTTGCTGTCAATGCATGGTGATAACTCAGACGAATACCATGTTGTTTGTTCATCTCCCTAATGATGTCCCTAGGAGAGAGATCGGAGTTATCTTTTCGAAGCCTCTAGATGAAATAATCTCCAATCAAAGTGGATGAAAGTCTGTGGGGAGTACTAGTGTTCAACTCTTTCGAACAAGTGTGAGGCAAAACAACTTTGACAATTTTCCAAACACCATATTTTTCATATGCTGTGATTACGAAGGGACAATTTTTTTCCTTGCATTTCACGCACCATCGGTGTTTGTTCGAGTAGTCCACATAGTATTCAACTCGATTCTCCAAAGGATAGTACCCAACTGCGTTTTTTAGATCGGCCTTATTGCCAAACGTCGATCCTTTCTGCAGACCCTTTGGAGCCCGCTCAATCTCTGAAGAAGCAGGGTGCTCAAATGAAGGTACATCAGGAATAAACCACTCAACTCTCATTATGTCGGAGCAGAATTGCTCATATGCCTCTCGTTGATCCTCGTCCAACATTGCCTCAACATCTTCCTCAAGTACAAAGTCATCTTCAAAATGACTCGGATCTAGAAAAAAAGGGATATTGTCAACTTTTGATAATCAAGATACATATAAACAATTGCTTAGATAAGTCCAATAATATAAATAATACCTATTGGATCATCATGGTTTTCTTGTTCCCGCCTATCTTCGTGTACCAGCTCTTCAATTTCATCAGTTGGGGCTACATTCAGGTCAAAATAGTTTAAATCTCCGTATTCAACATGTTCAGATTGGGACGGCCAGGTTCACCAGGGTTGGTTTGAACATGCTCCTTCTATACTATCGTTTACGCCCCATCTAGAATTAAAATTTTCATCATTCTGTAGTCCCAACGGAAGAGATGACCAATTCAAAATTTCCACGTCATCCAGATTCAAACTTTGACCACCTAGATTATACTCCTCATCTACTGGACTCTGTTCTATATGATAAGAGGTTCCACTTGATATTCCTACATTTATCCTTTTCAAAGAAACGAAAACAATTAAAAGTCCATGACACTCTGAAAAACAGTATTGCAGATCAAAATCATTTTTAATTTTTTTCCTCTGCAATCTTCCGTTCATTTCCACTAGAGAATGGATCAAATACATCCAAATATTCATGTCGGCAAACACGATCTCATGTATTGAGCTCAATATATCTTGATAATTAAATCTTTCAAGATTAATTACCGATTGTGTACCGTCTACATACTGTAACCCTTCCCAATAACCACCGTACCATACCGCTGTGGAGAAAGTCATCCTGATAAAAAAATATTAATAAAAAATTCATCCAAAAATATATATATATATATATATATAAATGAATAACTTAAAATGAAAAAACAAATTGAAAATATAAATAAATAATGGTATTGTTCGAATAATCCTGAAAAATTACAAATAATTTTTGAAAAACCCAAAAAAATATGGTTATTACGAATAACCCTTTTTTTTGCAGGGTTATTCGAATTTTTTTTGTAATTTTCGAATAACCCTTAAAAATTAGGGTTATTTGATTATTCGAAAATTACAACCCAAAAAAATTAGGGTTATTCGAAAATTACAAAATAATTTTCGAATAACCCCTAAAAATTAGGGTTATTCGAATAACCCTATTTTTTAGGGGTTATTCGAATTTTTTTTGTAATTTTTGAATAACCCTTAAAATTTAGGGTTATTCGATTATTCGAAAATTACAACCCAAAAAAATTAGGGTTATTCGAAAATTATTTTGTAATTTTCGAATAACCCTATAAAAAATTGGGTTATTTGAATGTTCGAAAATTATTTCTAATATTACTTGTTATTCAAAAATTATTTCTAATATTCGAATAATTACTTGTTAATTATTCATTATTACAAAATTACTTGTTAATCACTCATTATTCGAAAATTACTTGTTAATTACTCATTATTCGAATTTTTTTAATAATATTCAAATAACCCTAAAAAAATAGGGCTATTCAAAAATTATTTGATATTTTAGAATAACCAATAATTTATTCCCTATTTCTTCTAACTTAAACAATATTTATTCATTCCTTCTAACTTATTTGAACTTGAACAATATTAACTTCTTCTAAGTTATTCGAAAATTTATATCGAATAATATATATGTTAAGTTATTCTAAAATACTTTTTAACACGTCGAAAATATGTTAACAATCCTATTTAATATAATATTAAATGTAAATTAGATTGAAATTTAAGAGTATACTATTACTTACTTGAGAGTTCAAAGGGAGATGATGTGCCAAACTACTTCCACAAATTCAATTGTAAGCTTAGAGTAAAGTTTGTTGAATGAATTCTCTTATAGAATTCACATCTCTAAATAGATGCAAATTTGATGTACGACCCGTGAATGTTGATTCGTACTCTTGAATCTGAATCTCATTTAATTTTGAAAAAGTAAAATAAATACTATTTGATTCTGTAAAAGTAAAATAAACACTATTTCATTCTGAAAAGTAAAATAAACGTTAAAATAAATACTATTTCATTCTGAAAAATTTAATAAACGTTAAAATAAGCACTATTTTAATTCTGAAAAGTAAAATAGACTATTTAATAGTCAAATAAGCAGTTTTGTAATATCATTTTCACACTGTAAAAAGTAAAATTAAAGTCAGCAGAGAAATACATAGTAATTTTGAATAAAATTGTACCAACAATAATAATAGACAATAATAATAGGACAAAAATAAACAATGGAAAAAAAAAAGAAAAATATAAATCTAAAATAAATAAATTAAAATAAATAAATGAAAAACTAAAATTATATCATATAATTTTCGAATAAGCAAAAAATATAGGTTTATTCGAAAATTACTTTTATTGTTCGAATAACCCTATTTTTTAGGGTTATTAGAAAATATAAAATAGGTTATTCGACATTAAAAATAATTTTCGAATAAGCAACAAAATATAGGGTTATTTGAAAATTACTTTTAATTTTCGAATAACCTATATTTTGTTGTTTATTCGAAAATTATAATATATACATCCAAGCATTCCAATCATTGAAAAACTTTCAATCATTGCCCAATAATGAAAAGTTTGAATCATTCAAAAAAATGTGGTAGTTTACTATATTAAGTTATGTTAGATGGCATTTTTTATATTAAGTTATATTAAATGATAAAATTTTATTTTTTTTATATAAAAGATGGCATTTTGATACATTTTCTCTTAATCTAATACACCCCTAGAATGCCTTTAATGCCCTCTTAACTTTTTTTTTGAAAGGTAATGCCCTTAACTATTAAACAATAAAAAATGAGTAGAACTAAAAGCATCACTCATTTTACTAAGAGCACCATACAATTATTTGATACAATTTAGTAAGATATAAAAAGACTAAAATATTCTTCATAAAAAATAAAAATTATTAAAAAAAAAAGAAGGAAAAGTAGCTCTTCTTCTCCATCTTCTCCAGCAGTACCCACCCACCCGCCGCCGCTGCAAAAAGGGAAAAGAAGCTTCCTCCAGCCAGCCACCCCCTCCCTGCAACTCCAGCCCGCCGCCGCATGCCCCCCGCTCAACTCCAGCAATCCCCCGCCACTGCCCCACCCCCTGGCCTCAGCCCGTCGCCCCCGCCCCCTCCCTCTGCAAGCACCACTCACTTTTCCCCCTTCCCTTTGCAAGCACAAGAGAGCCATTCAGCTGCCGCGGCACTGACGTTCTTCTCGGCAGCCCCGGCCGTGCTCACCCCTGCGCGTTCGGCTGCCTTGGCCACGCACCCCGCTATGCATTCGGTTGCCTTGGCCGCGCGCCCCGCTGAGCCTTCGGCAGCCCCAGCCGCTTGTCTCACTACACGTTCAGTCGATCAGGGCCGAATCGTACACGAATTTTCCATAAACACATGTTCGATTTTTCAAGAAATTCACCCCAAAACAACCATTTTTGCACACAAATTTATCAAATTAAACTCTTAATTCACTAACCCATAACAAATCCTAAAGATATGGTAGTGAGGATGGCCGAATGTTGCTTGATATTTTCAGTTTAAAAGAGTGTGTTCTTTTCTTAAGAATGGATTTTTGCCTTTTCTTTTTCAATACTTAGGTTATTTTATTTGTTTGAGGGTAATATTGGAAATGAGTGTGGTGCGTAAAGAAATAATTTAAGTTGTTGTTTTATAGTGTGTGGTGCTTTTAGAATATGAGGTGCTCTTAGATATCCAAGTGGTGCTTTTATAATACATACTCCATTGAAAAAAAAAAAGTTGTTAAAAATATAAAATGTTGTTTACAAAAGTTGTTCAATATTGAAATTTATTTTTTGTTGACTATAATCACTCAATTCTAAAATTAGATTCATTCTCAGTTCTAAAGTTAAATAAATATTAAAATATTTTTTGTTGACTATAATTACTTAAGTTTAAAATTAGACTCATTCTCAAATTTAAAGTCAATGGTCTTTACATATATATAGATGTTTTATAATTATGAAAAATGATATACATAAATAAATATTTCAAAACTTATATTGTTAAATGATCATTTTGGACTAACTTCATCATTAACTTATCGAATTATCTATTGAGTCAACGACCATGATTTTTTTTTCTCAAAAGATAAGTAAAAAGAATGTAAGCTTTCAGGTGTTAATTGTTGTTTAAGTTATTTGTAAATTTTATATTCCAGCATTTTAATAATATCAAATATAATTTAGAAAGACATGCAATATGTGTTAGACATACCTTTACGTTGTGTTAAACTTACATTTCTGCCCAAATTTCATATATTTTGCTTTTTTGCGATTGGTTTTTGAATTTTACACATACCATTACGTTATGTTAGACCTACCTTTACGTTATGTTAAACCAACCTTTCTGCCCAAATTTCATACCTTAAACTTTAAAAAAAAATCCCCTAGACATGGCACATTTTGTACATATATCATTACGTTATATTAGATATACCTTTATGTATAGTTAGACTTACCTTTATATTATGTTAAAAGCTTAACATAAAATAAAGGTAGGTCTATTGGAGCGAATTTGGTTGGGTTTGAGCGCGAGTACCAGGCGAGTGGGGGCACGTGCAAACGCACGTGGAGGCGCGTTTTTGGACACATTGACTGGTTAATCCTGGTGCATGAATCTAGATCCGTGTGTCCGACTCATATAAAATTTTGTCATAATTTTTTTCTAAATTATAAAATATAAATTTAAAAAGCAATTGAGATATGAAAAATATATTTGTATATTATACAAATTTGGAAATGATAAAATATATATGAATAACTTTTTATATAATTTATCACAACAAATAATAAACCGCGCATCGTGTGGGTGCGCTATTAGTGTTTACTAAGGTTATCATCGTGTAACAAGACAGGAATACAATTTTTTATGGTTGCCCCAAAATTATTGTAAAGATAAGGACAATATCGAACACAAGAATTATTGGTCAAAGTAGATAGATTTGATTACCACAATTTTGCAGAAGCCTCGTATCATCAGTTGCTACTTATTTTTCAATGATTTAGACACTAAGTTATAGCTTCTTAATGAACATGTTTCTCTTTTCCATTTTCATTGAATTCGAGAAGTAAACACATAAGATGTTGGCTGTTGCTGTTTCATCGTAATTATGGTATTGGGCACAATGCTCAACACATTATACTTCTATATTTTGATCTCAAACATTTGTCCTATTGAAATTTGGATATCCATCGTTGATTTTTTTTAGAACTATTTTTGATTTCATAGTTGGAATCAAGAAAAAAAATTGAACTATTTTTGCAATTCAACAAGAAAGAATTCGGATTTGAATAATTAATGTAGAGTTAGGATTGATAATGATTAAGATCTAAAAGAGATAGAATTAGACTTTAAATGTGATTAATATTTAAATAATTAGTGGATATGTCTTATTATCAATTTATATAAAGACAAATTTTTGTATGAGATCGTCTCACGGATCCCATTTCGTGAGACGGGTCAACCAGACCCGATCAAAGTTAAAGTCAAAAGTCAACGGTCAATAGTCAAAAGTCAACGGTCGGTCAACCAAAAGTATTATATATTATATGTAAAAGTAGTACACAACATACGTAAAAGTATTACATATGAATGTAATACTTTTACTTTTATAATGTAATACTTTTATGTATATCATGTATGACAAAGTTTTGAGAAATTATGTAATACTTTTGTGTGGTTCAGGTATTACTTTTCAATATATTATGTAATACTTTTGTAAAATAGTATGATTTTGGATTTGGTTAGAATCTATGAAAATATGTAATACTTTTATGTTTAGTAGATAATATTTTTCTATATATCATCTAATACTTTTGTAATATATTATACATTATATGTATATAATACAAAAGTATTATCCGATCTATAGAAAAGTATCACCTAATATACATGAATGTATTACATTATAAAGTATTAAATGATATATAAAAGTATATTACCTAATACACACACAAATATTATTACATTATAAGAACATAACATCATGCAATAGTTTTATGTGCAACATGTAATACTTATATGTGCAACATGTAATACTATTGAAATCAACAAGTAATACTTTTATATACATCATGTGATACTTTTATGTGTAACATGTAATACTATTGAAATCAACAAGTAATACTTTTATATGTATCATGTAATACTATGAAGTATTAGATGATATATAGAAAAATATTGTCTAATACACAAATGTAATACTTTTATGTACAACATGTTGTACTATTAAAATCAACAAGTAATACTCTCATAATGTAATGCTTTTGTGTGCAACATGTAACACTATTGAAATTAACAACTAATACTTTTATATATATCATGTAATAGTTTTATATGTAGCACATAATCATTATATATATAAAACACAAACATTGCCGAAAAAAGAATGTGAGAATTTTCCCGCCTAAAATCACTTTCTATTTATGTAACTTTTTTATATGTATTTATTTTATATACATATATTAAGTATATTAACTGATATACATATGTTAATTAAGTATATAAAAAAAACGTAACTTTTTTTTATTTCATATGTATTAATTGCATTCTATTTTTTAAGGAAAGTCAAACTCAATTCTTTTAGGTAAGAAAAAATTTAAGGACGTTATATATGGATACACCTTTCAATTTAAATAAATTGTTAGATTATTTTAAGGATGAAATTTACAAGATCCGGTCATGAAATAGCAAGTCCAAATTCATGATTCTTTAAAATTTCATAATTATTTAAAAGTCCAATTATATATATATATGTGTGTGTGTATATGTATATACATATAATGATATAAGTTAGTAGTCTATAAAATAAAATTTCCTATATATAACCAAATCAAATATCCATATTTTCAAGTAATATTAGAATTAATATATATGATTCCATTTTTTTTTAAGAAATGATATGATGCCTTTAATTTCTTTTTAATTGCTTTTTAATTTCTTAATTGCTACATATCTCCAAATCACACACACACATATATATATATATATAAAGAACATTATATTAAAATAAAGGTAATGTGAGTGTTTTCCCACCTAAAAACAACATTCAACTTTTAGGGGAAAAAAATTCATATATTTTATTTAATTATATTTAACGTGAATGAAACTATTAAACGCACTATGCATGATATATAAATACATATACGTACCGTGATATAAGAATGATGGATCATTGTGATATGAGTTTCCTTATACATATATTTAATATTTAATGTCATTGATTGAAATAAAAATGAAAAGGAAAGTTAATTTCCTTTGGTTTATATTATATGAAAAGGAAAGTAAATTTGTCTTGATCTTAATTTGATACAATACTTTTGCAATCTATATAGATAATTAATTGATAAATATCAATCAATTGATTGAGTTTACCATACTGATTGCATTTATCAAAAATATATTTAGAAAACAGACATATTCACCAATATATAAAGATGACAAACACATTATTGTTAATCTAACATATACAATGACAAACACATCATTATATATATATTTGATGCCAAGATACACATATGTGCATAAGATTTTTTTATTTTAGTTATTTTTTTCTAATAAATTTATATGATTAGTTTTAATATAGACATTTTCAATCACTTTCAAAATTTTATAACTATAAAAACTAATAAAAAACATGTACCAAAATTTATTAAATACCAGTTCTAAAGAAAAAGTTTTTAGATGTTATTAAATTACATTATAACCAATACCAATATTGTATGAGAAATATTACTCAATTTCATTCAATAACTATATTTTATATGTATATAAACATGTTATTATATATAAAAATCTATTTACATTGTATTTATATAAATATTTTTTGTTTTAAAATTTATATCCGTGCATCGCACAGGGTAAATACTAGTACTAATTAAAAATATCACATCATACACATAGAAGTATTACATGAGTAAAATAACAATATTACATTATGAATGTAATACTTTTATATATGACATGTAATACTTTTATGCATGACATGTAATACTTTTTGAATATAATACTTTTATGCATGACATGTAATACTTTTTGGTCAATGACGTTGACCGGTGTTGACCAACTATTGACTGACGTTGACCATTGACCGTTGTCTTTGACCGTTGACCGTTGTCTTTGACCGTTGACCGTGTCGGGTTGACCCATCTCACGGAATGGGATCCGTGAGACCATCTCACACAAGACTCACTCATATATAAAAGGGGTATTTTATTCAATTTATAAAAAATTACTTTGTTTAAAAATAATAGGGGTGTATTCAAAAATAATGGGGAGAGCCGCGGCCTTTGAATTCTCCATCCTTAATTAATTATAACTAGTATCACACCCGTGCGTTGCACGGCTTGTGATCGCTTGTTTATATATCTTCAAATTAAATATATTAAGATATTAAAATCATCATAAAAAGAACTGAGCAATATATTTACACACAATAATGAAAATGAAGGTCGAAACTACAAATCTTTAAATGCTTCTTTGTACACAACGTTTCTAGTGGAACTGCAACTCTCATTATCTCCATCACATATCAGAATCTTTAAACCATCTGGGTTAGTGACCCTGGAAACAGCAACGTACAACTAACCGTGGCTGAAAACCGGCTTCTTCAACAAAAGTCCCACGTGGGATAATGACTGACCCTGACTTTTGTTTATCGTCATTGCATACGACACTATTAAAGGAAACTGTCTCCTTTGGAATCTAAAAGGCAATCTTGTATCCGACGGTGTCAATGACATTCTTGGAATTAACACCTTTTCACCAGCTTTGCCTCCACATAGTATCTTAGCCTCCAAAACATGATTCCCAAGTCTTGTAATAACCAGTCGAGTCCCATTACATAATCCGAGGGAGTGATCAATATTCCGCAACAACATTACGGAAGTACCAACTTTCAACTGAATCTCATGATTAGGAACTCCGGAACATCTAATGGAATTCAGAAATTCAGGTGTGTGCAAATCAGAAAGTAGATCCACATTTGAATCGGACCTGCATGTTGAATCTGAACTTCTGTAGGTAATGGCCTCACCGGAATTTAACTGAGTCATGTAGTCATTTACACTGTCAACGACATCAAGAGTTGGTGCCAGTATGGCACGATCTTTCAGAAAGCTTGGATCCTGAATTGAATCTTGTGAAGAAGGGTACGTACTGCTGACAATTGTCGAAATCGGATCACCTGCGGTCCTCAACAACATGTCATCCGGAATGTCGACGACTGAATACCCATCAGCTTCTTCACCTATCGTTCCATCCCCGATACGCGCTATCCATTCAGCAAATTGTGTCATCTCACCTAAACGGTCTCCGGAATCCAGTCTCCGAAGCCTCATGTTCTTTGTCAGTCTCAAGACTCTACAGTCTTTCTAGATCTTCGAGGAATTGATTGTCGCATTGACAATGTCCTGTCTCGAACCTTTCGGAATGACCGGTAGTATCTGCCGGAAGTCACCCCTAAACACTATTGTCTTCCCGCCAAAAGGTTTGTCCTTGTTGCATGGATTGAGTGTCTGCATGATGTCTCGCAAACTCCTATCCAACGCCTCAAAACAATGACGGTGCGTCATCGGAGCCTCATCCCATATGATCAGTTTCGACCTTGAGATCAGTTCTGCAAGTTTGCTACCTTGTTTGATTGAACATGATGAGTACTCGTTCGGATTTAGAGGAATAGCAAATCTGGAATGTGCCGTCCTGCCACCGGGGAGCAACAACGAAGCTATACCACTGGAAGCAACGTTAAGAACAATCTCACCTCTGGATCTAAGAGCTGCGGAGAGGGTTTTCCACACATGCGTTTTTCCGGTACCACCATATCCGTACACAAAGAAGACTCCCCCACTGTTGGTCTCAACCGCTTCAATGATGGTGTCATAAACACTTCGTTGTTCATCATTCAGTTTAGGAAGAAACCTCTTATGATCATCAGCCAGTCGAACCCTGTCATAACTCAACTCATCATACAGTAGTCTATTAGAAGTCACCGAAGTGATCGACGTGTCCGGAAATGGCATCGTTGGAAAATCCTTCAAACTTTTGTTGAACTTCTGCAAAATCTTCTCAATTTCTATCAAAGTGAGGTTTTTTATATCATCATCGGCAAGCGTCAGATCTAAAAGAATAGAAAAAGAGAATGTTAAATCAAGCAATGATTTCGTATAAATTGAAATATCATTCCTGACATGAAATTCCTAAACGCACCTTGGTGGTTGAGGAGATTACGCTGTCTGTAAAGAATATCATCGGATAAATGAATCCAACATTTTTCCCAAACTTCTTCCGGACGACTGAAATTGTCCGATGACAGAAGCGTAACAAATAGGTACCTTAAGGAACTGGCCGAAGCCCACTGACTTGCTTCTGTGATTCCATCGATGTACTCCTTATCATCCTCCAATAATCCGTACACATAACATGCCTCGCGAAAAGTATTGTAGTGCACATTGTTCACTGTCTTTATATCGTCGAAATTTCGGGGACCTCGCACCACGTTCAGAAGACATCTCAGATAATACAATTCACCATTTCCGGGGGGCACATAAAAGATGCGTCCTATTGAGAATCCTTTTTTTCTTGGCGTCCATTCCTTGGAAGATCTGTTCCAAACAAACTTCTGAGGGAACTCTGCATATGTCAATCCATTAGCCTCCGGGTATTTCTTGTTGGCCTCGAAGAACGCCAGAAACATGCTCTGACTCACACTTGGACTGTCAAGGACACTCTCTATGGGATCTGTGTCGGAGAACACGACATTCTGTTGATCCGGAAGATGAAATGTCAGACGCTCGACGGGAGGATTTTTGAATTGGATTTCAAATCCGAGAATTCTCCACATGGCCTCACACGATGAAATATATCTGCAGTCATAGTACATCTGAATCTCATCAACCTTTCGTGCTCTAGTCTCGTCACTTGCACTGTCGTAGAATGTGGCACTGACCCGATCATGTCCCTTATTGACGTATTTAAACAAATACTTGATCGATCGGGACTGATTGCACCATTCGACATTAAGATGAGCTCCGTATTTTAACAGCAATACACTCTCTCTTAAATTGTGCTTCTTACTGTTATCAGGCATATGGGGATTCTTCCTTTCTAGACTGCAAATGTTCCTCAGAGGAAGCAGTAGCAATAATTACAAAAAAACTTGCAGGCATGACATTTTGCTTTTACTTGATCATCTTTTCCAGTTTGAAGTTTCTACATCTTTTAATCCATGGAGGGTGGATATGCTTTTTCTATTTCATGGAGTCTCAAATTGTTATTTATTTATTGCGTTAAAGTGCTGAGCTATGGTTTTAAATGGGCTTCATTTACTTTTATTTTTTTTCTTTCTCGTTTTTTCTGGCAAGTTTTTTAAACAGATTCTAAATAGTTAATTACGCGTGTCTACTGGCATAGTTTGACTCTGGTTTTACATGTTGATTCTGGTGTTTTTTTTCCCCCCTTACATTATCTATGGAGCGTGGGATCTGTTGCTATGAATCTCTATTTGCAATTTTTTGTAAACTTAATGATATTCAACTCTCTATTGATTATTCTATCAGCAACACACATGTAGAAACTTGTGCTTCTTACTGTTATCAGGCATATGGGAATTCTTCCTTTCTAGACTGCAAATATTCCTCAGAGGAAGCAGTAGCAATAATTACAAAAAACTTGCAGGCATGACATTTTGCTTTTACTTGATCATCTTTTCCAGTTTGAAGTTTCTACATCTTTTAATCCATGGAGGGTGGATATATGGTGTCTTTTGCACCACTTAATTGATAGTTTCCTTTGTTTTTTTCAGTTTTGTTTTAGAACTAAAAATTTTGTAAATGTCTGTTCAGACAGTTTTTTTTTTTTAATTCCCTGAGATTCCTCTATAGAAACATGTATCCAAATTTAGTCATAGTGTCATTCTGATTATGCATGTGAGTTTATTTGTAATTTGTTAGTTCAGTATGATTTCAATCCTAACAAAAAACTGGAATATAGAGGTACAAATACACACTAACAAAAAGGATTAAAAAGTAACAATAAATCTGGAATATAGGTACAAAGACACACTAACAATAAACAGTAAGGATTGTTAAAACTTGTTACACTAACAAAAAGGATTGAAATCATACCGTCTATTGCTGAATTTTTTTCGAAAACAAAAACTTTTATTTCTTATAGGTACTTTCAGGATCTATATTGTTTATTGCTGAATTTTTTTTCGATGTGTTATGTTCTGAGAGAAAGATGTAGCTGGAACTAGTTGTATGTACTTTAGGGGAGAAAGGTGGTATGTATGTAGAAGTTTTGATTTTAATTGTTTCAGTTTTCGGAAATCTTGATTCGGAGAAGTTGTGTAATGGGATTTAGTTGTAAGCTTATTTCTGTTTCGAGGCTAATAAACCGAATTTATGCAATAATTCATTGGTTTCCTGCTTTTTTTTTTGGAGTTGTGTGTCCTGGATTTAAATTGTGGAGGTTTTAATTTTATTGCAGCTATTACGTCGACGGCGAATGCTGATCATTGTAAAGGTTATAGCCCAGATGATGAGTTGCAGAAGGCGAGAATCTCAAGAGAGGCATTAGCACAGTTATGGAAGGAGGTGGAGTCAAAAATCAGTCCAAGGTAGCTATTTTGCAATAAAGAATTAAAAAAAAATAGTGGCATGTAATGTTAGTATTGTCTGGCTATTATCCATGGTTGTATGTGCTTGAATAGAATTTTGTGCTCCACTTTGATTGTCAGAGATGAGGACTTGTGAATCCCTAATATATTAACTATATTCTCTGAAGCTGCTTGAGGTTTTTTGTTTTGCTCTCACTTCAAAAAAATGAATGCAAAGGATATAGTTCAAGTTGGTGATGGCTTGCTCGTATAATATGGAAACTGGGACATATTAAAAGACAGTTTTAAGATTTAGAAATATGTTGGAAATTCAAGTAAACAAATGAACTGATCTTATTACTTAGTCAATTTAATTCTATCCGTACTTGATATTACTTTTGTTTTTTTTTCTTTCTCATTTTTTCTGGCAAGTTTTTTAAACAGATTCTACATAGTTAATTACGCGTGTCTGCTGGCATAGTTTGACTCTGGTTTTACATGTTGATTCTGGTGTTTTTTTTTCCCCTTACATTATCTATGGAGCGTGGGATCTGTTGCTATGAATCTCTATTTGCAATTTTTTGTAAACTTAATGATATTCAACTCTCTATTGATTATTCCATCAGCAACACACATGTAAAAACTTGTGCTTCTTACTGTTATTAGGCATATGGGGATTCTTCCTTTCTAGACTGCAAATGTTCCTCAGAGGAAGCAGTAGCAATAATTACAAAAAACTTGCAGGCATGACATTTTGCCTTTACTTGATCATCTTTTCCAGTTTGAAGTTTCTACATCTTTTAATCCATGGAGGGTGGATATATGGTGTCTTTTGCACCACTTAATTGATAGTTTCCTTTGTTTTTTTCAGTTTTGTTTGAGAACTAATCTGGTCTATGCAAAACATAAATATGACTCAGGATGCTATGCACCTTCTTTACAGATACAAAGTGTTTCTTCTGCAGAGAATGTTGAAAATTTTATAAATCCATGGTCTGTTGCGACTTTGAAAAACCTACTGCGGAAGATGAATTCTGAAGTTGTACAATATGAGGTGAGGTCTTTTTGTCTATAAACACATAAATTTCATCTGGAGATATCTTCTGAATATCTAAGGACTAAGATAGAAAACTTGTGTATATTCTTAGGGATACCATTCAAGTAACAAAGCATATCCTGGAAAAAGGGCATTAACCACCTTGCTGAAATCTGCTAGAAATAAAAGCGTTGATATAGGTAATTAAAACTGTATTGTGAACTCATATTGGGCATAAGCATTCATTTACAGTACTTAAATGTATTAACTTGCTATTTTTTGTTCCTGTCATGAATGCCTAATCTGCTTCAGCTACATTTGCAAGTAATAGGGCACATAGAATAATATTGAATGGTTTGCTTTCTTGTCAGTGATCCACTGTGCATGCTTTGTCTTGAGTGTCAGGCTAGTGCTGTACTTCCTTTTCATTATTTAGAGCATCATAATAACTTATATTTTTTGAATATCTTTTGTATGTGCAGGGAGAACATCTGTCACATCGTTAAATCACCGGCCAATGTAACTTGGAAAATTCTGAAACTTGCAACAGAAGTTGCATATAGGGCTGTGAGTTCATTGGAAGGTGCTGGTGTGTTTGCAGTTGAGTTGTTTTTAACAGCGGATGATCAGGTTGCACATTGATGTTTCATATATATTAGATATTTCTTTTGATGTTAACATCTATATCAATTTAGATAAATGCTTGTGTGGTTTTATATCCTTGATTTTTGTTCTTATTTTCATTCTTCTCTCAGGTCTTACTTAATGATGAAGTGGCTCCTAGACCTCATAACAGTGGACACCAAACAATTGAGTCTAGTTTTACTTCACAATTTGAGCAGCATTTAAGGGCTGTTGTTGGACTTCCACTTGGTGATCCATCAATGAAGACTCCAGTTGCTATCATGTATAATATACTTGGAGAAGATGATGTAAATCTACTCTTCGATGATACGTGTTCATATTTTTCTCTAATCAGCATGAAGCTAAGACTTGTTTGCTATATAGTAAAACTCCATAAAAGAAAAAAAATTCATCTTGGTGCCTGTAGTTAGGAACTTTAAAAGAAACCTCTTTTTGGTTGGTTAATCTTTTAACTGTTATCCAAAATGTGTAAGTAACAAATGCTAGTTTGTTGATGTTACAGTATTATTTTAGAATAGCCAGTAGTATTATTGACTATATTGGTATTAAATGATGATTGAGGATAATGTTCTTCAAAAAATTAGCTTATGAGATATATTGTGTTAATAAATATTTGGGTGGTGAATGGTATAACATAGTCTATATATAAGGGAAATCCAGTTTGCTTAGGAAGTGGACCCTCCCAGCATATCAAAATCAACATTGCTAAATTTATAATTAGTCTTCAATGATCTTAAAGTATTATGTTTCACTAATCTCAATACAGGGAGAAGCTGGTTTCCATCTTTCTAATCAACTTATTGGAAGGGCATTGAGGATTCCAGGGACAACAATCCATTGGTACGACAAACCAGGTTGGCTAATGCTTTAGACTATACACACACTATATATATTTTTTTTTTGCTTGATATATTTAGAGAGTCATTATTTCAGCAGAGATGAGGAAACAAAAAAAGATGGGCCACATCACACTTGTCGGGCCTTCTATGGGCATTGTAGAAGCTCAATTAAAATCCATGTTGGCAGAAATGAAGGATGAGGAACCTGCTGGTCAGTTGTACTGTTTGACTTTATACTTTATTCTTCTATTGATGATATGTGGGTTTTCAAAGGCAGAATTGAATCTATGATATGGATCGGCCATGACTAAGATCCCACTTGTATGGATTTTATTCGTAGTTGTCACTTAAGTTCAAATTTCAATAGGAACCCACATTTATTGAGAGGAAACTGTTTGCTCTTTTGTCCATATGCTCTTGGATGTTGGTGCCTGTGACATACATATGTTGTATAATAATATTTTCTGATTTGCATTTTGATTTACTGTAAGGTGCTCGGAGATTGTCAGTCTAGAAAGCATCCAAGAGAGTTCTCTTCGAAGGCACTGAAGCTAACTTTAGAAGCTGTTAAACCTGACCCTTCAATCCGTATAGAAGAAAATCGGTATGCCTTTTCTTTTAGTTTTTCTTGTTTTAACCAATTTTGGTTTGAAGTAAGTTTCTGCTGTTGCTTTAACATTTTCATTTACTTATTTCCATTGGATTTTGGATAGCATGCAATTTATATTATTGGAGATTTTGGGGAAATTTAAAATTGAAATAGATATCCTTCATTTGTATATAGATACCAGTAAATAGAAAGTGAAGACCTGTAAATAGATACCTTCACTACCTGTAGTTTCCATTATCAAAAAATCCTAAATTTGCAAGAATCCAAGACCTTGTCTGATCTGATTTTCTTGTGCTTTGCAGCCCCTCAGGAAATTCTTGATAATTTTGCCCCTTCCATTTCTATTTCTTTGTTTCTCTCATTGTCATCAGAAGACATTTGTGGGAAGTCTTTATATTGGGAGTAAGTCTCTTGTGCATCAGGTGCATGGATCTTAGATCCATGCACCCGGGTCGGATCCGGGTAATCCGACCCGCTTCTTTTTTTTTTTTTTTTTGGCGCTTGTTTTTTTTTCAATTTTAGTCATGACTTTTAGTTATGCGTAAGAATACCTTTATGTAATGCGTAAGAATACCTTTAGATTACCTTAACGATACCATTATGCCCAGATTTCATACATTTACGTTAAGTTAGACATACCTTTAGGTTATGTTAAGAATACCTTTAGGTAATGTATAGAGATACCTTTAGGTTATGTTAAGGATACCTTTGTGCCCAAATTTCATACATTTAATTTAGGTCAAGCATACATTTATGTTATGTTAAGGATACTTTTATGTTATGTTAGAGATACCTTATCCATAAGGTAGTTGTGTTACACATTTTGTACACAAAGGTATCTCTAACATAACATAAAAGTATTCTTAACATAACCTAAAGGTATCCTTAATATACCTAAAAGTATGTTTAATATAATCAAAAGGTATTCTTAAAATAATTAAAGGTATCCTTAACATAACCTAAAGGTATGCTTAACATAACTAAAAGGTATTCTTAACATAACATGGTATGTAACCTGGAATCACGATTTCAAAGTTATCCTTAACATCACTTAAAGGTATTCTTAACATAACCTAAAGGTATGCTTAATATAACTAAAAGGTATTCTTAACATAACTAAAGGTATCCTTAACATAACCTAAAGGTATGCTTAACATAACTAAAAAGTATTCTTAACATAACATGACATGTAACCTAGAATCAGGAGTTCAAAGGTATTCTTAACATAACTGAAAGGTATCCTTACCATAACTTAAAGGTATCCTTAACATAACTGAAATGTATCCCTGAAAGGTATCCTTACCATAACTTAAAGGTATCCTTAACATAACTGAAAGGTATCCTTAACGTAACCTAAAGGTGCGCATCCGCCCAGACGCGTGGGAGCGCGTGAGGGCGCGTCAGACGCGCGTGGAAGCGCGTACACGCGCGGGTCGGGTCGGGTGCATGGATCTAGGATCCATGCACCTGATGCATAAAAGTTTTTGTGTTATATTGGTGAACATATGCAATTTTTTGTAAACTTAATGATATTCAACTCTCTATTGACTATTCCATCAGCAATACACTCTCTTAACTTGTGCTTCTTACTGTTATCAGGCATATGGGGATTCTTCCTTTCTAGACTGCAAATGTTCCTCAGAGGAAGCAGTAGCAATAATTACAAAAAAACTTGCAGGCATGACATTTTGCTTTTACTTGATCATCTTTTCCAGTTTGAAGTTTCTACATCTTTTAATCCATGGAGGGTGGATATGGTTTTTCTATTTCATGGAGTCTCAAATTATTATTTATTTATTGCGTTAAAGTGCTGAGCTATGGTTTTAAATGGGCTTCATTTACTTTTGTTTTGTTTTTCTTTCTCGGTTTTTCCTGTCAAGGTCCCCGAACCAACTGTTGATGAAACCATTCAGATTCTTAAAGGGCTTAGAGAACGCTATGAGATACACCACAAGCTTCGCTACACTGATGAGGCTTTAGTTGCTGCAGCGCAGTTGTCCTATCAGTATATCAGGTATGAAGCTTTGTAGTGGTTTATATGCATGTTATATTCTAAACATCCCCTCTCCAAATTAAATGTAATCTTTTAAGCTCAAAATTAAAATAGGATATCAATTTATCCAATAAGGTTTATTTGTTCTTATAATTCGTTCTACTAAACTTTTGGTTCATTATTTTTGTTGAAAATCAAATGTTTTAAATATAACTTCATTTCAGCCTCTTTTGAGATGATGAGAAAGGAACAGCAAAAAGTTCTACAGGAGAAAAACAAAGCAGGTGGTATCTCAAACCTTTGTGAAGGGTTGGTGGATAACAAAGAAGAAAAAGGGATAAGGAAAAATGAACTTGAGATTTCTGCTGTACCTTCTATCGTGAGCAATGACTTGGAAAAATCTTCTTTTGCATCACATGCTCCTGCATCTAGACCTCTTATACCACCGGGTTTTAAAACCAATCCCCTGGAAAAGAATTCTGGCTTTAAGTCACTGATTCATCCTTCTCCGTCAGAGGTACCACTTGGCCGTCTTTTTTTTTTTTTTTGGTAGAATTTTGTTAGATAGAGATGCATGTATGCTTTGTGATATTAATCAATGACATGCTCGTGAGCAAGGGACCAGCAGACTTATGACTATTGAATGCTATTTTACCTTGTATGCCTTTTATTTCTCATCACCTTTATCGTCCCTCTCTTTGAATTTGGTTGATGCTCTCTGGAGATGCTGGAATTATGATTTATTATTCTTTACATATTGATTCCACTTCTTAAACTACTGTTTTCAGTTTTTACTGGTAATCCATGTCTAGGATTGATCCATTCAAGATTCAAGAATATGATTTCCTGAAACCTTGCACATTTACATCTCGTGTTACCTGAAACATTAAGAAAATTGTTCCTAGGTAATCAGTTAAAACTTAATCACTTGGTGAATAAATATAAATTGTGCACTCTAATCTTTTTGGAGTGCCTATACAACTTGATTCTGGAGAGGAAACCATCATCTTTATGTGGAGGGTCCTGCTTCTTCTGTGCCTTTTATATATGTTGCTCTGTTGCTGATGAATTTGACAGTAAATGTTTACTAAGTTTTAATTCAGGATGCCTTTGTGGACATACTGTCAGTTTTGTTCATATTACTTACATAGCTTATGGTTTTACAGTTGGGGAAGCCTGTAACAGGTGAAAGTCCCATGAATGCTGACACCAACTTCCTACGAAATGCTAATGAAATTTTAGAGAACGCTATGAGATACACCACAAGCTTCGCTACACTGATGAGGCTTTAGTTGCTGCAGCGCAGTTGTCCTATCAGTATATCAGGTAAGCTCAAAATTAAAATAGGATATCATTTTAAGAAGAATGAAAAAAACATTCAGCTAAATAATCTAGATAATCAAATGGCCACGTAATATAATTTTATTGGAAATCACACTGTCTAGAAGATACTTGCTGCCCCAAAAGGAAACAAAAAGTCGTGGTAAAATTCCTTAAGTAA
The DNA here is from genome assembly GCA_005771605.1 of Scutellaria baicalensis. NCBI lineage: Eukaryota > Viridiplantae > Streptophyta > Magnoliopsida > Lamiales > Lamiaceae > Scutellaria > Scutellaria baicalensis. The sequence continues at coordinate 19,672,406 of CM016721.1, forward strand.
TAGACTAATCATTTCTCTTGTTTTACTATAACTTTGCTCTTGCCTGATTTACTTGTGGAAAACTCATCTTCAATTTTTCTCTTCTTCTTCAATCCATATTCTGAAATATTATTGCAGTCTTCTTCATTTTCATTCTTCCTTTCATCACTTGATGGGGTACTCACCTCATCCTCCGAAGAACTAACCTTTAAATTTTAAAACAAAATATGTTAAAATATGTCACATATTTTCCAGCACTATCATATACAGTTATAAATGTGTTTATTTATAATTACCTTCTCATATTTATTATCTTGGGTAGTTTTGATATCATATTAGGTGTGTAAAATTAAAAGCAGATTTCGACTATAATAACATAAATTTTAAGTAATAAAATGAATTGAAGTGTAGAAAATAAATACCTGGCAGAAGAGGGAAGAAACACCATACTTAGAAATTATTTCACCATCAGTAGATAACTTCTTCACAGTATATGCTCCAATAAAGTCTACTATTTCTTCAGGCTTTACTTGAACCTTAAAGAAAGCATCTCTATCAATGATTGAAATAATAGGATCAGGTGTAGATTTCCCATCACTTCTTCCTGACATAGTTGTTTCCTCAATCAATTGGAAGGCTAACTTGCCAATCAACTCAGCACATTGTTGATCCCATAGTAGAAATGTAGCATTATTAGTATTATCTTGCGCACGAATTATTATCTTGTACCTTTGATGAATATACGAAGATTAGAAAAGTTATAATAAAATCTCAGTTCACATGTAAAAGTAACTATGAATGAATTATAGCAAACCTTGATTTTCCATCATCATCGAAACGATCACAATTTGAACAGTAGAACCTCTTATCAACTTTGCTGACCTTCTTAGGGCATTTTTTACATGATAAGTACCACCATGTATCAATTATTTCAAAACCAACTATCCAAGCATGCACCCAAAAACTCCCAACCTAAATTAAAAAAATTAAGTTGGTGTATTTGAAAAAAATATATCCAACGAAAATACTAAATATGATATCATTACTTACTTCCCCAGAATTCTTAATCTGTTCAATGCTTTTGATGATAGCTTTCCCAGTGAGGAATTCGTCATTTATAGTTTGAATTGATGAACTTGAAACTTTAGTTAATGTTGTCATTGTGCCCGCATCATCATCGTCAAACCTTTATTTACAAAACTAAATTATTAATATAAGTCATGGAAATTTAAATAAATTACATTTGAATACCTGTTTCTGAAATCTGTCACTTCCTTCAAATTCCCATCTATAATCACCTTTGATGCATTATAAGTCGTTGAAACAGTAACTTTATCTACATAAAACAAATTAATAACTGAGATATCAGTCTAGTTGCATAATTTACAAAAAAAAAAAAAAAACTAAAGGAAAATGGTTGTCTTTGCCATGCAGAATGTGTACATGATGCCTAAACGGCTTAAGACTGATGTGTCTCTGTCTTCAAATGTGAATGCTTGATTCTATTATGTGAATTGCATGATTGATTATTTAGTGATTCATATGAGCATATGTAGTTTCTGGCATGATGAAGTTACTTATACCTAAGTTTTTACTCGAAATAGGAAAAGAAAGAGAAGGTTAGAAAATGGATCTCTGCTCTTCAACTGCTTCTCTCACCATATGGAAACGTACATGCTAAAGAATTACATTTTGGTTCAAACTATTAAAGCCCAGAAGTTGATAATACCATTGACCATTTTTCGGATAATGAAAATATACTTACCCATATAAAGTTTTGCCCTCACAAATTGCAAAACCACAATAGGTGTTTCATCTCTATTCGCAATTGCTGCCATCATTTGATCACAATACTCATTCCATAGGCTGCATCTAACTTGATTCCTCCTATTATAAAAAATGGTACAAAATCATAAGATGTATGAAAAATCATATACTATAGACTATAAAGTTATAAATCATACTCAGCATCCTCCAGAGTCACTTCCATTAGGTTAGTGCCATTATTTCCACACACTACGTGATGTATAAGTAACAACTCGACCAATGATGTCTGAAATAAAACACCAATATTAGAATCTTTGTTATAATTAAAATTCATACCATCTTTACTACTGATTAGCAAGAATAAATAGAACTTACCAAACATCAAGTTGTCATCCAACTCATTAGGATTCAGTTGAGTATATGGTTTGAAATTGAAAACATATGATGGGAAAGTACTGTCTGAAATTTCTGTAACTTTAGTGGTGTTTAGAAATATGAGAAAATAACGGTGTGAAGTTGTTTTATATCTCATGCGATTGTTTGTAACAATAAAAATTTTTAAAGCATAAATATGCCCCTCGATCAATATATGATCAAATCTGTTCATGAGGTCACGATTTACTGTAGCATGAATACGAACACCCTGAAAAAACAGAATCTACATCAGCATTTCATAGAATTAAGAATTTTTTTAATTCAGTATAGTATTGAAATTTTATTAAATTGTTTAATATTGTTCATGAGATTACAAACCATACCTCTGAATCATGGAAAACACACTCTAAACTTTGATTGGCATGTCTGCTTTGAAATGCAGGTACATGATATGTACGAATCAGACGCAACTTCAAAGCCCATTGGGTTCTATGTGGACCAATCTCCTTGATCAAGCTGAAAAGTGGAGCCATATATATGTTAAATTGTTTTGGTTTCTATATGTCTCTTGTGTGAATAAATGAAAAGTGCAAAGAACATAATTGGTTACGAAGTAGGGCTATTTATAAGCCAACAACAGGGAATTGAAAGGTTGAATAATTGATCTTGGCTCATTAAAATTCTATGAAACTGATATTCTTTCATTACAGGGGAATTGAAAAGTTTGAGTAATTAATTTTGGCTTTCATGATTCTATGAAACTAATTTTTCATTACTGTGGGAATTGAAAAGTTTGATTAATTAATTTTGATCTATCAAAAGGTTTATGTGAGAGTGAATTTTATTTTTATCATGGAATATTTTGTATACATTTAGTTTTACTTATTAGAGATTATTGAAAGTAAAAAAATTTTATACGTAATATTATATATGCATTTAGTTTTACTGCAGTTATATGACTATGGTTGCATTAATTATGATAATTATTAATGATATAATATATTTCAAGATAATTGATAATTAAAATTATTTATGATAATTTCTTAAAATAGTAAAAGTTCATAGAAAGAGAAAAATTTTAAGCTATTTTTAGCAGAATGTTCTGCTTTTATATATATATAGATATATGATAGTTCTAGTATACACGAGCGGTATTAATACACCACTTATTTTTACCATGGTAAATCTGCCGAGGGTAAATTCTATGTTTGGGCTGATATTTTTGGGCTGTTTTGGCTAGATGTTTGTGCCTGTCTGGGCGGATTTATCCAAACCCTTACAACAATCTATCCAAACACATATACCAAATGTATCCAAACACATACCAGCATCCAAACAATCAAACGAATGCAAACGAAACACGAACCATATACAACCAATTCAAAGACATACGAAATCCATCCAAAGACATAGCATTGGTACAATTATACGAATACAAACCAAACGCATACCATTGATAACTTCGTTATTTGATGTATTTTGGGGCTTAATTTCATATATAATTTTATTTTGAAAAGCATGCAATAGTGGGATTTTAATTAGATTTCATTATCTTTTCTTGATTGGAAAGGAATTTGATAGGTTTAACACAAAGTGGAAGTCCAATGGAATTTAACGCCAAGTTGAGGTCGAGATAGGAAGTCGATAACGCGCAGTTATGAGAGAAAAAAATCATATCTCAAACTCTAGAAATCCAAATTTCTTGTCTTGTTGAAAAGCTAACAGGGAGTTCTACAACTTTTATGTTGAAAGTTTTCATCAATTCTACCTCCAAGAGAGCAGAATAGTATAAGAAGTTGAAAGTCATGCAAGAATGTCCTGATTTCTGTCTTGACAGGGCTTGAGTAAATTGGGTATAACTTCACGTAAAAAACTACTATTGGGCTCAAATTAGTGTCATTGGATAGCTAACTTCAAGTTCTACAATGTTTATGAAAATGGCAAAGTCCAATTCGAGCTTCAAAAGGGTCAAAAAGAGTCTGGAAGTGATAACCCGGGTGAGATAGGGTCTCAATGCACAAGCTGAGAAATCAGCGAAATTCGAAGCATCGACCTGACCCGTGTCGCCGGTGACCCGGCCGGGTCACATGTTTTTCACCCAAAATTTCTGTTTTGTGTCCAATATGGGCTGGGTCATCTGGATATGGCCAGGCCGCGTTCCGTTTGGCTATTTCAGACCCCGTTTTGACTAGAACTCTACTTCAAACCTAATTGTGAGGTATAAATTGAGACTTTATGACTCAAAAGAAGAGACACGAAGATACACAAAGATCTATCCACATCCAAATACATATCTACATCTTGAGAGAAAGGAAAAAAACAAGGAATTGAAGATTCAAGAGTCAAGAGGAGCAACCAACGATCACAAATTCAATAAGCTTTCTTTGATTTATTTCTAGTTTTGATCATGTCGTTTTGTAATTTATTTTGCTTTACGAACATGATTTTTGGCTAGGGATCTTGTGATCTTAGGACACGAGAGTAGTTCTATGGATTTCTTGTTGAATATTTAGTTTTAATCTTTCCTCTAATCCATGATATTTTATTCATGCTTCCTTGTTGTGCTTATTCCATGTATGAGTTCTGACCAAATTTAAACATGCTCTAATTAATTGGATTGAGCTCGAGAGATGATATCTGATTATAGATTTGAGAATCCATGACTCAATTAAATTGCCTGGAACGAGAGATTGGTAAATAATTGGGGTGAGAATACGATCTTAAGAGCTTTTAGGAGTTGGTTATTAACTGCGAGGTAGAGATACAAACATTAATAATCAATCAACGGGTTAAGTTGCTCGAGAGAGAAGTTAATCTATAATCGTGATTGCTCACATAAAATAATTGGATTTGAGGTTGATTTTTGCTAGATTAGTAAACTTGATTGAAGTAGAATGAAATCTTTGTCTTAGGATCCTTGTTTGAATCTTGATTTTCTTGATATTTTCTTGTTTAATATTTCTATTCCATTTATTTGTTTCTAAACATAGGTTAATTAGATTAAATTCTCTCAATTAGGCCACCTAGATAAAATTGGGTAATTAATTAGGTAGTTAACTAGGTTCTAATTCACTAGTCTCTGTGAGATCGACATTGCTCGCCCTATCTATAGTTGACACCGTACACTTGCGGTATAGTCAAGAAATAGACCCTCGATCAACCATATACAACCAAACCGAATAAATACCCTCCATCCACATACGCTGATCCAAACACATATGTAAAATTTAAAATTATACCATTGCACGTATGCATCTACCGAAACACATACCATATACAACCTTAAAGCTTAAATACCATCTGTTGGTCCCGGGAACTGCTATAGGTAGGCTTAGAGGGGGGGGGGGGGGTGATAAGCCTACCTTATCTTCTAATTTTTCTTCCAAGTCTATTGGCTTATTTCTAATATCAGTAACCTTTTGGGAGGTTACTGATTAGAGTGAATGCGGAAGCCTATCTTTGTGCACAATAGAAGATATGCAGTTTATCAGAGAGAATAGATGTAAGGCAGTAAGCAGATAAAGATGCAAGCATGTATAGAGGTTCGAAGGTGGAGTAATCCTTCTACGTCCTCTCTTCCTCCACACAGGAGAGAATATTGGTTAAGCTGGTTGATTTACATAGACATATCTATTACAACCCACCCTTAGTGAATAAGTAGCAAGCCTTCACATAGATGTTTGTCTACTTTCCCTTGACCCACACATGATCCTACTCTACCCACCCAGGGTCCTCACTTTCTCTCCTAGAAAGTGGTAAACTCAGCAGGACATTACTCCTCGCACTGAGTACTCCGAGACAACATTTTAGAGAGGTTTATCTCCTTCTTCTTCAACTGGGTGCAGCAAGTTTGGCCTTCGTATGCAGACTGATTCTGCTGAAGCTTGCTGCTGACTGGTAGACTGGGTGTGCGTCTTATTGGGGTGTGGAGTGTTCGAGCTCTTCTTCTTTTCATCAGCTATCCTTGAACACTCTCTTTTCTAAGGCTTCCCCCTTCTTCTGCGCTTCTCTCTTTTAAGCTCTTCTCTCTTCTTTTGCGCTTCTCTCTGTGAGCTTGGATATTCTGATGTGCTCACTTCTTTCTCTTTTGCACACTCGGTGCTTCTCTCTCACACCATTTCAGTCTTCAGTCCTCCTCTTTATAGGTTGTGAAATCTGCCCATTGAAGGTAGACAGATTTGTGACATTGATGCGCCGCACTCCTGACACACGACAGCTTTTCGCTTTCCACGTGTTTTTCTTCCTGTTGGCTTCTCTTCTCTTTTCTCTCTACCGGTAACTTCTTGTGTCTATCAGTAACTTTGACTTTCTGCCCATGCCTACTTTGTAGCTTTCTCCTCTAGCTTCACTCTGGAGCTTCCTTCTTGTGGCTTGCTCCTTCAGGTGGCTTCGAGGCTTCTGTAGCATGCTGCTCCCTGCAGTATGCTTTCGGCATGGTCTTCCCAGGCAGCTTCCTGTCTCGCTGTTTTTTGCTTTGGTGAGGTCCCTTCCAGTAGCATCCTAAAGTCAATAGTATCCTTATTAGTTTCAGATTCTTTTCAACCATACTCTTCAGTATCCTTCCTTTGACACTTTCTCGTTTTCTTTTAATCTTCTGTAGTAACTCTATTGCAGTAACCTTATCTTAATATTGGTTATGCTATAGAGTTACTTTAAGGATTTGTCTCATCAAAACATTCTACAAATATATCCAACAATTTCCCCTTTTTGATGATGACAAAACCTTTACAGAAGATCAAAAGATTGTAACCTCTCAAGCACATAAAGCATATTTAAAGTATGGCACAAATGGGCATACTACTTTCATGCACAAATCACATATAAATCTAAAAGAAAGGGCACAAGGAATGAGTTTTTTGAAGAATAGAAGACATTTTATTAAGATAAAACGTGTACATTACAATGCTAGTAAGCAAAGTTACAATAAACATCTTATCTAAATTCATTCTTTTATTCTTCTTGCTCTTTCCTTTCTTTCTTTTCCTCTTTGTTTGTTTGCTAGCTTCTTCCTTCTCTCAGCTTTCTTTCCTCCTCACTTGATGCAGTCACCTGCTCCCAATAGTTTATTCTCTTTGGCTAGAGGGGAGAGCTGTTAGAAGGTTTGAGAGGCGATGCGAGAGAGAGAAGGAATTCGTTTCGAGGAAAGTGTGTAAAGAAGTAGAGAAGTTCAGAAGTCAGTAGCTTGCCGCCGCCTTTCCTTCTCCTTCAATCTCCACTCATCCCACCAACTATCCTTCCTTTTGATTCTCTTGCATCTCAAAAGAGAATTCACCTCATAGAAGAGGTGAAATCTCTTTTTCTGCACATCTGGAAGTCTTTTGATCTTTCATGACCCTTCGCAGTTTCTTCCCCATTTTTGGCATCATCAATGACATGATGCACCGGGGGTGGCTGGAGAGGGGTCTTCAGCTTTGTCCCCCTGCCTTGAAAAGAAGAATTTGAGTGCAGGTTCTTGCAGGAGAGATGAGAGTTGAAGGCTAGAAGATCAACTCTCCTGAGAAGGGTATGCTTAGCGAATATCAAACGTGAAGGGTGAAAATATGAGATTTGAGGTGTGCTTGGTTGATTATTTGCAGAGAATGTGTCTTTTGGAGGGAATGAAGAGTAGATTTTCCAATAATCTGGTTCCATTTTAGGCTAAGGATGAGAGGAAGAGGATATCGATATATATGCATTATGAAGAATAAGGAGTGCATGTATTTATAGGGATATAAATACTCCCTGTTGCAGTTTGGATCTTTAAAGATCTCATTAACTGCTCCACCGGTTTCCAAGACTGATGTTGACAGTTTCCACAGTTTTATGTCGTTTCTCTTGATTTGATTGCGTCTGTGGTCAGCGGCTGAATCTCCACACTTAGATTTTTCTGATCGTGCGGCTATTGTTGCTTTTAGGGTTTTTGGAAAGGTAGTCTATTTCTGGATATAGGTGATCCTCTTTTTTATGTTCGTACGTTACCAAGAAATATTTTCTTAGTAACTTCTCTATCTTGTAACATCCAAGAGATCTCTTTATCCAGTTTTGATGATAAGTTCTGACTTCAAGTAACCTAGTATCCAGAATATTGAAATCTAGCGTTCTGATACACAACGACCTGGTATTCAGCAATCTAGTATCCAGCTACTCGGTATTTAGCGTCCTGTTGCCCAGCGACCTAGTGTTCAGCGATCTAGTTTCCATCCCCTAGTATCTAGCATCCGGATATCTAGCGTCCTGCCACCCAACGACCTAATTTTCAGTCAGCCTGGTTTCTAGCATCCTGATATCCAGCATCCAGCTATCAGTGACATAGTATTCAATATTCTGGTGTCTAGCATTTCCTTTAGTCAGAACTTTATCTTTTTCTGTTAAAACCTTCTACATTTTCTATTGACTTAATGACAAGTGTTCTGAATTCTAGTAGCTTAGCATCTAGTTAGCTTGGTATCTAGTGTCTGGGTGTACATCGTCCTGTTATCCCATGACCTAGTATCCAGCAACCGGATGTTCAGCATCCTATAATCAGAGTTTGTCATTTTGTCATTAATTCCCCCTAAAATCATTAACCCTTCAGATGTACCCTGCAAAACACTTACCTTGTATAGGTACTCATACAAGTATGAGTCATTCTGAGTTAGGTTTTCCTTCAGAAGATTAGACTATCTTTACAGCCCATGGTTGCTGTATAGAGAGTTTCGACTCCTTCAAGACTTTTTAAAGAATAATGAGTGATAGTGTGTGCAAGTGTTTGTAGGTATAACATGATAGACAAGGGTAAAAATTCATTCATTTTTTTTAATAATTTTTATTTTTATTTTTCTGGAGTTGTTGTTCTGCTTAATTCCTTATGGAATGTCAGTTTGTTGCAGACTTTTTACAGCATGCCCATACTTGGGTTACTACAAGGATTTTAACCTTTTTGCCATCAAAGCTTCCTTGATTAGTACCGGAAGTTCCCCTTACTTTATGGTCTTCTCTTTTAAGGTGTGGGGTCACTTAACAATATCAATCTTGGTTACTTTGAGGCTTTGCATGAGAAAGTGAAGCATAAAATATGGAAATAAACATGCAGGCTTCCTTTCTCATTTAAAGAATCAAGTGACAACAAATTATCATTCATTATCTTAACATATAGTCACTTGAGTTCTTTGACAGATTACCAAGACATGGTAACGACCAGATTTAAAGAGTTTTAGAATTAGAACGTGGTACCTGGTCATTCTTGTTCTTTTAAAAGAGAAGATCCTCTTTTATTCTTGACTCTGTCTGGAGGTCGATCTGGTTGATGGAGTGATCTTCTTCTTCTTACTCCTTGGCTTAACATCCTTATCGTTTTCCTCCATGATTTGCTGCTTATTGATTGTTGTACCAGCTTCTTCTTCGACTCCGCACAACTTTCTTCTTTGCAGCTTGTTGTTCCCCCTTAGAAACAAATTTCTTCTTAACACAGCTTGATTTTCTACATCTTTTAGTTGTTTGTTGTCTTCACATCAATCATATCCTTTTAGGGTAAAAGACAAATAAAAATGATCTCTGATGTAAGGGAGAGAGAGAGAGAGAGGGAGAGAAAGAGAGAGAGAGAGATTTTGAGTGAGCATTTTTCACAGATGGGATCTGGATAGATCGATTAGATCTTTTGTTCATCCATCTGCTCTGATACCACTTGTTGGTATCAGATTGACCATTGAGCAAGGATGAATAGTCCACCCGCTCTAATACCACTAGTTCGTATCAGATGGACTAGCTGATGGATGATCCAACCTGCTCTGATACCACTTGTTGGTCCCGGGAACTGCTATAGGTAAGCTTAAAGGGGAGGGGGGTGAATAAGCCTACCTTGTCTTCTAATTTTTCTTCCAAGTCTATTGGCTTATTTCTAATATCAGTAACATTTTGGGAGGTTACTGATCAGAGTGAATGCGAAAGCCTATCTTTGTGCCCAATAGAAGATATGCAATTTATCAGAGAGATTAGATGTAAGACAATAAGCAGATAAAGACGTAAACATGTATAGAGGTTCGAAGGTGGAGTAATCCTTCTACGTCCTCTCTTCCTCCACACAGGAGGGAAGATTGGTTAAGCTGGTTGATTTACATAGACCTATCTATTACAACCCACCCTTAACGAATAAGTAGCAAACCTTCACATAGATGCTTGCCTACTTTCCCTTGACCCACACATGATCCTACTCTACCCACCCAGGGTCCTCACTTTCTCTCCTAGAAAGTGGTAAACTCAGCAGGACATTACTCCTCGCACTGAGTACTCCGAGACAACCTTTTAGAGAGGTTTATCTCCTTCTTCTTCAACTGGGTGCAATAAGCTTGGCCTTCGTATGCAGACTGATTCTGCTGAAGCTTGCTACTGACTGGTAGACTGGGTGTGCGTCTTATTGGGGTGTGGAGTGTTCGAGCTCTTCTTCTTTTCATCAGCTCTCCTTGAACACTCTCTTTTCTAAGGCTTCCCCCTTCTTCTACGCTTCTCTCTTTTAAGCTCTTCTCTCTTCTTTTGCGCTTCTCTCTGTGAGCTTGGATATTCTGATGTGCTCACTTCTTTTCTCTTTTGCACACTCGGTGCTTCTCTGTCACACCATTTCAGTCTTCAGTCCTCCTCTTTATAGGTTGTGAAATCTGCCCGTTAGAGGTAGACAGATTTCTGACATTGATGCGCCGCACTCCTGACACATGGCAACTTTTCGCTTTCCACGTGTCTTCTTCCAGTTGGCTCTTCTTTTCTTTTCTCTCTACCGGCAATTTCTTGTGTCTACCGGTAACTTTTAGCCCATGCCTGCTTTGTAGCTTCCTCCTCTAGGTTCACTCTGGAGCTTCCTTCTTCTGGCTTGCTCCTTCAGGTGGCTTCGAGGCTTCTGTAGGATGCTGCTCCCTGCAGTATGCTTTCGTCATGGTCTTCCCATGTAGCTTCCTGTCTCGCTGTTTTCTGCTTTGGCGAGGTCCCTTCCAGTAGCTTCCTGAAGTCAATAGTATCCTTATTAGTTTCAGATTCTTTTCAACCATACTCTTCAGTATCCTTCATTTGACACTTTCTCCTTTTCTTTTAATCTTCTGTAGTAACTCTATTGCAGTAACCTTATCTTAAGATTGGTTATGCTATAGAGTTAATTACTTTAAGGATTTGTCTCATCAAAACATTCTACAAATATATCCAACACCATCCATCCAAATACATACCATTGCGCGGTACAACGTATCCAAAGGACACAGTCTTCCAAATACATACCATTGTGCGGTTCAATGTATCCAAAATACATAGCTTGATTTGCGCGCAATGCGACAATGTATCCTAATACATTCTATTGCAACGTATGTGATGGTATGTATTAGAATACATAGATATATTAGAAGATCTTCGCGTGTGAAAATCTTCTCCTAAATCATATCGATTAAAGATCAAATATATCGAAATCTATATGTATCTCAATTGATTAAAGACCAATGGCAAGATCATCTTAGAATGTATACAATATTGGAATGAATCATATCTCATTAAAGATCAAAAATATTCATATCTTGATGTACCTCAATTGAGAGTAAGGACAAAATGTATTGCAATATATACATATATTGTCAATTGAATGTGGAGAGAATCCATTGAAAGTCTATATATATATATATATTACATGTATCAAAATTCAGACTAATTAAATTACATTAATAACCCATTACACGTTAATGGATGGCAGTCTGAGATATTGATTTTGTAATGCCAAAATCCCAAGGTAGGAGAAATGCATGCAAGTACACCCAGAAGACGCAATGGATGGAAGCAAATATCATTGAGGGTTAAATTATATGCAAATCTATCCCGCAACCGGCATGTTAGGGTTCTTTTCGTCCTAGAAATGATTGCATAATAATACATTAGTGAATCTAAAATTCAAATTGAGGCCTGACAACTTGGAATTGGGATTGTAAGTAAGTTAGGGTTTGATGGTGTTTTCAAGCGTAGCAATTGTAATGAGTGGGACACAGTTCATGGGTCCTAGAATCTTTACGATAGATGTGAGTTTTCAACCTCTACCATTGCAATTGAAGGTGTTGATAGGAGTCGTATAGTCTGGGCAACCATATGCAATTTGAGTGAGTAATTCTTGGAGATGTTGTGACCGTTTAATAAAATAGATTTATTTATTCATTATTACTTATATGTGAACATGCTTTTGGGGCCTCGACGCAGTAATAGCCTACTTGTTTTCGGATGATCTCAAAGGTCACAACATTATCAATTTGAGAAGTAAAAAGGTATTCCGCATTGATGTTAGTAATTCATCATTGATGAGACAAATCACCCGTCCACTTTCTATTTAGAATTAAAATCCATGTCCAACATCTTCCTGAAATAATGTCAACCTCTATCCGTTTTTACTCTAGATACGCATATCATTCCCAATCAGTGTTGTGATATTTAACCTATCTCTTGGAATTCACACCATTAAATTTTTCACCCTTCCATAATTAGCTACATATTTTGTGACATCCATATCATATAATTAATAACCATAAGTGTTGTTTTTTTTCAAATTTTTGAAATTTAATATCTAGATTGTTATTTCAAAAATATCGGTCATCGAGTATCGAATTAACGGGCGAACACCGTTGTGCCCTGGAATCATGGTTGAATACATGTAAGTGAATTATTTAAATCGTGTGTCGATATGTTGATTTGTTATCATCTTTATGTTCGGAATTTAGTTAGTGTGTAATTTACGGAGGCCAAAATATTGCATATTATTCATTTCGATTGTTTTCTATCACTGTGTAGTGCTTTTTCTTATTTGCAATGAAGCAATTCATGAATGTGGAGGGTGTGAGTTTGCAAGAAAAGTAATGTCTTACTTAAAGTTGACATTCACATTTTCAGTGTTCATTATTACTGTACATTCCCGTCGATGAACAATATTAGTAATATGACAGGTATAATATATATTTCGTGTTGTGTTTCCTGTTAGTTGTTTACTTGTGCTGTAATGCAATTCTTTATCTTTAATCCATAATTTCTTCCACATGTACGCACAATAGTGAATTCGTTTTGTGAATGCTTGAATGTAATGTGACTTCAAAGTGAACAGGTGTTGATATCCCAATTGACTCCATATCTATAGAACTCCCAATTCAACCTATCTCCTCTTTGGATGAAGGTTTCAAAAAGTTCACCAATTGTAATGCTTTTGCTCTAGCAAATAGTGAGCGTTCAACGTCCAGTGGTAATGTTAACGAGGATATATCCGTTGATGATAATAGGGATTCAGAATCAATTTTGATGCAACCCTCCCTTGCCACGACTTCTAGTATAGCCAATTTATGCCAGGAGATTGGATTGAGCAAGAGTGGTCTGAACTACAAGCTCCCCGATAAAATAGAAACTTTCAAGCATCCACCTCCTGGCTATATCACCCTATACATAGAGCAGTTTAGGAGTGGACTAACCCTTCCCATAGAGCCTTTACTTTTGGAGATATGCTTGAGTTTAGGTATATGCATCAGCCAGTTGGTACCAGGTGCAATCCACCTGTTCAATTGCTTCTGTGATGTTTTAGGATCACGTAAATTGCCTGTCAGTGTTGATAGTTTTCACTCTTTTTTTTTTATATCACGTCTCAAGGGTTGTCCCTTATTTTGTTTCACTCAAAGGAAAATTTGTAAGTTCCTGACCCAGGGACCCCGTAACACGCCCCAACTGGAGAAGACACTTTATCTTTGTTAAGGTAGACGGTTTATCTCCTTGCCTATGGTCTACATCTTCCACTCCTGCTCATCTTACCAAACCCAGACGCGACATTCAACTTCTGTGTCGTCAATATAAACTATTTGATAATCCAGTAGTTCCGAGGACACCAACCCACAGAAGGCAATAACCCGAATCCCCCGTGGCTGAAAATAAGAATCCTGACGTTCATATCTGTGCCTCTGCAATATAATAATCTTTGGATTTTTGTCAAATGGCATGTAATTTGTTATATTAATTTTAGACTAAATCATGTCAGTTAATGTGTTTGAACCACCCATCGTTCAAAGTAAGCATCCATGGTTTTTGTGCCATGTTTGTGCCCCGCACTAGTACTATGTAACATAACATAAATTATGTTGCTAATTCTCCATATAACTTGAGATCCTAATTTCAGGTGAAGGCGCTACACTTGAGTGTACACCAACCATGGTTCAAAGTATGATTTCTGTGTCTTTCTTCCTTTTTTGGCCCTTTGCCCTTTTCGAGATATAAATAAAGTACAAAGCTAATTTTCAGGCGAGGGCGTAACACTTGATTCTGTACAAGCATTGAGGGACAACATTCGTGTGAAAAACCATTCACAAGTGGGAGACGTTGCCGTGCAAGGGGATCAACTGAATGCACAATCAAATGGTAAAGTTGGAAACGCTGCAGTGGAATTGTTCCTTGAAAATAAATGTTGGTCCCAAGTGGTAGTAGGCTTAGGGGGGTGAATAAGCCTACTCCATTTTTAAACTTTTCTTTTGAAACAAATGATAAGTCACTCAGATAGGTAGCTAAAGAGCTTACTGTCCTGAAGGTTACTGCTTGAGCAGTCACCTTTAGTGAACTTAGAGAAAAAGAGTTTTATGCACAGCGGAAATCTTTTGACCAAAGCTTCTTTTTTGAAAACAGTTGATATGTTTATGAAAGATATGCAGCAGGTTAAAGCAGATAAGCAGTAACAAAGATAGAAACAACAGAAGCAAAACAGAAAGAAAAACACAACGATTTATAGAGGTTCAAGGGTGGAGTAATCTCTCTACGTCCTCTCTACTCCTTCTCAAGGAGGAACTTTGTTAGGTCAAACGGTTGATTTACACAAGCCTCGCTTAGACAACCTAAACCTAACAAGAATTGTCAGTCTCTCCTACACAGGGTTACTACAAAGTGACCAAACTCAACTAGCCCACACAGAGCTCTTGTTTTTCTACTAAGAACGTAAATACTTGATCAGGAACAGCCTCCGATCAAGCAACCCCTAACAGTCTAAGAAAGTAAATGAGGTGTTTTCTTCCTCACAGCATGCATGGGGCAACGTGGCTCCTTCTGATTTTCTCGTACGAGGTTGTTAAGATTGTACGTATCTGTTGCTGCGATCGCCATACCTAGTTTGACATATCTTCATACTTTCTTTTTGCTTTATTACGTGGCATCTTTGGATTGGATGAGTTTGCGGCTATACTTAACGTAAACCTTATACACATACTTCGAGGTAACTACTTTCGAGCAGTTTGTTGATGCTTCCTGGTTCTTCAGTCGGCTTCAGCTTACTTATCTCTTATACAGCTAGCAAACTCAACATCATTTGTGCAGTGAGCGTCCAGTATCCTTTTCAAGCAGCATGTTGTAAAGACTTATATCATTTTAAAGTTTTTCTTATGCAGCAAGATCCTCATGCTTCAGTCTTGATCATCAAGCCTCCTGATCCTATACTTAGAGAATTTTACAACAGAATCTAAGTACATAGGATCCTAGGCCCTACTCTATTACATGTTTTATCTTCATCAAAATCTATACAATGTTCCTTACAATTTCCCCATTTTTGATGATGACAAAAATCCTTTAAGAGTATCAAAGACTTAACAGACTCTATCCAAAAACATAAGCTTGTACTTATATCAGAAAGTGATCAGCAAGATATATATATATATATATATATATGTAAAGCAGTAAGGTACCAGAGCACAAGCTAAGCATAAGTTCACAAGTAGTGAGCATTTCAAAACAAACAAATAGTTTTATTGAGTTGATAAAACATAGATGTATCAGAGCACAACATCAACATCAATTAAGCAAAAGATACAAGATGGAGCATAAAGATGAGTAAGCAAGATGTTGGTCCCAAAACTGTTGTAGGTAGGCTTAGAGGGGGGGTTAATAAGTCTACCTTCTTTTCAAACTTTTCATCTATACCTATCGGCTCATTTCTAATATCAGTAAACTTTTGGGAGGTTACTGATCAGAGTCATTTGCGGAAGCTTATTACGGAGCCGAGTAGAGGATGTGTAGCTGTTCAGAAAGAATACATGTATGCATGAAGTGCAGTAAGCAGATAAAGACACAAGGATGTATAGAGGTTCGAAGGTGGAGTAATCCTTCTACGTCCTTTCTTCCTCCACTCAGGAGGGAACCTTTGTTAAGCTGGTTGATTTACATAGCCCTATCTATTACAACCCACCCTTAACAAATAAGTAGCAAACCTTCACACAGATGCTTGCCTACTTTCACTTGACCCACACAGGATCCTACACTACCCACCCAGGGTCCTCACTTTCTCTCCTAGAAAGTGGTAAACTCAGCAGGACATTACTCCTCGCACTGAGTACTCCGAGACAACCTTTTAGAGAGGTTTATCTCCTTCTTCTTCAACTGGGTGCAGCAAGCTTGGCCTCCGTTTGCAGACTGATCTGCTGAAGCTTGCTGCTCGATTGGTAGACTGAGTGTACGTCCTCACTTGGGGTGTAGAGTGTTCGAGCTCTTCTTCTTTTCATTTGCTCTATTTGAACACTCTTTTCTCTAAGGCTTTCCCCTCTTTCTACGTTTCTCTCTTTTATGCTCTTCTCTCTTCCTTTGCACTTCTCTCTGTGAGCTTGGATATTCTGATGTGCTCACTTCTCCTCTCATTCGCCTTTGCGCTTTCTCACACACATTTTTAGTCTTTAGTCCTCCTCTTTATAGGTTGTGAAATCTGCCCGTTGAAGGTAGACAGATTTCCATCATTGATGTGCCGCACTCCTGACACACGCCAGATTTTCGCTTTCCACGTGTCTTCTTCTGATTGACTCATCTTCTCTTCTCTCTATCGGTAACTTCTTGTGTCTACTGGTAACTTTGACTTTTCTCCCCATGTCTGCCTTGCAGCTTCCTCCTCTCGCTTCACTCTGGAGCTTCATCTTCTGGCTTGCTCCTTCAGGTGGCTCGAGGCATCTGTAGCATACTGCATTTGCAGTATGCTTTCGGCATAATCTTCCAGGTAGCTTCCTGTCCCGCTGTTTTCTTCTTTGGTGAGGTCCCTTCCAGTAGCTCCCTGAAGTCAATAGTATCCTTATTAGTTCATCCGATTCTTTTTAACCATTCTCTTCAGTATCCTTCCTTTTGACACTTTTTCTATTTCTTTTAATCTTCCGCAGTAACCTATCCTAAGATTGGTTATGCATATTTAGAGTTACTTAAGGTTTTGTATCATTAAAACATTCTACATATGTATCCAACACAAGAAAACAGGAAATAGAGGTTTCAAGAATCAGGGTCTTTTAAACCAAGTTGCTCTTGGTCTTCTTTCATTGCGAGGCCCCTTCCACCAGTTCAGTAAGGATTCCTGGTAAGTTGGCTCCATTACCCTTTTTATCTCAGGAGTCTCATCGTACTTCAACCAAAAGTCCTCGTAAAAGGGAATGATTTCACCTTTGTTCATGTGGCCTTTTAGTTTTATTTGAAGTGGAAGCATACCTTTGCTAGCAAGGTCTTTGTAAAATTGGAGTCCCTCTCGATGAGTTTTTCCTTTAATATAGGTGGACTCCTTGCACAGCTTGATGTAGTACTTCAGGTACTCGGCTCATTTGTATGCATCGATCTGTAGGAAGGTTGGACATTGAGTAGTAGGCAGATCGATTGCAGGAAGTTCCCATACTTGAAATCTGGAGCTCCGAGAATCCGAACTTCCATCCAGGAAGATGCGAAGTGATTCTGGTGCATCCTTTTCATCTGCTGAAAGAGCGTCCAAGTTAGGTTGCCTCTGGGGAGGGTAGAGGTGTAAGAGGCTTTCTTTTGTCATCTCCTCAATGTGAGCATCTGACGCTTTGAACATTTCTTCAACTTTCCTCCTCTTCTCCTCCCTTTCATCGACACCTCTGCGAAGTCCAGGATAGATTTCTGAGATAGCATCAGATTTTCTTTTGGTCGAGCTACTATCTGGTCATCCTCTGGATGTTCCTCCATAGCCTCCTCCACCTTCTCCTGAGTCATTCATTGGCAGAATAGCTAGCTGCCTGCAAGAAGAAGGATCTTGTTGTCTTCTCTGCTCGATCCTCTTTGCTGCATCTTTCCCCTTTTTGTCAGCATCATAAGTTAAGCCTACTCCAAACCTTATCATTGAATGCATACTTGATAGGTGTCAGTATGATCCTCTAAGGTTTGTTTTTGCTCGAACTGAGAGTCATCAATTTTCTTTAGGGTGGAAGATACAGACTTCTGCTCAAGTTCTACCTCCAGTAGCTTCTTCTCTTGTTTGTTGAGCTTCTCGTTTAGGCTTTTGATAGCGTCGACAAGGTCAATGGATGGGTTCAGGGAATTAATAATTGTCTGAAGCTTTGCCAAGGTTGCATTTAGAGTGTCAAATAGGAAGGAAGCTTTGAACCTATCCTTCTTTGCTTCAGCTCTCATTTAACGACTAGTCTTTGGTAGGGACTTGCCAACCTTTTCCACTGCCTTGAACACATCGTCTATAGATTTGTCTTCAGCAGCCTGCACAGAAAGAGAAGGGGTTAGTGTATTGGATTTTTCGGCTCCGGTTGCACCTGTTCACTGGGTGAACCATTATCGCTGTTGGAGGAGCTCGACATCCATTCATCAATATCGTCCTCCTTATCTGTTGATTTCTCCTCATTATCAGCTACCATAACA
The DNA here is from genome assembly GCA_005771605.1 of Scutellaria baicalensis. Classification (NCBI taxonomy): domain Eukaryota; kingdom Viridiplantae; phylum Streptophyta; class Magnoliopsida; order Lamiales; family Lamiaceae; genus Scutellaria; species Scutellaria baicalensis. Next base: position 19,691,135 of record CM016721.1, read on the forward strand.
GCATCCTGAGGGCCATCTCCCTTCCAGGCTTGCATCCTTCTTATTTTTTCTTCAGAGGGCCCTTCATCCAAAGACGTCTTTTCAACTTCTGTCTGTTTCATCGAAGTCTCTATGTTGGTCCTCAACAGTTGGCTTTATAGGTCCAGCCTCTTCAGCAATAGGCTATGTTTGAGCAGCCTATTCTGTTGGAATCTCTTCAACAACAAGCTCTATGTTAGCAGCCTGATCTGTTGCGGCCTCCTCTGCAATCATCTCACCATGATTCGCAGGATCCTCAAAAATTACTCCCGCTATTGCCATCGGAGTAATTTCCTCAGCCATTTGATCAACCTCCATCGGTGCCTGTTCTTTTCAGGGTACTGGCACAGAGGTTACTTCTTCAGCAGTTGCTGCTGCAAATGTTTCTTTTAAGACCACAGCAACCGCAAGAACTTCCAACTTTTCAGCCTCCGGAGTAGTTGGAGGTTCCATCCATGGCGATTCATCTTTCTCGGGGATGGTAGGAACATCCTGATGAACTGTGATGATTTCTGCGACATTTGAGCCTTCCACCTCCTCATCAGGAAGGGTCTCAATGTCAACCAGCTGACTGAATTCTCCGCTGGATTCATCTCTAGATGCTGGTGGTGAAGGAATCCTCTGACTGATTGGTTGAACAACTAGAGGTTGCTCAGAGGTTGTTGTTCTGCAGGAGGAACCTTCACCTGGCTGGATAGGCAGGGGCCTATGCCTGATCCTCGTTTCCACAAGACTGGCATCTAAGGCCTGTTTCAGCATCCTTTCCTCCGCCTCATCCACTCCAAATGCCTATGTCTGCTTTTCAGCGAATCCCACGTCATCGCCAGCTTTAACCTGATCAGCAGCAGCCTCCAAGATTACATCATCCTTGAAGAAATCAGGTTGCTTGATGGGCTTCTTCCCTTTCATCGTCCTTGGGGAAGATGGTGGCAGTTCAAGAGGTGCATCTTACTTCTTCCTTTCTGACCTCGTAGCCAGTCGCATTTCTGCTTCGAAGCTTTCCTGGAAGTCCTTCCACTTCCTCTTCTGCAGACCATTCAGGAATCTTGTTTCTAGCACCTTTTCCTCCATGATGTCAGACAGCTCTGCCTAGTTCAGTGCCCATTCTTCCTCAGTAGCTAAGTCAGACCATTGAATGAGATCCTGGCAGGGAAGGTGCATGTAGTTCCACCACGCCATAAACCTATCCCATTACTTCTTGAACACTGTTTTCATCTTGGCTAAATCCAGAACAAACTCATCATCAGAGTCCTCAGCAGCTTCCTCTTCCTCCAATCCTAACTGCTCCTTCAGCTGAGCAGTGACTTTGTGCACAACAACCTCCGCCTGCACAGTAGTTAGAATCTCTGATTCAACATCCTTTTTCTTGCTCGCGGGAGCAGGAAGCATCAAAACATGTGATGGTGGTGGGGATGCCTCATCATCGGAAATTCTCAGTTTCCTCTTCATAGCCTGTTTCACTCTCACCCTTACACTCACATGGATGAAAGTAAAAAGATAAGATATAGATAAATTTAAATGAGGATAAATGATACTAGGTTTTTATGATAAACTTATTCGTTTATGTCGTGGATTCTTTTATTTTATAAAGTTTAATTATGATCTTTATATATTATTTTATGTGATGAAACATATTGTTTGAACATGAATATATGAACCATAATGTGTATCAAAATATGTTCTTTTACACAAGTACTCCCTCCGTCCCAGTCGAATTTGCCTACTTGCCATTTTCGTTTGTCCCAGTCCAATTTGCCAGCCCATAAATGACAAAGAAATTATAAAGCAAAAAGTATAAACAAATATTTTTTTAATCAAAAAGTAAGTAAAATATAAAGTAAAAGGTATAAAAAATATTTTTTTAATCAAAAAGTAAGCAAAAAGTAACCTAAAACAACAAGTCAACTGCATTTTCTTAGGTTTCGTGCCCGGTCCAAGTAGGCAAATTGGACCGGGACGGAGGCAGTACATTTTATGAATAAATTACCTTTTTTTGTAATCAAATGTACTTAGTAAATACTTTTGTATAAATTATGCTATTGTATTATTATTATTATTATTATTATTATTATTATTATTATTATTATTATTAATCTTTTTATATATAAATAAAAAATAAGTATACATGTATAAATATATATATATATGTCTGTATAAAATGTACTAAATAAAAAATAACAAAAAGGAAATAAAAGTATATCATAATAATAATGCATGCATGTACATGGGTAAGAACTTATTTTGACACCTCCTACATCAATCTTACACCTCATACTTCACTCTCATACATCCTATAACAATTAAGGCGGCTCTTAAATTATTCATGCATCAATACAAGAAAGAAAAAGGATAGAGAGAAGAGAAGGAAAAAAAAAAAAAGGGGAGGAAAGGAACACACTTTACCCTCTACTTAGATTGAAGATATTATGCTAAGATCTTCCAATTTCTTCTCTAACTCCTGATATTTCGGGATATTTAGCATGGATTAGAAGATACAAATAAGTTATTTAATATTAGGGTTGGGAATAATTTGTTTATAAATTGCTTGAAGGTGTTGTGCTGTATTTGCATGTGTTGCATCTCTCTTCAGAAGAATTCCGTGAGTTGTAGCGATCGATTTAGGCTAAACCCTTTTAATACAGTCTAGAATATGAAGTGTAGAACATACATGTTAAATTTCAGAATATTCGGAGTTGATCTCAATTTACTATGAATTTTCAAACATGACCCTATTTTGCAGTAAATTCATTCTATTTTTAGGTCTAAATCAGACCATTCTATTGCACTATATTCTTCGAAATTTTGTATGATCTTATCATATGTCTGAGAACATGTTCTTAGGTACCTGTAGAAATTTAGTATGCAATTTTTGGTGTTCGGTAAGATTTATTCCAAATTTTATAAGATAACATGTTTTCTGCAGAAACTATGCTCTGTTTTCTGTCAATTTTTGAAACTTATAACTGTTTATATACATCATATTCATATGTTATATTCTACTATGTTGTAGAAATTGATCTTAGGAAGATAATAAAATTTACCTCATGAATTTTGGAGCACAGTTGGATTTGTAGGGAATTTTACAAGAAACTCTGATTTCAGCCTATGTTATGCACTAATTTCAGTCAACTTGTAAAGTTCATATCTAATTATGTGAACCTTATTCGTGCTTGAAAGTTTTATGTGTTATACTTCAGTGTGTTATCTAAAGTCTGTAAAAAATATAAAAAGTTTTCACCAATCCTATAAGGTAGGATAAATTCTTAATTGAAGGTTGATTTCTAGCTGAAATTCAAGTGGAAAACTAGTTAGATAAATGATTTTTAATTCTTTGTACAAGAAGTTAAAATATATGAATTTTAAATATGTTATCCTAAAATAAGATATGTGATCATATGAATAATATTGTGATTTTAGGAATTATATATGAATGATTAAAATTGTTACATCTTTATGTGTCATTTTAGGACTAAAATTGCTAGTTTAAATATCTAAAGCTTAGGTTATAAGCATATTGGTTTCTTTTATATGCTAATCATGTTTAAATGATTTTCATATGATAATATCAGCATCAAAACTTCATATATGAGTCTAATATATATATTGCATGATGTATGATTAATATAAACGTTTGAATAATGTGTATAGAATCATAATATTTACATTTGGGATGAAGTATTACCTTAAGTTACTAATGATTATGCTTTAGGTTAAATAACCTAATATAAGATACAAAAGATCATCTTATATGACATAAGAAACTGATCAGTTAAGTGTGTCGAGTGTAGTCGAGATGATCGGTGAATTCAGAAGCAATCCTTGAACCGTCAACTTAAAGTGGGTAACTTCTACACTCTACTATGCGTTGATAATTAAATTAGTAAGTCATGTATGGAAATCTACGGCTGAAGCTCCGTAGCTATAAACGGTAGTTGCTTCACTATCGGGCGACGACCATAAAGGCGAGAGTGTCTGGTCTATGAAAGCAAGGTTTAGTGGGCGAGCGACTCTCACATTCCTTTATGTTATGTATGGTCCAGGGTGAGCGTGCCCGAAGGACATGTAGTATGTGCTTATTAATTTAATTGCTTTAATATATATTAGAGAGTATAGTTAATCCACTGGGATCCCTCTCCAGAGGTGTCTCATGATTCTACTTTTAATATTTTCAGGTCCGACATATGATGACGTGGACGTGTAGCAGGCTGGACTGACTTTCCATCACCCCTTTAATGTTAAAGTACCAAAACAATACTTACTTTTGAGAACAATGCTATATTTTTTATATGTAAATTATGATAGATGATGGGTCTAGACTTATATTTTGGTATAATATGTTTGTTCTATTATGTTATGTGATGTAGGAGTATGTTTGAGCATTTTACCTAGAAATGTGGGTGAGACACGAGTTTTGGAAATTATTATGTTATGCTTAAAAGGAAAAAAAATGTCTCGTGTTTTCATTTTAGTCTTCCGCTGCATATTATCTTATGAATTCTTTAATTAGTAAATAAGTAAAGGGTGACGGCCTGTTCCCAATTAATGGGGATCGGGGCGCCACAGCTTAGCTTACTCGTCTCTTATTCAGCTAGCTGACTCAACATCCTTTTGCAGTGAGCGTCCAGTATCATTTCCTAGCAGCCTGCTGCAGTGACTTTATACTGAATCATTTTAAGGCATTCCTTATGTAGCAAGGTCTTCATTCTTTCTTCAAGCTTTAGTCTTGATCAACAAGCCTCCTGATCCTATACTTAGAAAATTTACAATAGAATCTAAAACATAGGATCCTTAGCCCTGATCTATTACATTTTTGTCTTCATCAAAATCTATACAAAGTTCCTTACAATAATACCTTGTGTGGGTCCTTGTCTGAATACTGAAACCTAGGAAGAGAGCAGGAATCTTAGTAGGATGTATCCTTAGCGAAGCATGTATGGAATGAACCCGTAAATCATTTGGCGTAGTGAATTTCCTCCTTGTGTAGAAGAAGAGAGGGTGTAGAAGGCTTACACTACTTTCGAACCTCTGTGTAGGAGAAGAGAGGGCGTATAAGACTTAAATGTTTTGTTGTTGCATCTGATCATTGCTACAAGCAGAATAAGAACAGCAGAAAACAATATAATAATAAACACAGTGGTTTATAGAAGTTCAAGGGTGGAGTAATCCCTCTACGTCCTCTCTTCTCCTTCTCAAGGAGGAACTTTGTTAGGTCAAACGGTTGATTTACACAGGCCTCGCTTAGACAACCTAAACCTAACAAGAACTGTCAGTCTCTTCCACACAGGGTTACTGTATAGTGACCAAACTCAACAAGCCCATACAGAGCTCTTGTTCTTCTACTAAGAACGTAAATACTTGATCTGATCAAGCAACTCTTTAACAGTCTAAAGAAAAAGAAAGACTTCTTCAACAACACAGGTAGCAAGCTTTGGAACGATGAGCTCTCTATGCTAAAGATAGCTTGAGTGCGTTTATTGCAAGATTTTCAGGTGCTCTTCAAGTCCAGTTCTTCTAGTATTTATAGGCGATTAGGATTTTGTCCGTTAGAGAGAGAGAGAGCCTTCTTTGCAGCTTGCATAGAGTAACATGGCATCTTCTGATTTGTTCGAACAATGGTTGTTGAGAGTGTACGTATCTGTTGCTGCAACCGACATACCCAATCTGACATTTCTTCAGACTTCCTTTTTGCTTTTGATATGTGGCATCACTTGATTGGTTGAATATGCGGCTGTGCTTAACGTAAACCTTGTACACGAATTTCGAGGTAACTGCTACTTAACAGGTTGCTGATGCTTCAGTTGACTTCAGCTTACTTTGTCCATCTAGCAGTTAGCAAACTCAGCATCCTCGTGCAGTATGCATCCAGTGTCCTTTTCAAGCAGCCTGCTGCAGATATGTATACTTATATCATACTTATATCATTTTTACGGTTTTATGCAGCGAGGTCATCATGCTCCAATCTTGATCTTCAAGCCTCCTGATCCTGTACTTAGAGATTTTACAATGGAATCTAAATACATAGGATCCTAGACCCTAGTCTATTACATGTTTTGTCTTTCATCAAAATCTTATACAATGTTCCTTACAATTTCCCCATTTTTGATGATGACAAAACTTCCTTTAAGAGGATCAAAGATTTTATCAGATTTTATATAAGAAAATAAGCTTATAGACAAATCAACAAGATATATATGTAGCAGAAAGATTTCAGATCATAAGATTAGGCATAAGTTCACAAGTAGTGAACCTTTTCAGATCAAAACAGATACTTTTATTGAGTTAATAAATTAGAAAGACATCTGAGCACAGTATAAATACAAACCAACAATCAGGATATATATGAGCAAGAGGCAGGAAAGTTTACGGTATCTTTAACCAAGAGGCTCTTTTTCTTTCTTTCCTCGAACCCTTCCACCAGTTGAGGATAGACTCTTGGTAAGTTGGTTCCATCAACTTTTTCATCTTAGAGGTCTCCTCGTACCTCAACCAGAAATCTTCATGGAAAGCAATGATTTCCCCTCTGTTCATTCTGCCTTTTAGCTTCATCTGGATTGGAAGTACACCTCTGCTAGCAAGGTCCTTGAAGCATTGGAACCCTTCACGATGAGTTTTACCTTTGATAAGTGTGGACTCCTTGCATAACTTGATATAGTACTTCAAGTATTCTGCTTGTTTGAAGGTGTTGATCTGCAGAAAGGATGGACTATGAGTGGTAGGCAGATCGATTTCAGGAAGCTCCCATACTTGGAATCCGGGACTCTTAGAGTCTGGACTTCTATCCAAGAAGATGCAAAGTCAGTCTGGTGTATTCTTTTCATCTGCAGCAAGAGCTTCCAGGTCAGGTTGCTTCTGAGGAAAAAAAATATGTTTGAGGCTTGTCTTCGCCATTTATGGACTGAAGCAGGCACCTAGAGCATAGTATAACACTTTGTCAAAATACCTGCTGGATAATGGATTCAAGAAGGGCAAGATGGATAAGACTCTATTCAGGATCCAGGATGAAGATAGCATCCTACTTTTCCAAATATATGTGGATGACATCATCTTTGGCTCAACCAACAAAGAGCTATGCAGGAAGTTCTCCAACATGACGCAATCCAAATTTGAAATGAGTATGATGGGAAAACTAAGCTTCTTCCTTGGATTACAATTCAGGCAGCTTGATCAAGGAACCTTCATAAATCAAATGAAGTATATAAAGGACCTGATCAAGAAATTTGGAATGGAGAACGTCAGTACAGTAAGCATTCCAATGCCAACATCAGAAAGCCTGAACAAAGACGAAGAAGGAAAAACAGTTGACATCACCAAATATAGGAGACTGATTGGGTCACTGCTTTACCTCACAACAAGCAGGCTAGACATCATGTTTGCAGTTGTAATGTGTACGAGATATCAAGTCGGCCCCAAGGAATCCCACCTTACAGCAGCAAAAAGGATTATCCGATATCTAAAGGGAACCCAAGAAGTAGGCTTGTGGTACCCTAAAGATGGAGGAATCAAACTAATTGGGTACACTGATTCTGATTTTGCAGGTTGCAAAATTGATAGAAAAAGTACCAGCCAAACCTGTCAAATGCTGGGAAATCGCCTAGTATCCTGGTTCTGCAGGAAGCAAACTTCCATAGCCTCCTTTACAGCCGAAGCTGGATATGTTGCTGCAGAAAGTTGTTGTGCACAAATTTTATGGATTCAGCAACAGCTTCGAGATTATGACATCACCAAAAAGGAAACTCCAATCATGTGTGACAACACGAGTGCGATAGTAATAACACACAACCTTGTTTTTCACTCAAGAACAAAGCATATCGATATTCGACAACACTTCATTAAAGACCATGTGGAAAAGAAGAACATCTCTCTGGAGAAGATTCACACCGACCAGCAGCTAGTTAATATATTCACAAAACCTCCTTGTGAATCAAGATTCTCTTATCTAAAAAATGAATTGGGCATCATTAAGTTAAGCTAACTTCTTCTAACAAACTCTTATTAAGTATCTTACAGCTTAGGGGGAAGCCAGGAAGCCTTGGAAAAATGTGAATTTTTTTAAGCTTAAAGGAGTCAAGAAATGATACTGAAAGAGGTTCCTACCAAAGGTCCCTGATGTAGGCTGCTGACAAAGCTCATTGAAAAGACATATCAGCACATGCCATCTGGAAAAGTAATAATCACAAAGGAATCCACGAAGCGCACGATCAGAAGAAACTGTCAATCCCAAGATGTGACACATCAAATCAGGACAAGTTACCCAATAAAAGGTGGCGATTTTTTGCAAATAAGCCCCTCAAGATCTTCCAAAAGTCAAAAAAGCAAATCAGCGCATTAAATGCCAGGAGCCTCAGCCGCAGGATGATTAACCATTCAAATTCTCAATCAATCTAAGCCCTTGATCAAAACACATGGAGTTTTCCTATAAATAGGAACTTTACACTTGATCAAAATCTTTTATGCTCTCATATCTATTCCCTCCTACTATTAAAATGGCAACTAAGAATTCACAAGTCATGGATGGTCGTCTCCTCGATGAGAAGATCCTACTGAAGGCCATCAAAGATGAAGGTCACTCTGTTACCTTATGTAGATGATCCTGAACAACTTTCACCAGTCCAGAGTGCGGGGTTTCTGCTCGCACTACAGGGAACCCTATTGCGAGGACCTTGTCAGGCACTTCTATACCAATGCAGAAGTGTCTAAGAACAAGACAAAGATCGTGTCCAAGTTGGGAAAGAAGATGATCGAACATACTACCAATCTCCTAGAGAAGATCTTTCAGCTTCCCACTGAAGGGATGGATGGCAATGACTTAACTACCTATGGAGAAGATATGGTGGAAGAGTACTGAAAGAGATTCACAGGCTTCGAAGACCTGTTGACCCTAAACAAGAGATACAACAAAAAAGCTCTTCCACGTGGAGTATCAAATGCTCCATGATATATGCTGTCACATCATAGAGAACCGGTCTGGTTCCTTCGACAAATGTACCAACCTCAGGTACAGAATGATGATGGCACTTATGGAGGCTAAGGAGGTGACCTGGGCTGAATATGTCTTCACCAGACTCAAGGAGGAGGTGGAAAAGAAAGTTGGCAAGCCGACCTATGGACTCGTGATCAACACCATATTATGGTATGCTGGTCATGACCTGTCAAAGGATAAGCTCATTCAAAAGGGCAAGTTCATAAGATATGGCAGAATCTTTGCCAAGAAGGGAACTAAAGTCTCCTCAGTAACCAGGAAGGTTACTGAGGTAAAGGAGAAAGAGACTCAGAGAGAAACAGTACAAGAAAGTACATCAGAGGGGGAAGCCTCGGCGGCTACTACTTCTCCACCTATGCAAGAGAAGATTGTCGAGTGAGTTGAGATCAAGCTCGGTTTCCTCCGTAAGCAATCCTGCAAAAACACTTTAAAATCTCTAAAGATATATATTAAGTCATAAAATCTTTAAAATCATGAAGCATAATGTAATATGTAAATCATAACTTTAAATAACATAAGAGCTCACTTCAAATCATTTTCAATTAAAAGGTAAAAGAAATTTTGTGAAATATGCAATGCAGGTTTTCTTGAAAACGGGTGTTACATAAGCCGACTGAAGAATCAGGAAGCATCAACAACCTTTTCGGAAGTAGTTACCTCGGAGTACGTGTACGAGGTTTATGTTAGGCACAACCACAAACTTATCCAACCAAAAGGTGCCACATAATAAAGCAAAAAAGAGTCTGAAGAAATGTCAGACTGAGTATGACGATTGCAGCAATAGAGACGTACGATCTCAACAACTTCGTACGAACTTATCAGAAGAGGTCACATCGCCCTATGCATGCTACGAGAAGGAAGCTCTCTCTCCAACGGGCAAATTTCTCATCGCCTATAAATAAAAGTTGACTGGGAATTGAAAAAAACTGATCGACTTGAAAAACTTGAAACTAGAAACTCTCGCAAATCAAACAAGCACTTAAATCGTTTCATATCTCAATGCTTAGAAAGTTTTCAGTCCGGTCTAGCAGCAAGCTATCTACAGCTTAATAGCTCATAGTTCTAAGCTTGCTGCCTGTGTTGTTGAAAAGAAAATATGTTTATTTTTTCTTAGACTATTAGGAGTTGTTTGATCGGAGGTTGTTCCTGATCAAGTATTTGCGTTCTTAGTAGAAGAACAAGTAAGCACACAATTAATAATGGTTAAAGAATAAAGAAAATTCTTCAAAAATGGTACTAAGTTTTCAATGGATATGATTGTTGCTGAAGGCTTGCTCCTAGGTTGAGTGAACTGAAAAACACTTGATTTTTTTTAGAGTCAGATTTGCTGCAAGCTCAGGAATATAGAATTGTGAGCTATAGGTGGTGGATTTTCAGTTGTCTTCTTCAACTTCACTCTTCTGTTTATATAGGTGATGAAATACACTTATTGAAGGAAGCACATTCCACATGTCTTCATCTGATTCCTCTTCGGTCACTCCTATTTTGATCATAAAATGTTCTCTAGAGTTGATTCCTTAATCTTCTTAATCTTCTCGGGTACAACTCAATTAATGCAAACTCGCAGGTTGTATGCTATGTCTCTTCTCCATGTTGCGGCTTTATTAAATATGGTTGTCTTCTTGTCGTAGAATCTACAGTCGCGTCACACATAGGTGACAGCTTCTCGTTTGTTCGCTCTACATTGTATTTGTTATGTTAAATTACCTTCAACCGTTGTAGTGACAACTGAAGTCTTGATGATTCCTCATATTCGTTGATAGTGCAGCAACCTTTTTTATTTAATACTTAGATTATCTTTAGCACGTGACTTCAGTTGTTGCAACTTATTGGCGTGGCTGCATGATAAAATGCTCAGCTTCTAGCTTGCAGCGTGCAGCTCTTGAGTGCAATAGAAGGTTTCACGATCTCGAAGGTTGCTACTTATTAAAACGAAAATGGGGTACTCTAATATCCTAATACTTATAGCGGGTTTTGTCTTATCAAAATCTAACTTAACTTCTTCTTACAATTTCCCCCTTTTTGATGATGACAAAACTATACAGAGAAAATTGTTGTAACTACTAGTTACCCCTTAGGTGAACATGAACAAACTTATTTGGAGTCTTATGTGTTTTTCTTTTCTCCACAATTATCTATTTGATTTTCTGATTTTTCTTCAAACTTCTGTTTTTGCTCATTTTCTGTTTTTACCTTTTTTTTTCACTACAAGAATAAAGTCATTTAAAGACGTAAAAAATTGAATATGGTGACGCTTTTTTGCGTCATTAAAAAATGTACTGACGCTTTGAAAGCGTCACTAATTGCATCCTTAAATTTGTCGTCATGAAATTGTGACGTTTTTTCATATGCGTCATGAAAGTAAAATGGTGACACTAAATTGTGTCACGTATTTTTGAAGATTTACGGTGCTCTAAGTGCAGCCTTACTGACACTTTATTTGAAGCGTCGTGGACTTTATTGTCATATACTATATTGTGTCACTAACTTTACGGACGTTTTATTTTATTTGTGTCACCATCTTTAAGGACCCTTTTTTAATTGTGTCACAATTTTTAATAACACTTTTTTTAATGCTGTCACTAAGTGCATTGACGACGTTTATGTTTTTTTAAATTATGTCACCATTTTCAGTGACATAAGATTTAATGTGTCATAAATTTTAATGACCATTTTTGTCGAATTCGTCATTGATTTTGTTGACTAATTTTCATGAAATCGTGAATAATTATATGCTTAAAAATATAAAAATTGAATATATATAGATAAGCACAACCGAAATCTCATCATTCATTAATAGAATATCAATTTCATAATAAGTTGTCTTAAATTAAAAAAAAAAAAAACTTACTAAAAGATACTACAATTGTCTATAATAATTGTTATTGAACCTATTCTATAGATAAATAATGTATGTTGTCTTCTTTCCTTGTATATCCACAAACGAGCTCATGTTTCAATCAAATAAGAAAAATTAGTTATTACATGTGATCAATATCGACTCAAGCTTGTAGAAAATATTAAATCACACAAAGTATTCAGAATATGACAATGTAATTATATTGTTTAGAATGACTTACCATTAGTTCAAGTAAGAATCTCAAATTCCTTCACTCTCTATAAAATCCGAATTATTCTGTAAATATAAACAAACGAAAAATATTTAATGCAAAAAATAATAATTTAACAGTGATAGATAGATAAGTAAAGAGGAATGGAGAAATAGATAAGTGAGTGAGAGAAATAATTGAAATATAGGAGAAAAAGAGGGTGAAGATGGAGAAGAATAAAAGAGAAAAATTATTATAAAAGATAGATTAAATTCAGATCATACGAGATTTGAAATGAACAGTGACAGATAGATGAGTAAAGAGGAATGGAGAAGAGAGGTACGTGAGTGAGAGAAATAAATGAAATACAGGAAAAAAAAAAAAAAAAGGGGGAAGATGGAGGACAATAAAGGAGAAAAATACTACACAAATGAAAAGATAAAAAGAAAAAAAAAAAGAGGGGGACGAGAGAAGAATAAAAGAGAAAAATCATGTACAAGTGAAAAATATTAAAAAATGAAAGTAATAAAAATTTGCTATATAAATTTTGATATTTTATAAAAAAATATATATGATAAATTAGGGGAAGAAAAGAATAAAAGAGAAAAATCTCACCCAAATAAAAAAACTAAAAAAAAAAGAAAGAGAGAAAATCAAAAAATAAAAAAAAGAAAAGAAAAAGAGAGAAGTAAAAAAAATTACAATATAAATTTTGATATTTTATCAGAAATATATATGATGTTTATATATGGTCGAGTTACCTGTGGTACAAAAGATATTACTATTTATTAATATTCAACTCAATTTTGATATTTTACTATAAATATTTTGATATTTTATGAGAAATATATATGATGTTTATCCATGTTCGAGTTAGTTATGGTATAACAAAACATATCACTATTTATCATATTCAACTCAACTTGTAGTACAAATAATGTGTGATACATTTAAATTTAAATATTGATATTTTGATAATTGATATGTACAAGTTATTAACTTTTAAAAATGTTTCCATAAATTTGTTATATTTGTTATTTTTTGTTCTATATATATACTATAAAAATAAACATAATAATAAAATATATATGTATTTTAATTTGATGAGAATATTGAATTACAATATTGATAATTTCATAAATATGAATTATTGATATTTTCATGATTGTAATATTTTGAATTTGATATTTTTAACGACATTTTCTTTAGAGTAATAATATAATACTCAACTCTAATATTGATATGAGGATAATTAAATTATTCATATATATATATATATATATATATATATTGACATTGATATTTTCATATATATGTAAGAAAATATATATGTATTTTAATTTGATGAGAACATCGAATTACAATATTGATAATTTCATAACTATGAATTATTGACATTTTCATTATTCTAATATTTTGAATTTGATCTTTTTATCGACATTTTCTTTAGATATTATTAATATATATATACACACATATATATTTAAGAAAATACATATGTGTTTTAGTTTAATGAGAATATAGAATTACATTATTGATAATTTCATAAATATGAATTATTGATATTTCGTGATTGTAATATTTTGAATTTGATATTTTTATCGACATTTTCTTTAGAGTAATAATACAAATATCAACTCTAATATTGATATAAAGATAATTAAATTATTGATATATATATATATGTATATATATATGAACATTGATATTTTCATATATAGGTAAGAAAATATATATGTATTTTAATTTGATGAGAATATCGAATTACAATATTGATAATTTCATAACTATGAACTATTGATATTTTCGTTGTTGTAATATTTTGAATTATTATTTTTATCAACATTTTCTTTAGAGTAATAATATAAAACTCAACTTTAATATTTGATGTGGGAAGGACGTGAGAGTAAAGAAGAATTTCCTAAAGTCGATAGTCAAACTAGGGAATTACACCCATTAAGGTAGAGTTGTGGAACGGCCGAATTGCAGAGCTGTAGATACGGCGGCATCTTATATTCTAAGGAAATAAGTCTGCCGCCAAAATAGGAGCAGCAGATGTCGTGGCACGTATAACCATAGCTCATGAATCGCTTAAGGATCCCGACCTGCAGGGGTGGACACCAAAGTAAGGAAAGAATACAGGTGGTATATATAAACCTTGTGCACCCGGAGCAGAGGATCGTAGCTTGTGAGGAGAATAACAAACATGAGGGAAGCATGGCTGAGGTGGCACAAAGGACGAAGAAAGGTATCATTCTTCATAACAGAAAATGGAAGGACCTAGAAGGAAGAAGATGTACTTTTGAGATGTAAAAGGAGTACCTTGAAGAAAAGGAATCTTTTAATAGCTTATGCAACAAGGAAATTTAAGAAGAAAAAGTCAGGAATGCCTTCCCTTCTAAGAGAAAAATATATATAGAGAAAATCATTGTAAAATAAGGGGGTGGATTCCTACTTTTCAGCAACACTTATTTTTCTCTCTTCTCCAAAGGAAATAGAGGACTCTTGGATTTTTGCTCCTTATGTGGTGATTTACATTGCAATTGTTCTTGAGCTTTATCTTGGTTGAGTTCATTTTCTAGAGCATTGTGTTCTTTATTTGGTGATTTACATTGCAATTGTTCTTGAGCTTTATTTTGGTTGAGTTCATTTTCTAGAGCATTGTGTTCTTGATTTGGGTGTTTGCTAGACTGCAACATCAATATTGATATAAGGATAATTAAATCAAATTATATATATATATATATATATATTGACATTGATATTTTCATATACATGTAAGAAAATATATATGTATTTTAATTTGATGAGAATATCGAATTACAATATTGATAATTTCATAACTATGAATTATTGATGTTTTCGTTATTGTAATATTTTGAATTCGATATTTTTATCGACATTTACTTTAGAGTAATAATATAAAACTCAACTCTCGTGATTGTAATATTTTGAATTTCATATTTTTATCGACATTTTCTGTAGAGTAATAATATAAAACTCAATTAATACTATGGAATTAATACTTTTTACCTAATATACTATGTCTAACATTTTACCTAATATACTATGTCTAACATTATATGTATACACCCTATCAATTAATTACCTCATTTCCAATATATATACACATCCTACATACCACAAATACTAATAAATATATTTAATTCAAAAACCTTTTTACTATATATATACCAGACTTTACTAAATTATATATATTGAATTATATGTACAAATATCTATGTATACACGTACATATATATTTATTAACCATAGTTTGATGTAAAGATTAGAATAGGTAGCATGTGAATTGTAAATAAGTGAAATTGGATTAGATGTGAAGAATATAATACGTAGAATATGAATTGCAAAATTAGTGAAGATTGGATTTGCTTAAACACATAAACGAGATTGAATTTGCTTAAACACATAATCGTCTAATATCAATAATGACAACATATGGATTTATTACTAATCTTCATGTATAGGCGTACATATAAATTTATTTACCATACTTAGTTGAAAAGATTAGAATACATAGCATATGAATCATAAAATTTGTTTTTATTGGATGGGAATAATTCAATCAAGTCTTGCACATGGACCAGTATATTTTGATTTCTCTTACCCAAGAGAGGTCATGAATTAAGGCGTAAGGATCTTTTACGAAAACTCCAAGTCAAAGGATTTTACTGAGATATGAAACCTTAGTGTTTAATTTTCCACTTCAAATCCTAAACATGCCTGAACGCCCACTCTGGCTTTAGCGGCAATAAAAACGAGCTGAACATTAGGAACTTATAAACACCTCAGTCGTAAAACTCAAACCCAGCCGAGTTTCTTCAACCTTTCCCTAATCCATGATTTTCCTTTTCTTATAACATATATACCATGTTTTCAAGAATCAACTATGATCTAATATATATAACATAGCCTTCCATATAGGAGGCGATCATAAGAACGAAACAAAACGGAAATATAAACAACCTTTAAAATAAAGACACCAGAAGAAGGGGTAGAAGAAGAGCACTTATGGCTTAAGAGGTAGATTACAAGAGGGATAGAGAGAGAGAAAAGGGGCGAGTTCAACTCAAGCGTGCTGAACTAAAAGAAAGAAAGCCCTATATATAGATGAAAGAGTCGGACATGAAACCCCGGATTTCAAATCCTTTATAAAAAGTAAACAGTTTAATTACTGTTTATTTTGACAAGTGTCAAAAAAGACAAAAATTTAATAATTTCTGTCGGCTACTTTTATTTATTGACTGCTTTTATCTGTCGGTTGTTTTTATCCGTTGTTTTGAAGAAATCCATATTCTTCTTCTTGTTTGTCAAGATAATACCTGATCTGGAAATAATCTGAGAAGCATTCTTCTGTGATAGAGTATTTCTCCATACAAGTGTACATCTTCCTGTCCTGGTTTTCAATAATTTTCAAGATCTTCTTCTTCTTAAAAGAATATCTTTGAGCCTTTCTGATCATTTCTGCTCTGGAAGGAGGAGAGTAACTATTTCCTGAAAGGATATCATTAAGTTGTTGATTACTTTGAGAAACAATTTTTTCTCTGTTAATACTCCATTAGTAAAAACAGAAGCACCGAGAACATATTTTTTTATGTTCCAATCCACTTTATATAGATGGATAATAATTTGTTCCATTATTCTTGGTTTCTGCATCTTTGGATTATTGAATCCTTCAACATATCAAAAGATAGTGTAAGGTCATTTGAAGGAATATCATCATTAGGATCTTGAGCATCCTGAATGCTATCAGATTTCATAGATGAATCTGATTTTTCTGCACAAAATTCTGGCTGGCTTAGCAAATCTTGCTTCATCTCTTAAATATATAATTCAATAATTTTCTCTTTTGAAAGAGAGCCAGAATACTTCTGAATAATCCTTATATAAGGACTCTGAGATTTATCATCTGTTTTTTCTTTTTTATCATTTTTAAGCTTATTAAGCTTGATAACTTCTTCCAGATGGTTGATAATTATGTGTTTTATTATCTGATAAAATGTGCGCAATTAATTATGTACAAAATGTGGTCAAGTTGATCGTCCTTACTGGTGATTGAATTGGACGTTGACGTTCAGCGTTCCTCTTCAATCAATTATGTGTGTATGCGTATGCGTGTGCAGGAGTTTCAGACGTGGCTCCGTTATGTAAGTTCGATGTTTCAAATATGGCCTCGTTAAAGTTTATGTGGGAAATTCCGAAGGAACTTATGTTGGAGGGGTAACTCCAATGCATCCCGGGTCAAGAGATCAGAGGAATACAATGCCTTCGTTATGTTATGTTTTCCTGATGTTAAATGTCTAAATATTTGATGTATGTGTCTTTACCTCCACTGAGTGTTTCTTTCTCACACTCACCCCTTATATGCTTCAAATATACAGAAACCCTGGAGGCAAGGAACGAAGAATAGAGATGTCATATCTTTTGCATGTATATATTTACGACATACTCTAGATACTCTTGTTGAAATATGTATATATCTTGTAAACGTTTTGACTCTAATACATGAGGTTAATTTGTCTTATCTTAAGAAAAATATAGGTAATCCCTAAGTCTTTTAAGGGTTGTCATTTGAAATATTTTACTAAATCTTCTTTCGACGGGTGTTAATAATATCTCTGCACACCCTTTCTTCTTACAAACTGCTGCGTTTACTCTGTTTATTTATAAATTTCATAAAATATGTTTAATTCCGCTGAAATGAAAATGGGGCGTGACAGTTTTGGTATCAGAGCCTGGCTCTACCCTTTTGTAGGGCCTTGCTCAAAAGTTTCATGTGAAATATTGAAAATGGGCCGCATGTTTAAAAATGTGAATACGATAAACATCTCTGTTCGACCTTCTTCCGCCAGGTTTGTCTGGAATGTTTGCGAGTTATTGAAATACTATGATGTGAATGTTATTATGTGTTGTTGGGGATTTCCTGGTTATCTATACAGGTTGACGATGTTGGTCGAATGTGACTTGGGTTGATTATGATTCCTTATAAAACTTACATGTGAGATTATGGGTAACAGATGTCGGAGTTTAGGCAAACTGCAAGGATGAGGGTATTTCATTTCGAAGACCCCAGAGCCAGAGATAGAAGGCTATTTTTTTTAGAGTAGAGTAGCCGGAGACGTTTCAATGGGAGAGCATATGGCGAGATTGTTCCAATTCTGGCGATAGGCCAGAGGGATAACATGTAATATAGGCAACATGGAAGCCTGTAACCATCTGGTTAGGACCTTGCCTGGAGAATGGGCGGTAAGAGCTAACAGGGTGTACGAGGATGAAACAGTATACTCGATGGTGGATTCGAGACCAAGTGTAGATTTCAGTCGGGTAGCCCAGCACCTGATGGAGCTATGGATGAGAAGGGAGACACCAGCTACTCCTGAACGGGGTCCCTTTGACCCCTCTAGCGACGAATCTGGCTCACAGGAGGAGCCAGAAGAAGATCCCGAAGAAGAGCCAAAGGAAGACCCGGAGGAAGAACCGGGAGAGGACCCGGAGGTGATTGATCATAGGGGGCTTCCAGGACCCCCACCCCCACCTGTTGCGGGGGTTTAGGTGGTGGAAGGGAAGGGTTGGTGTGATGGAAGACTGCATAGTGTATATTTTATATGTATATATATGCATGTAGGGTAGCCCATTTTTGACTTGCACATATACAGGAGGATACGACAGCGGAGTGGCCGAGATTTTTTGATATGTACATAGATATGTCGGGTCCACTCCTGCTAGGCTACATAATGATCGATATATAGTACTAACCACTGATATTTTGCTAAACCACATGTGTTTGTTACTTACTACCTTCGTACATGCCGCTAGTTTTACAAAAGACTATAGAAAACTTTTTTTCTTTCTATAAGGGACATGAAGAGAGGCAGGCCAAGAAATCAACCACCACCCACAGAACGTTCAACCTCAGTACGACGAATGCTTGATCAAGCAATGCCCCAAGAGCGAACGGTGGAGCAAGCAATACCACAACAATAGGCATCCGAGGATTCGACGTCTGGGCACTCTTCCCCTAACCAAACGACATCAGGACCAGCGGGCGGAAAGCCTATCAATAGTTTACTTACGGTTCTAAAGGGTCTTACGGAATGACTTGGGAACGAACCCACGACGACGATGCTAGAACTTAAGGGAGATGAGAACCGGGTGATTGAGTTTTTCAGACGGTTCAACCCACCCGTATTCAATGGAAGAGGAGAACCAGCTGATATGGAAGAATGGTTACGAGCACTGGACCGACTGTTCGCTCATCTAATCTGCACGGAGACGTAGAAGATCTCATGCGTGATATTCCAATTTACCGAAAAGGCAAGTTTCTGGTGGGAGTCATACGAGCGGACGTTAACAGCTGAACAACGGAATAAAATGACTTGGGTGGAGTTTAAGCATAATTACCTACCCCAGTCGTATCGAGATAGCAAGGAGACGGAGTTCCTTCACCTCCGTCAAGGATCTATGACCGTAGGGGAATACGAGTGAAAGTTTAACCAGTTAAGTAGATACGCCGTTCACTTAGTAGACACCGACTATAAGAAGGCTAGACGTTTTTGTAGGGGACTACGCGCGGAGGTCGGTGCCATTCTGGCAGGACAAGGAGATATGACCTACGTGGAGATGGTGAGTAGGGCAATGGAGGTATCCTCTCGTATGCGACCGGAGTTAATAATTCCGAAGAGGCCATACGAAGAATTGGGGAAGATGAAGGTGTTTAATCGGAACCAGTTCCAGGAGCGGAATCAGAATGGGAATTTCAGTCCGAACCAGCGAGCTACTGCTAGCAATTTTCAAAATGCCCCTATTAACCAACCACGCTTTACTTGTTCCAAATGTGGGAAGCTTCATACGGGGCCATGTCTCCTATTTTCGAGACGTTGTTTTAGGTGCCAAGAACCGGGGCATAGTATCGCTAATTGTCCACGACGTCCCAATAACGAACCGAGGCCCAATCCAAGGCCAGGAGCTGGAATGGGAAGAGCCCGAGCCTTCGTTCTTACCCACAACGAAGCAGCGGATGAACCCGAAACGATGGTAGGTATGTTATTAGTTTACGAATTGCCTACGTTGGTCTTATTTGATACCGAGGCAACCCACTCTTTTATATCCGTCAAGTTTTATGAACTTTTAAGGCTTAGGATCGATACGGTAGATGATAAAACCTTAGAAGTTAGCATACCTTCAGGAAAGATAGTGCGTGCGAGAAGAAAGAAGAAATCCTCGCAAGATATCGGGGCATAGTGTACCTTGGTACGTTTTAAATTTCGAGGACGAAATTCCTTATTAGGGGGGAAGGATATAACAACCCAAATTAATTAAATATAGTTATTTTATACATAAGTGGATCAATTTATCTATTCTAATTTCCAACATTAGCCCACTCTCACTTTATTTGGATCCAACCCAAAACTATTGGCCCAGTTTTGGTTAACTTATTTTATTTCAGCCCAATACCTTTGATTTTGCTGAATCAGAATTCTATTTCTAGATTAAAGCTTGGGATTTAAATTTTTATATCAATATTATTGGATCAAATTTGAAAGCAAGAGTCAGCTCTTACCTTTTTCCTTCTTCTCACACGTGTCCATACCTTTGGCTATAAAAAGGGGAGGGATCACCTCCATCTTTCATTTAAATTTCCTTCTTCTTCCCAACATATCAGAATCTGCAGAGCATTGCTGATCGCACAATTCAAGGGTAAGTTTTACTGCTTTCCTTCAATTATATCATCCCGTTTCTCCCTGTTCGAATTGCTGCGGTCTTTCTCCTAATATGTATTCTTTCTTTTCTCTTCTCCACACTTAATTCCACCACCATATATATAATCTGCCTCCTTTAGTTTAGATAGATACAAACATATAAACTGCAGGTTATGTAAATAAACATGTAAGCATCTGTGTAGATGTCTTCTTCCATGCCTCTCTCTCTCTTGGGCGCGGCCGCGGCTCGCCGCCATCGCAGCGGCAGCAGTGCCGCCGCAGCTTCTCTTTTCTTCTCTCTTTCTCTCTCGCACTCTCTCTCCCTCTCTGCCCTGGTTCGCCGCCGCCGTCGCTGCGGAGTTTGGGCGCCGCCGAAGCGGTGCTGTGTATATGCTGTGTGTGTGTGTGCACAGAGGTGTGTGTGCGTGACTGTGTGTGGATATTGGGTGGGCGCCGCCGTGAGTGGCAGCACCATGTATTGGGGTAGCCGGTGACGGGTCTGTCACCGGCAGATGGTGGGCTGGTGGCAAGTAAAGGTGGTAGTGGCGGAGGTGTGGCAGCGGTGGGGAAATGGAAGATTTGGGGCAGGGGCTTATTTTGTAAATTTGACTTAATACAAGGGCCTAATTGCAATTTCCTAACTTTAATGTATTTATAATTTAAGTGTTGGACTTTCAGCGTATTGTAGATTAGTCCCTAAGGTTTGGCAAACTCTAGTTTCAGTCCTCAACTTTATTAAAGTTGTAGATTAACCCCTGGACGTTATAGAAATTGCAGTATGACCCCGAACTTTGCAGAAATTAAACTAAGACCCCTAAAGTTGAACTTTATATTTTATAGGAGATTCGAACGAAGGACCGGGTTAAAAGCACGCACAGCGAGGAACTTCTACCAGAACACCTGCTACCAACGGTGGGGGTAAATTATGTGTTTTATTATCTAATAAAATGTGCGCAATTAATTATGTACAAAATCTGGTCAAGTTGATCGTCCTTACTGGTGATTGAATTGGACGTTGACGTTCAACGTTCCTCTTCAATCAATTATGTGTGTATGCGTATGCGTGTGCAGGAGTTTCAGACGTGGCTCCGTTATGTAAGTTCGAGGTTTCAAATATGGTCTCGTTAAAGTTTATGTGGGAAATTCCGAAGGAACTTATGTCGGAGGGGTAACTCCGATGCATCCCGGGTCAAGAGATCCGAGGAATGCAATGCCTTCGTTATGTTATGTTTTCCCGATGTTAAATGTCTAAATATTTGATGTATGTGCCTTTACCTCCACTGAGTGTTTCTTTCTCACACTCACCCCTTATATGTTTCAAATATACAGAAACCCTGGAGGCAAGGAACAAAGAATAGAGATGTCATATCTTTTGCATGTATATATTTACGACATACTCTAGATACTCTTGTTAAAATATGTATATATCTTTTAAACGTTTTGACTCTAATACATGAGGTTAATTTGTCTTATCTTAAGAAAAATATAAGTAATCCCTGAGTCTTTTAAGGGTTGCCATTTGAAATATTTTACTAAATCTTCTTTCGACGGGTGTTAAATATCTCTGCACGTCCTTTCTTCTTACAAACTGCTGCGTTTACTCTGTTTATCTGTAAATTTCATAAAATATGTTTTATTCCGCTGAAATGAAAATGGGGCGTGACAGATTCACTTCTTTCCTCACTAGCTATTTTAGCATATGATTCTTGTGAATTAGAAGTTTCAGGAATATCATCCTCTTTTCATTCCAAGAATTTCTGGAAATCCTTATATAAAGGATGTGTTTTATCAGGGACATTTCCCTGTGAGATTCCAGAAATATTCTGGTTAACAAGGTGTTTTCCACCATGTGATATAATGGGAGGTCTTCATTCCCTTTGAGGAAATCTTTCTCCTCTGTTTCCTCTTCCCCTATAAGGGAAAGAACTACCATGGCCTCCTGTGCCGCTTACAGACATTCCTGCAATCATTTAAGAAATTCTCTAGTCAGGAAATCAGGAAGATGATTATCTTCTCCTTTTTTGTATATAATCTCAAAATCAAAAGGGGCTAAGTAAACATTTGCTTAGATATATCATGTTTAAAATCCTTTTTAAAGATCCCTTTAGCTGCTTGACAATCGGTCTTAACAACAAATTTTTGATTATATAAATTATCTTGGAATTTTATAATACTTTTAACAATGGAAAGAATTTCTTTCGCAACAGTTGCATAATTTTTCTGAGCATGATTCCATTTTCCTGAATGAAATCTAACAAGAATTTCTTGTTTGGTTAAAGGATTTATTTGTTTTAGAATTCCTCCAAATTCAATGTCTGAAGCATCTGTTTCAACAATTTTATCCCATTTTGGGTTTGCTAAGGAAAGACAAGAAATATTCTTTACTTTTTCCTTTATAATTTTAACCGTATTGGTGTGCTTATCTGTCCATGGAGATGGGTCCTTTTTAAGTCTATCATATAGGATAGCTGTAATTTTTGAAAGATTTTCAATGAAGGGAGCAATGTAATTTAAGCTGCCTAAAAACCTTTGTAATTGGGTTTTGTCTATAATAATATCTGGGAATTTATTTCCAAATTCCATATTTCTTTGAATTGGAATAATTTTTCCATTATCAATATTATGACCAAGAAATCAGATATTTGTCTGGAAAAGACTCATTTTTGGTTTTGATATAACAAGACCAATTTGGATAATCAATTTTTTAAAAATCTCTAAATGTTTGAAATGTGTTTCAATATATTTAGAGAAAACTAATATGTCATCGATGTAACAATTATAAAATTGCTAAAAGGAATGAAAATATCATTCATAATCTGTTGAAATTCAGATTGAGCATTTTTTAAACCAAATGGTAAAACAGTCCATTCATAATGTCCAATAGGGACATTAAAAGCAGTTTTATATCTATCAGCTTTATTTATCTGGATTTGCTAGTATCCTGACTTTAAATCAAATTTTGAAAATATTAAGGCTCCAAAAAGTCTATCAATAAGATCCTTTTTATTTGGTATAAGATGTCTTATCCATTTTAATACCTTGTTTAATGGTTTATAATTAATAACAAGTCTAGGGACACCCCTTTCTTGTTCATAATGTTTAATAACATAGAAAGTCGTGCAAGACCAAGACGACTATGAAGGTGTTATTAAACCCTTCTCAAGGAGAGATTTAATCTCTTGTTTACAAAGTTCTAGATATTCAGAATTCATTTGACAAGGTCTAGACTTTGTAGGTATATCTTTTTCATTAAAATTTTCCTCATAAGGAACAGAAATAACATACTTTTTCCTATCCCAAAAGGCATTTGGGTGTTCATTACAAATCTCAAGAGAGAACTTATTATGAATGAGTTTGATTTTTTCTTGTAATTTAGGATTTTTCAATTTATCATTAATTGTAAGGAAATTAATTTCTTCTTTTAAAGAATTTATATGAAATATTCTATCCATTTGTTCTTTTATTTCATTAAAAACTTTTTTGACTGATTTATTTATAAATTCAAAAAATATGGGTTTTTTATTAAAAGTTCCAGTTAAAAACCCTTTTCATCAACTTTAAGTAGAGGATATATTTCATAAATAAAAGGTAATCCAAGGATTAATTGACTTGATATATCTTTAGCTAAAAGGAAGCTAGTAGAAATGCAATTTCCATTTTTTCATATTAAATTATCTGGAAGTTTATAATTAATATCCAGAGATCCTCCTCCAGCATGAGAAAGAGGATGTGAAGTTTTATGAAAATATCTTGAAGGTATTAAACCTTCTTGTATGACATCCGCTATCAAACTTGACAATGAAATCTTTTTTATAACTTTTATCAATTAAAAGAGTTATTTTGACATATCATTTTTGTGAAGTAATTATATT
Organism: Scutellaria baicalensis; assembly: GCA_005771605.1. NCBI lineage: Eukaryota > Viridiplantae > Streptophyta > Magnoliopsida > Lamiales > Lamiaceae > Scutellaria > Scutellaria baicalensis. The sequence goes on from CM016721.1 coordinate 19,715,775, forward strand.
CATTACTTTTGTAAATCCTTCTGGGGTTTTATCTTTGTTTATTAAAGATAAAAATGACTCACTATTATTATCAGAATGTTCTGTATTATTTTCAATAATAAATATTCTATTATGTAAAGCAATATTATTATTATGTAAATTTTTACTTCTTTTTTAAGACTCTCTATTTCTTTAAGTAAATCATTAATTGTAACAAGATTTTGATTTCCATATTTTTGTTTTAGGAGTTTATTAACCTCCTGCATAGAATAAGTTCTATTAGGTATGGTTATTTCATCATTTTTATAGCTTGTTGAAGGTATATCTTCCATTTGATCTATAATTTTGGATCTTAAATCAGAATCCTTAATGGTTTTAAGTAATTCAATAAAAGAATTATTATCTAAAACATTAATTTTTGTATCTTGAAATTGAGATAGAAGTTTATAAAATTCATCTCCGTTTTCATCAGTATTACTGATATGATTTATACATCGATTTCCTTGTAAGCAATCATCGCACCTACATTCTTCATTATTTGAAGAATCTGAAGAGGAATTCTCGTTATCAGTTTTATTCTGTGATGAAGTTTTTTCATTATCAGAATTTTCTGATTCAGAATTAATCATTATTGTTAACAAAGCTTGTTTAATATCATCATTAATATTTAATTCATTAATCTTTTTCTTAGTCCAGCATTCATCTGCATAATGACCTGGTTTACCACATTTATGGCAAATTACTTCTCTTTTATTTTTAGAAGAAGAGTTTCTTTTATGAAAGGTCTCTTTACGTCTTTTCCTTTTTTCTTTATATTGACGTCTTTTCTTATAGGGTTTTTCTAATTTTTCCCTAGAAGATTTTCTTCTATAAGTTTTTTCAATTTTTTCTTTTCCTTTATTAGGAATATCAAACCAAATTGATCACAAAAATATCATAATTGTTTTCTTTCAACTTGGCTTTGTAACTTAATCTGCTTATTAAGTTTTAATTCATTACAGATGGTCAATCCTTCTTGGACACAACTGTTGATTAGATTACCATAAGTATATTCCTCATAAGGAATATTAAGATTATCTTTTCTAATAATCTTTTTAACTCTTTCAGCAAAGAGACTAGGAAGCCCATCTATGAATTCAGCTTTCCAATATGTGGCATTACAATCATGTAATTCAAAAACTCTAGATAGGAAAGTATCTTTATACCAACGAAAATATGTTAGTGTTCTACATCTTAGATTGCTAAGAAGAGTTCTTATATTTTCACTATTATCTGTGAATTTTCCAGTAAAATGTTCAATGATAGTCATTACCAAGATATAAACAACATTTTCTGTCTGAATATTATTTTCAATTTTTACAGAATTAAGAATTGCATTTTTCTGGGTTTGAGATAAATAATTATCCCACCAACCTTTGAGTTGCCCAGTAAAACCTGCTATTATCATTTTAGCAATATTACTATCAGTATTTCCTGCTGTTGTACAAACAGTCCTATACATAAGCATTCTATGTGCTAAGTTGTAAATATGTTTATTAGCACATCCATCAAGATTTCATTCATAGATACATTTGCCATTATAGCTTTTTTCTAAAAAGAAATCTTGTTCTTCATGGAGAACGTTTATGGGAGTAGGTCTACTATAGTAGTACTTCTGTTGTGTTGGCCTATCAGCCCATTTTATTTTATTAATTATTTCTTTTTCATGAATTTCTTGATCAGATAATTCATCTTTTAAGGTGGAAATATTAAAAATTTTAAAATTTTTGTTGAGACCTATAATAAGATCTTCAATGTTAGAGGATTTTAATTTAAAATCTTTTATTTCTGGGGGTGGTTGGATAGAAGAGGCTGCTACTGCCATTATGTCAGTCTCTGTTTTTTGTTCAATATGAACATCTGGTTTTATTTGTTTAATAGCAGAAATTATGTTCTCTATTTTACTATGTAGAGAGTTTAATGCTTCTCCAATTATATTTAAATATAAATTTGTATAATTTTGTTTATCCATAAGGATATTTATGTGTTTTATTGTAACCTGTAAAGTCTCATTTTCAATTATTTTTTAAAAAGCATTAAAATTCACTATTTTATTATTTTTTTCATTTGGAAAGGAGTACTAGGAGGATACAACGATTTTTGTTCCTGTCCAGTTATTAACTTATAGGTTCTTTCTAAAACAGCAATATGTTCTATAATATAAATTTTTATAAACCATGGAACAAAAAACATTATTTTATTATGTTTTTCACAAGTTTGATAAAAATCTTTTTCAATCTGTTCTAGTTTATCTGAGAAATTCTCAAAAAACCATTTTCTAAAAAGTATCCAATTTGGACTTTTAAATTCTTTTTGAATAGCCTATCTTGCAGGTGATCCTTTTGCAAAATCAATTTCTTTAATATTTATAATTAAAGACTAAAAGGAGTATCTGACATATTATCAGAATTTTCTTTATAAGCAAAATCTCTTACAATATTATTTCTGTCTATGAAGACTTCATCTATTGGATCTTTATTACAAGAGTAAAGAATAGAATAGTAGCACATAAGCGTCTAATATCAATAATGTCTAAGAGCATGAGCATTAGTGAACAAAATTTTGTGATTAATAAAAACAAAATTTTGTTAAGTAATGTAAGGAGTTAATATGTGTGTGTTTTTTATTGGTGTTATAAAGGTGTGGGCCATGTTCTGAAAAAGTAATAATAAACAATTATTGAGGAGAGAGAAAGAGAGAAAAGTTGATTATTATAATAATAAATTTGTATTTTTTGTTATAGTTGGTTGAACAAAATTCATTTTTGTTCAAAGGTATGAACAAATTTCATTTTTGTTCATAGTATGAACAAAAATTTAAGGAGATAGGAAGAGTTAGTATAATTTGTATTATATGGTATTTTAATAGTATTTTTAATGTTTCACCAAATGATATTTATTGTTTGTTTCAACATGCATGCATATGTTTATTTTTCTTTTTGACTTGATTTGCATTGTTTTGATTTTATTTCTAATTTAATTTCGATCCCACAGAGACTAGTGAATTAGAACGATGTTAACCACCTAATTTTATCTAGGTGACCGAATTTAACCTAATTAACCTATGTCTAGAAATAAATAAACGAAAGAAAATATCAAACAAGAAAATATCAAGATGTGGCTTGTGTATTTGGATGTGGATGAATCCTTGTGTCTCTTCGTGTCTCTCTTTTATTTTAATTTCGAGCTCACCCTGATTATGACTTCCAGACACTTTTTCATCCGTTTAAAACTCGAATTGGACTTTGGTGTCTTCATAAAAGTTGTAGCCCTTGAAGTTAGCTATCCAATGACACTAATATCAACCCAATATGAGTTTTTTACACCAAGTTATGCCTAATTTACTGGAATCGTGTCAAGACGAAAATTAGGACATTCTTGCACGACTTTCACCTTCTTGTGATATTCTGCTTTAGTGGAGGCCGAATGAAAAACTTTCAACATGAAAGTTGTAGAACTTCATCTTAGCTTTCCAAAAATACAAGAATCTTTGAATTTGGACTTCTAGAGATTGAGATATGATTTTTCATAAATGACTGCTCATTTTCGACTCCCTATTTCGACTCCAACTTGGCATTAAATTTCACTATCTTTCATTCCTACCTAAAATGGTATTTCAATTAAAAATGTATATGAATGGTGGATGGTAACCACCAACACTATCTTTCATTCCTACCTAAAATGGTAAGTATCTAAAAATGCATATGAATGGTGGTTACCACTAAAAATGCATATGAATGGTGGATGGTAACCACCAACACTATCTTTCATTCCTACCTAAAATGGTAAGTATCTAAAAATGCATATGAATGGTGGATGGTAACCACCAACACTATCTTTCATTCCTACCTAAAATGGTAAGTATCTAAAAATGCATATGAATGGTGGTTACCACTAAAAATGCATATGAATGGTGGATGGTAACCACCAACACTATCTTTCATTCCTACCTAAAATGGTAAGTATCTAAAAATGCATATGAATGGTGGATGGTAACCACAAATGGTAAGTATAAGTCAATACACAATTCCTATATAAATGTGAGTGAATTATTAAAATGCTCATTCACTTGAACTCAAAATTTCTCTCAATTAGTCCACCGCTATCAAATGTCTATATAAATTTTGTCAATCTGTGATTGTATTATTTGGTGATCAATACTTGAGAAAACCGGATATTTATGATGTTCAACGACTTGTCGAAATGCACGAGGAGCGTCACGGTTTTCCGGGCATGTTAGGAAGTCTTGATTGCATGCATTGGGAATGGAAAAATTGTCCAGTGGCTTGGAAAGGTCAGTTCACAAGGGGTCATAGTTCACCCACAATTATGCTTGAAGCTGTAGCGTCTTATGATTTGTGGATATGGCATGCGTTTTTTGGGATGGCGGGCTCCCGCAATGATATTAACGTGTTGTATGAATCTGATTTATTCAACACAGTATTACAAGGATACGCACCCGCGACTAACTTTATTGTGAATGGTTCACAATATAAAATGGGATATTATTTAACAGATGGAATCTATCCAAAATGGGCGACGTTTGTCAAGGCTTTTCCCTCTCCGGAGGATGTGAAAAGACGATTGTTTAAGGAAAAACAAGAAGCAGCAAGAAAGGATGTTGAGCGGGCATTTGGCGTACTACAAGCACGATGGGCAATCATCAGAGGACCAACTCGTTTCTGGTATAAGAAAAGATTGAGACATATAATGTTAACATGTATTATTTTGCACAACATGATTGTTGAAGACGAGGGAGAATTAATCACGAATTGGTACAACGATGAACTTGATGAGCCTACACAACCAGTACATGAATCACATGAAAAATTTCAAGAGTATCTTCAAAGGAATTCCGAGCTATGTGATAATCAAATACATCACCAACTTCGAGCGGATTTAGTAGAACACATATGGAGACGATTTGGGGACAATTAAATATTAATATTACATTTATATTTCAAATGTATTTCAACGTATTATTATTATTACATGAATTGATAAATTCAAATTTTCCCTTAAATTTCATGTTATATACGAATTGAGACTAATGTAAATATATATATATTTATATTTATAATAATTATTTAATTGATTAAAATTAATCTAGGTTTAATATTATTGATATAATTAAAAATTTTATAATTACAAAATCATTTTATTTGATATATATTAAGAAAAAAGTTAGTTGATGATGGGACCCACATATAATGATTGTATTTTTTTGTTAAGTAATGTAGAGGTGTGTTTTTAAAAAATGTTTGTTTTTAAATTGATGTGGTGTCATGTGGGCCCCACCCTCTTAACAAAATTTTTGTTAACTAATGCCCATGCTCTAATATCATATATATCATACGCGTCCACCAGAGAGATGCAGGTGTGAGTGCAGCAATTAAAACTTCCCAACACGTGTCCGTACTGCTCTATGCACTCTGATCTATAAAACTCACGACAGTAAACCTTTTGTAATTAGCAATATATTACCACCATAAGGGAAGCAACATCCACCACTAATTAATTTCAATGGTATCCACTTGTTCCTAATTAATTTCAATGGTATCCACTTGTTCCTAATTAATTTCAATGGTATCCACTTGTTCCCAGACTCTTTTGGTCTTTATACCTCTATTCATTTCGGTTGTTGTTAATAGTTGTAACTCGTTTCCTCTTCCAGTATCGAAGAGAACTGTAGGGCACTTGAGGAAATGGCGGACATGCATTGCGTAAGTAATTTACATTCGTGAGCCCTATTGTTTGTCACCAAAAGGACGTCTCCATCGTTAATGTAAATTTTTCTGCAGAGACGACTTAAAGGGAGCTCTTGACGCTCATACAGACTTCTACAATCACTTTGACAACATTGCCCAGCTAGTCCTGATACGACAACGGCTATGTGATGAGATCCGCCAAATTCTGGAGTCATCTAATAATGAATGGATGAAAGAGGTGCTCCGACGATGCAGTTTGTCGCATGAGAAGTTGACTGAAATCTCACTCCCACCCATGGAGAAGGAAGACGTCAGCACCTGGAGTGGGGCCGTCTTTACGACAACTCCGTTGAAGATGTGGAGGCTTTGGTTCACCATGTATTTTATTAAGCTTTCTATATGTTTGTTACTCCCGTATTTCCAGCACGTGTTTTGTTGAACTATATATGTTCATATATATTTTTTTGTGATATGGATCCCCTAAATTCAGTAATGAATCATGTTTAATGGAAGCATTTTGTAAGGAACATTGTATAAGATTTTGATGAATGACAAAATATCTAATAGACTAGGGTCTAGGATCCTATGTACTAGATTCCATTGTAAAATACTTCTAAGTATAGGAACAGGAGGCTTGAAGATCAAAAGGTGGAGCACGATGACCCTGCTGCATAGAAACCGAAAAGAAACTATAAAGATACATACAAGCAGCAGGCTGCTCAAAAGGGATACTGGCCGCACTACCCGCAGACTGCTCAAAAGGGATACTGGCCGCACTACCCGAGAAACTAATGTTACTTACTTCCCAGATGGACAAAAGGAGAACTGAAGATAACTAAAGCATCAGGAAGCATCAGCAACCTGATTCAGTAGCAGTTACCTCGAAAGTCGTGTACGAGGTTAACATTAGGCACAAGGCGCATTTGCAACCAATCAAGATATGCCACGTATCAAAAAGCAAAAAGGAAGTCTGCAGGGAAGTCAAATTGGGTATGACGATAGCAACATCAGTCATGTACGCCCTCAAAGATCAGTGTACGAACAAAGAAGAAACTGCCACGTTGATCTACGAAAGCTGCAAAGAAGGCTCATCCGCTCCAACGGACAAAATTCAAATCGCCTATAAATACAAGAAGACCGGCACTTGAAATGCACCCGAAACTCTTGCGATTAAAACGCTCAAGCTATCAAACGTAAATTACTTACAAATCTTTAGAAGTTTCAAATCCAGTCTAGCAGTAAGCTATTTTTAGCTTAGAGAGCTCATCGTTCCTAAGCTTGCTACCTGTGTTGTCGAAAATATATATATCTTTATCTTTTATACACAAATCACATATAAGTTTAAAAGAAAGAGCACAAGGAATGAGCTTTTTGAAGAACAGAAGACATTTTATTAAGATAAAGTATGTACATTACAATGCAGTAAGCTGAGTACAATAAATATCCTATCTAAATTCATTCTTCTATTATTCTTGCTCTTTCCTTTCTTTCTTTTCCCTTATTAGCTTGCTGCTGGCTTCTTTCTTCTTTAACTTTTCTTTCCCCCTCACTTGATGCAGTCACCTGCTCCCAGTCGTTTCTTCTCTTTGGCTAGAGGGGAGAACTGTTGGAAGGTGTGAGAGGCGATGCGAGAGAGAGAAGGAATTCGTTTGAGGAAAGTGTATAAAGAAGCAGAGAAGTTCAGACATCAGTAGCTTGCTGTCGTCTTTCCTTCTCCTTCAATCTCCACTCATTCCTCCAACTATCCTTCCTTCTGATTCTCTTGCATCTCAAAAGAGAATTCACCTCATAGAATAAGTGAAATCTCTTTTTCTCTACCACTGGAAGTCTTTTAATCTTTCAAGACCCTTCGCAGTTTCTTCTCTCTTTTTGACATCATCAATGAGATGACGCTTTTGGGGGTGCTAGAGAGGGGTCCTTAACTCTATCCCCCTGCCTTGAAGAGAAGAACTTGGGTGCAGGTTCTTGCACGTGAAATGGGAGTTGAAAGCCAGAAGATCAACTCTTTTGAGAAGGGTTTGCTTAGCGAGTATCAAGCATGAAAGGTGAATATACGTGATTTGGGGTGTGCTTGGTTGATTATTTGTAGAGAATGTGTCTTTAGGAAGAGATGAAGAGAAGGGTTTACAACAATCTAGAGCCATTATGCTCAGGGATGAGAGAGAGAGAGGATTTCTTTTTATGTTTTAGGAAGAATAAGAGTGCATGTATTTATAGGGATAGAGATACTCCCTGTTGCAGTTGGATCTTTCAAGATCTCATTAACTGCTCCGCCGGTTTTCAATAAAGGTGTTGACAGTTTCCACAGCTTTATGTCTTTTCTCCTTTGTGTGAGATGACGTGGTCAACTACTGGATCTCCACCTTTGGATTCTTCTGATCGCACGGCTGGAATACTTTTAGTGTTTTGAAAAGATAGTCTATTTCTGGAAAGGTGATCCACTTTATATGCGCACATGTTACCAAGAAGATTTTCAGTAAATGTTCTATCTTGTAACCTCCAAGTGATCCCTTTTCCAGTGACTTGATGATAAATTCTGATGTCAAGTAACCTAGTATCCATTTCATTGGTGTCTAGCATCCTGATACCCAGCGACCTGGTGTTCAGCGATCTAGTGTCCAGCATTCTGGTATTTAGCGTCCTGGTGCCCAACGACCTAGTGTTCAGCGATCTAGTATCCATCCCATGGTATCTAGCATCCTGATGTCTAGAGTCCTACCATCCAGCGACCTAATCTCCAGTTAGTCTGATATCTAGCATCCTGATGTCCAGCATCCTACTATCTAGCGACCTAGTATCAAATGTACTGGTGTATATCGTTCTTTCGTCAGAATTCATCTTTTTCTTTGAGTCCTTCTACCTTTTATATTGACTTAATGACAAGTGTTCTGATTTCTAGTAGCAAAATCATCCAGTAGCTCGATGTCTAGTGTCTTAGTGAACAAAGTCCTGTTATCCCATGACCTAGTATCCAGCAACCGAATGTTCAGCATCCTATAATCAGAATTTGTCATTTTGTCAATGGTTCCCCCTAAAATCATTATCCTTTAAATGTACCTGCAAAACACTTATCTTGTATAGGTACTCATATGCTTATGAGTCCTTCTGAGTTAATTTTCCTTCAGAAGCTTAGACCTTCTTTACAGCCCATGGTCGCTGTAGGGAATAATTTTGGCTTCTTCAAGATTTATAAAGATTAAGAACAAAGTGATATTGTGTGTAGGTGTTTTCTTACTATATCTCTCTAGAGTATGAACTCTTTTTGATATGAAAAGATTTTTTTTAATTTATTTATGATGTTGTTCTGCTTAAAGTTCGGTTTGTTGCAGACTTTTTACAGCATACCCATTTTTGGGTTTCTCCAAGGATTTTAACCTTTTTACCTTAAAAGTTTCCTTGATTTGTGCTGGAAGTTCCCCCTTACTTTATGGTCTTCTCTTTTAAGATGTGGGGTTACTGGCAGTACTGTTCCAGGTTACTTTGAGGCTTTGCATGAGAAAGTGAAGCATTATAATATAAAAATAAACATGCAGGCTTCCTTCTCATTTTTCATTATTAGAATCAAGTGACAACAGTTTAAAGTCCATTATCTTAGAGTATAGTCACTTGAGGTCTTTGACAGAATAGACATGATTATGACCAAAAGTAAAGAGTATAGAATTGAAACGAGGTACCTGGTCATTATTGTTCTTTTGAAAGAGTAGGTTCTATTTCATTCTTGTTTCTGTCTGGAGACTAGAGTGAGCTTCTTCTTCTTACTCCTTTGCTTGACATCCTCAGCATCTTCTTCTTCGCTTCTTGATGTCAACTTCCTTTGTTTGCTTAGGAGCAAGTCTTCTTTGTTGATCAGCTCCATATTGGTCTGCTCCGTGATAGGTAGGGACTTTGCTCCTTTTGCATGGCTTCCTTCTTCGCAGTCCTTCCTTCGGTAGCTTGTTGTTCCCGCTCAGAAATAGCTTTCCTTCACAACACAACTTGATTTTCGAGATCTTTCAGCTGTTTGTTGTCTTCACATCAATCATATCCTTTTAAAGCAAAAGGTATTGAAATAATCTCTGATGTGAGGGTGAGAGAGAGAGAGAGAGAGAGAGAGAGAGATTTTGAGAGAGAGGCTTTTTCACAGATGGGATCTGGATAGATCAATTAGATCTTTTATTTCATCCATCTGCTCTGATACCACTTGTTGGTATCAGATTGACAATTGAGCAGGGATGAATAATCCACAGGTGATTGACCATTGATACCACTTGTTGGTATCAGATAGATCATCTGGTGAATAGTCCAACCTCCTCTGATACCACTTATTAGTCCTAAAACTGCTGTAGGTAGGCTTAGAGGGGGGGTGAATAAGCCTACCTTCTTTTCAAACTTTTCTTCTATCTCTATCGACTCACTTCTAATATCAGTAACCTTTTGGAAGGTTACTGATTAGAGTGGTTTGCAGAAGCTTATTACAGAGCCGAGTAAAAGATGTGCAGCTTATCAGAGAGATTACATGTATGCATGAAGTGCAGTAAGCAGATAAAGACGCAAGGATGTATAGAGGTTCGAAGGTGGAGTAATCCTTCTACGTCCTCTCTTCCTCCTCTCAGGAAGGAACATTGTTTAAACTAGTTGATTTACATAGACCTATCTATTACAACACACGCTTAACGAATAAGTAGCAAGCCTTCACATAGATGCTTGCCTACTTTCCCTTGACCCACACAGGATCTTACACTACCCACACAGGGTCCTCACTTTCTCTCCTAGAAAATGGTAAACTCAGCAGGACATTACTCCTCGCACTTACTCCGAGACAACCCTTTAGAGAGGTTTATCTCCTCCTTCTTCAACTAGGTGCAGCAAGTTTGGCCTCCGTTTGCAGACTGATCTGCTGAAGCTTGTTGGTTGATTGGTAGACTGAGTGTGCATCTTCTTGGAGTGTAGAGTGTTCGAGCTTTTCTTCTTTTCATCTGCTCTGTATGAACACTATTTTCTTCAAGGCTTCCCCCTCTTTCTGCGCTTCTCTCTTTTAAGCTCTTCTCTCTTCTTTTGCGCTTCTTTCTGTGAGCTTGGATATTCTGATGTGCTCACTTCATCTCTCTACCACACTCTTTTCAGTCTTCAGTCTTCCTCTTTATAGGTTGTGAAATCTGCCCGTTGAAGGTAGACAGATTTCCATTATTGATGTGCCGCACTCCTGTCACACGCCAACTTTTAACTTTCCACGTATCTTCTTCTGATTGACTTCTCTCCTTCCTCTCTCTACCGGTAACTTCTTATGTCTACCGGTAACTTTGACTTTTCTCCCATGTCTGCTTTGTAGCTTCCTGCTCTAGCTTCACTCTGGAGCTTCCTTCTTGGCTTGCTCTTTCAGGTGGCTTCGAGGCTTCTGTAGCATGTTGTCTATGCAGTATGTTTTCGACATGGTCTTCCAGGCAGCTTCCTGTCTTGCTGTTTTCTTCTTTGGCGAGGTCCCTTCCAGTAGATTCCTGAAGTCAATAGTATCCTTATTAGTTCACCAGATTCTCTTTAATCTTTCTCTTCAGTATCATTCCTTTTGACACTTTATCTATTTCTTTTAATCTTCTGTAGTAACTCTATTGCAGTAACCTATTCTAAGATTGGTTATGCATATTTAGACTTACTTAAGGATTTGTCTCATCAAAACATTATACAAATGTATCCAACACAACCGTTTGACCTAACAAAGTTCTTCCTTGTGTAGGAGAAGAGAGGACGTAGAGGGATTACTCCACCCTTGAACCTCTATATTTCGTTGTGTTCTTTACTGTGTTGTTTACATTGATTCTGTTGATTTTTGCTCTTACCATCTGTATATCTTTTATAAGCATAGTTTCGGTTTTTCAGAAAAGAAGTATTGCTTGAAAAGTATTTCCGTTGTGCATAAAATTCTTTCTATGTTAAAACTTAAGGTAACTGCTTAAGCAGTAACCTTCAAGGCAGTAAGCAAACTGCCTGTGTATCTTTCTAGAAGAAAAGATTGAAAATTTTGAGTAGGCTTATTCACCACCCCCCTCTAAGCCTACTACCACTTGGGACCAACAAGTGGTATCAGAGTAGGTTGGATTAAATGTCCGATCTAACGGATCAATCCTTGATCCCCTTTTTCTAAAAACCCTCTTTTCTATAATAAGCATAATCATCATGGACTCTCATAAAATACCTATGTTCTCCATTGACGAATATGATGTATGAAAAATTCACATGCAGGCACATTTGTCAGCCATGCATTATGAAATGTGGTACGTCATCACTAAAGGACCACCTAGAATTACAAAAGTTAATCTACTATTTACCAGGGCTGTGGATGAAGCAGCTGATAGACAAGAAGATGCAGGAGTCATCCCACACCCAACTGTTCTGGAAAAACCCAGAGAGGAATGGACTACTGACGAGAGGAGAAGAGCAAATCTTGACGACGCAGCAAAGAACGCATTATTTCTCACTCTGGATAAAGGAACTTTTAGCAAGGTTAAAACTTACAGAACTGCCAAAGAGATCTGGGAGAAACTGGAACAAATATGCGAAGGCACCGAGCTCACGAAAGAAAACAAAGTTTCAACAGCCACTCAGAAGTTCGAGTTGTTTGAAATGATACCTGGAGAAACCTAGAGCAAATGGACCTAAGGTTCACAACCATCATTAATGAGCTTGAATCTCTTGACAAGATCTACACTCAGAAGGAGAAAAATATGAAGGTGCTAAGGGCTCTTCCTGTTGAGTGGGATAGCAAGACAACAACTATGAGAGTGTCCATGGACTTAAAGTCTATGAGCACATTCGATCTCTTCTCAAATCTCAAAGCCTTTGAGTTCGACATCAACAGAAGGAAGTTGGAAACTGAAGGAGGCAACTCAAAGGTTACTGCATTAACAGCTAGACAGCCTCAAGAAACAAAGAAGTCTAAAGATCATATAGCCACCTTGGAGGCCTCTACTGAAGAAGACATGGCGCTACTCCTGAAGAGATTTCAAAAATTCATAAGGAGAAACTCACGAACATATGACTTCAGAAAGAAGCGAAGTGAGGCTGAAACCAGTGGGCAGTCACCCCAGTTAAGCTCCAAAGCTACTGACCTATGCTACAACTGCAGAAAGCCAGGTCACTATGCCAGGGAATGTCCACATCCAGAAGTCCACTGATACCCTGAGAATGAACGAAAGTGAGACAAGAAAGGAAAATGCAAGAACGCCAGAGGCTAAAGGCTCTAATAGGTGAGACAGAATCCTCTCAGGCAGCTACACCTGAGAAGACATCTAAGAAAGAAGAATCAACCACTGACTGTGATTCGGAGGATACATCTTCAGAGGAAGAAGCCCTGATCTGTCTCATGGAAAATAATGATGACTCTGAGGACGAGGTAATATATCTCAACTCTCCTGTTCAAATTAATGAAAAGATAAACATGATTTGTGCTTTTAAACAAATCATGAGTGCTTTTAAACAAATCATGAGTGACTTTGAGCAAATCTCCTCAACTCATGAGGAGCTAAAAATAAAAAACATAGAACTTAAGAGAAAGCATGATTCGCTTGAAAAACTTTTAACTCTAGAAAAATCAAAAGACCAAGCATGCAATATCCTCAAAATTGAAGTTAGTAAACTCAACTCATAAGTAACGAAGCTAGTAAACGAGAAGAAGGTTCTTACTGAAATAATTAATGGCTTCAATAAATCCTCTAAAGACTTAGATTCTATGATAAAAATCCAAAGAAGTTTAAAAGATTATGTTGGCATAGGTTACTGTGGAGAGTATACCAATTCAATTGCTAGTACTTCAAGGGTACCTACATTTGTGCCTGCAATTGTTCCTCATCAAAATGAATTATTTAGCTTAGGGGGAACTGTAAGCATAAATGCAGGAGGCTTTGAAGAAAAGGGTAAGAGACCTATTGAAATTATCTATGAGTCCAAATCTGTCAAAAACTGGCTCAAGCAATATAAGTATGCTAAAAGCAAGGACTGTAAACAACAATCAAAGAAATTTAAAGGAACTCAATCTTCTTACTTGTCAAAAAATTATGCTCCTAAGAGGCAAATGAAGAAGCCACACACACACCAAACACATATGTTGTATTCTAGGGACACAGGTAGAAGTTCAGGAACTAACAAAGTTTACAACAGAAAAATTGTTGTAAAGCAAGTATGGGTTCCTAAAAGGAGAATAAAAACTAACAAGAAATGACCCGTACTTGTATGGATACCTAACAAGAAAGTACAGGAACTGGTGTCTAGGAGCAGTAAGGAAATATGGTATATTGACAGTGGCTACTCAAGACACATGACAGGGAACCAGAAGAGCCTTGTCAACTATAAAGCTTCCAAATGACCCAAGGTCATATTTGGAGATAACTCCAGAGGAAGCACAAAGGGCACTGGTGACTTAATCAAAGGAAAAATCTGCATCAAGGAAATATCCCATGTAGAAGGCTTGAAATATAATGTCCTGAGCATAAGTCAATTATGTGACAAGGTTGGAAATATTTAAAATATGTTTTGATGAGACAAAACCCTAAGTAACTCTAAAAAGCATAACCAATCTTAGGATAGGTCACTGCAACAGATTTACTGCAGAAGAATAAAAGAAACAGAGAAAGTGTCAAAGGAAGGATACTGAAGAGAATGATTGAAAAGAATCTGGTGAACTAATAAGGATACTAATGACTATAGGAAGCTACTGGAAGGGACCTCGCCGAGGCAGAATACAGCGAGACGGGAAGCTACCTGGGAGACCATGCAGAAAACATACTGCAGGAGCAGCATGCTATAGAAGCCTCAAGCCACCTGAAGGAGCAAGCCATAAGAGGAAGCTCCAGAGTGAAGCAAGAGGAGGAAGCTACAAAGCAGGCTTGGAAAGAAAGTCAAAAGTTACCGATAGACACAAGAAGTTACCGGTAGAGAGAAGAGAAGAGGAACCAATCAGAAGAAGACACGTGGAAAGTGAAAAGCTGGCATGTGTCAGGAGTACGGCGCATCAATGATGGAAATTTGTCTACCTTCAACGGGCAGATTTCACAACCTATAAAAGAGGAAGACTGAAGACTGAGAAGAGGAGAAGTGCGCAAGAGAGAAGATAGCTAGCAAAACAGAATATTCAAGCTCGCAAAGAGAAGCGCAAAAAGAAGAGAGAAGAGCTCAACAGAGAGAAGGCTCATAAGAAGGAAGCGCTGAGAGAGGGGGAAGATAATAAAAGAAAAGAGAGTGTTCAGAAGAACAGAAGAGAAGAAGAAAAGCTCAAACACTCCACACCCCATAGACGCACACTCAATCAGTTAGTCCAGCAGCAAGCTTCAACAGATCAATTTGCAAACGAAGGCCAAGCTTGTTGCACCCAGTTGAAGAAGAATATGACAAACTCCTTCTAAAGGACTATCTTGGAGTACTCAGTGCGAATAGTAGAGTTCTACTTAGTTTTCCACTTTCTATGAGAGAAAGTGAGGACCCTGGGTGGGTAGAATAGGATCCTGTGTGGGTCAGTGGGAAAATAGACAAGCAGCTGTGTGAAGGCTTGCTACTTACTTGTTAAGTGAGAGTTGTAATAGATAGGTCTATGTAAATCAACTAGCTTAACAAAGGTTCCCTCTTGAGAAGAGGCAGAAAGGACGTAGAAGGATTACTCCACCTTCGAACCTCTATATATCCATGCATCTTCATGTGCTTACTGTTTTATCTGCATGTTACATGATAAACTGCACACCTTCTACTTGGCTCCAAAATAAGACTTCCACAACCACTTTGATCAGTAACCTCCCAAAAGGTTACTGATTCTAGAACCGAGTCGTTAGAAGAAGAAAAGAAAAGTTTGAAAATATAGTAGGCTTATTCATCCCCCCTCCCCCCCTCTAAGCCCACTACCAGCCTTTTTGGGACCAACACAATGGGTACTGTGTGAAGTTTAATCTCAACAAGTGCCTCATCAAGGACAACAAGATTCAGGAAGTCAAGCTCACTGGAACTAGGAAATGAAACATCTATATTGCTGAATGGGACTCAGCAAGTACTGCTACATGTTTCATTGCCAAAGGTACTTCTGAAGCTAGTTGGATGTGGCACAAGAGATTGAGTCATCTAAACTTCAAAACTATGAATAAGTTGACCAGAAAAGGACTAGTCAGAGGATTACCCGACATGGTTTACAAAAGGAAAGATGTTTGTGGAGCATGCCAAAAAGGGAAACAAGTAAAGAGTTCTTTCAAAAACAAAACTCTTCGATCTACAGAAATGATACTGGATATACTTCACATGGATCTCTTTGGACCAATTGATCCAATCAACATATCCGGGAAGAAGTACACCATAGTAATAATAGATGATTACTCAAGGTTTACCTGGACGATCTTCCTTGCAAAGAAATCAGATACCCAACAACGTCTGCCTGAGTTCCTGAGATGACTGCAAACAGAAAAATGTCTGAGTATAGTAAAGATCAGAACAGATAGGGGAACTGAATTTACTAACAAATTCATAGAAGACTATTGTTCAAACAATGGAATCAGGCATGAATACTCAGCGGCTAGGACGCCTCAGCAAAATGGGGTTGCTGAAAGATGAAATAGGACCTTGAAGGAAGCCACAAGGACAATGTTAGCCGAAGTTGAGCTACCAAAAAGATTTTGGGTAGAAGCAACCAACACAACATGCTACACACAGAACAGATGCCTGATAAACAAGGATCTAAACAAGACACCCTATGAACTGTGGTATGGTTACTCTCCCTGCGTTGATTATTTTCACATCTTTGGATGCAGGTGCTTCGTACTTAACAATGGAAAGAAATATCTCAAAACCTTCGATGCCAAATCTGATGAAGGGATATTCCTAGGATACTCATCAGTAAGCAAAACCTTCAGAATCTTCAACAAGAGAACACTTGTTGTGGAAGAATCTGTACATATGATCTTTGATGAATCACATTGCAGTAAGGCTGATATAGAGGAACTTCAAGTAGAGCTGGATAAAACTCACATCAACAACAATCATATTGAGTATATTGATGTGCAGTTACCAAATCTTCAAAATATGGATGTAATGTTACCATCCCAAGATATACATACTCATAATATGCAGGTACCTACTCAGACACAGGAACCTGAAAACAATCAGGAACCTCCAAATGATCAGCCTGTAGAATTGAACCAGAATCCGATAGAGGGGAAACCACTACAAGAAAGAAGAAGTTGGCTAAGAGATCATCCTAAAGATCTGATAATTGGAGATTATACTTCTGGAGTAAGAACGAGAAGAGCGAATCCAGATGAAGACATGTTCGCTTGTTTCATCTCACATATTGAACCAAAGCATCCAGAAGAAGCTTTACAAGATACCAACTGGGTTCAAGCTATGCAAGAAGAGTTGAATGGATTTGAAAGGAACCAAGTTTGGTACCTAGTTCCCAGACCTACTCATCAAGCAGTTATTGGAACCAAGTGGGTATTCAAGAACAAGCTAGATAAAGAAGGGCAAGTTGTAAGGAATAAAGCCAGGCTAGTAGCAAAGGGATACTGCCAGGAAGAAGGCATTGATTTTGATGAAACTTTTGCCCCAGTAGCCAGATTAGAAGCAATCAGAATCTTTCTAACTTACGCAGCACATAAGAATCTCACGGTGTATCAAATGGATGTGAAGAGCGCTTTCTTAAATGGGATGCTAGTAAAAGAAGTCTATGTTGAACAGCCACCCGGCTTCGAAGAAAATGCTGATAAGATGGTATATAGACTGAGAAAAGCTCTTTATGGATTAAAGCAGGCACCAAGAGCATGGTATGACACCTTGTCAAAATACCTACTGGAGAATGGATTCAAAAAGGGCAAGGTGGATAAAACTCTTTTTAGAATCCAGGATGAAGATAGTATCCTACTCGTTCAAATCTATGTGGATGATATCATCTTTGGATCAACCAACAATGAGCTGTGCAGAAAATTCTCAAATCTAATGCAATCCAAATTTGAGATGAGCATGATGGGAGAACTAAGCTTCTTCCTTGGATTACAAGTCAGGCAGTTCGATTAAGGAACCTTCATAAATCAGATGAAATATACCAAGGAACTGGTCAAGAAATTTGGAATGGAGAATGCTAGTATAGTAAGCATTCCAGTGCCAACTTCAGGAAGTCTAAATAAAGATGAAGGAGGAAAGACAGTTGACATCACAAAATACAGAAGATTAATTGGGTCACTGCTCTACCTTACTGCAAGTAGACTAGATATCATGTTTGCAGTAGGAATGTGTGCAAAATATCAAGTTGCTCCTAAATAGTGCCATCTCACAGCAGCCAAAAGGATAATCAGATATCTAAAAGGAACCCAAGAAGTAGGCTTGTGGTATCCTAAAGAAGGTGATATCAAATTAATTGGATCTACTGACTCTGATTTTGCAGGTTACAAAATTGATAGGAAAAGTACTAGCGGAACTTGTCAAATGCTAGGGAATAGCTTAGTATCCTGGTTCTGCAGGAAACAAACCTCAATAACCACATCCACCGCTGAAGCTGAATATGTTGCTGCAGGAAGCTGCTGTGCACAAATCTTATGGATTCAACAACAGTTTCGAGATTACGATATTGTGGAAAAAGATACTCCAATCATGTGTGATAACACAAGTGCAATTGCAATCACACACAATACAGTTTTCCACTCAAGAACCAAACACATCGACGTCAGACATCACATCATCAGAGATCACGTCGAGAAGAAAGACATCTCACTAGAGAAAATTCATACTGTTCAACAACTAGCTGATGTATTCACAAAACCTCTCTGTGAATCCAAATTCTCTTTTATGATAAACGAATTAGGTATTATCAAATTAAGCTAACTCCTCGTATGTATGTCTCTTAAGGTGTCATACAGTTTAGGGGGAAGATAAGAAGCCTTGAAAATAAGAAGTCTAAAGGAAATCGAGAAAGAACACTGGAGGAGGTCCCTGACAAAAGGTCCCTGATATAGGTAGCTGACTAAGCTCACTGCACGATACGTCAGCACATGCCACGTGGAAAATTAATCACCACAAAGGAAGCCACGAAGCGCACGATCAAAAGGAATTGTCAATCCTAAGACGTGGCGCATCAAATCAGGGCAGGTTATCCAATAAGAGGCGGCGATATTTACAAACAAGTCCCTCAAGATCTTTGAAAAGTTAAAAAGTGAATTAGCACATTTAATGCCAGGAACCTAGACCGCAGGATAATAAACCGTTCAAATTCTATGAAAATCTGAACCGTTGATCAAAAATCAGAGAGTTTTCCTATAAATAAGTTTTTGTCTTATTCAAAAACTTTTACGCTCTCATATTTCCTTGACTCTTAAAAAGTCTTTTGCAAGCAGCAACTTAGCAAAACCATTATGTGCCATAATCTCTACTCTTTGCAGAAATTCTTTTTCACCTCTGCTTCTAATGGCACCCAAAAACTCTCAAGTCATTGACGGTCGTCTAGTTGATGAAAATATTATTTTAAATGCCATCAAGGACGAGGGTCATTCCATTGATCACATGTAGATGATCCTGAACAGTCTCCACCAATCCAGAGTATGAGGGTTCTGTTCTTATTACAATGAACCTTACTGCGAAGACCTTGTAAGGAACTTCTACCCCAATACAGAAATAACGAATGATAGGACTAAGATCATGTCCAAAATAGGGAAAAAAAAACCTTCGAGATAATTGCCAACCTCCTAGGAAAAATCTTCCAGCTTCCTACTGAAGGAATGGTTAGCGATGACTTGGCCACCTATGGAGAGGAAATGGTGGAAGAGTACTGGAAGAGGTTTATAGGCACCGATGATCTGCTGACACTGAATAAGAGCTGTAACAAAAAGCTTTTCCAGGTGGAGTATCAAATGCTCCATGATATCTGCTGTCACATCATTGAGAATCGATCTGGCTCTTTTGACAAATGTACCAACCTGAGGTATAGGATGATGATGGCTCTGATGGAGGCTGAGGAGGTAAACTGGGCTGAATATGTGTTCACAAGGCTCAAAGAGGAGGTCGAGAAGAAAGTTGGCAAGCTAACTTATGGACTAGTGATCAACACCATCTTATAGCATATTGGTCACGACCTGTCAAAAGGTAAGCCCATTCAAAAGGGCAAGTTCATAGGTTATGGCAGAATATTTGCCAAGAAAGGATCTAAAATCTCTCCAGTAACCAGGAAGGCTACTGAGGTAAAGGAGAATGAGACTCATAAAGAAGCAGTGCAAGAAAGCACGTCGGAGGGGGAAGTCTCGGCTACTACTGGTTCTCCATCTAAACAGGAGAAGAAGGAAAGAGTGTAAGAGTGAGGGGGAAGCAGGTGGTGAAGAGGAAGCTGAGAATCTCTGATGATGAAGCATCACCATCACCACTATTAATGTTACCTGCTCCCACAAGCAAGGATAAAAATACTGAATCAGAGATTCAGACCACTGAAGTGGTTATGCAGGAAGTCACTGCTCAACTCCAAGAGCAGTTGAGGATCGAAGTGGAAGAGAATGATGAGGACTCTGAACCTGAAGTAGTGTTGGACACAACTAAGATGAAGGAAGAATTCAAGAAGCAATGGGAAAGGTTCACGACATGGTGGAATTATCGACATCTTCCCAGCCCAATTATGTTTGAGTGGGAAGACCTATATATAGAAGAAGAGTGGGCACTGAACTGGGCTAAGGTATCTGATATAAGGGAAGAAAAGTTGTTGGATTCAAGATTCTTGATAGGACTGCGGAAGAGGAAGTGGGGAGATTTTAAAGAAAACTATGAAGCTGAGATGAAACTGGCTGCTCTTGCAGAGAAGAAGAAGCAGGCAGCACCTCTTGAACTACCTCCACCATCCCCAAGGACAGTAAAGATAAAGAAACCTATTGAGCAGCCTGACTTCTACAAAGATAAAATTATTTTGAAGGCTGCTGCTGAACAGGTTACTGCTGGCGATGACATAGGCTTCGCTGAGAAACAAGTATAGGCATTTGGAATAGATGAAGCAGAGGAAATGATGCTAAAATAGGCTTTAGACGACAGTGTAATGGAGACAAGAATGAAGCACAAAGCCATACTCATGCAACCAGGTGAGAGATCTTCCGTAGGAACGACATCTATTAAACAACCCCTAATGGTTTCTCCAGTCAATCAAAGGATTCCCTCACCACTCGCATCAAAAGATAAATCTAGCGGGGCATTCAGTCAGTTGGTAGACATAATGATCTTGCCAGATGAGGAGGATGCAAGATCAGACATAATAGGAGAAGTTCAGACTCTTGAGGATACTCTTACCACCATCGAACAGGCTGACACGCCAATGATGGAGTCACCAACATCTCCGGAGGCTGAAAAGTTGGAGGCCCTTGCGGTTGCTGCAATTCTAGAAGCTACACTTAAAGTAGCAACTGTTGAAGAAAGTTTCTTAGTACAAGATCACTCAACTGATGAGACACCTATGGAACTTGATAAGACGGTTGGGGAAGTTACACCAATAGAGATGGAGGGTATAACTTTTGAAGATCCTGTGAATCGTGGAGAGACGATTGCAGAGGAGGCCGCAACAGAACAGACTACTAACATAGAGCCTACTGTTGGTAAGAATCCAGAAGGACAGACATCTGAATAAGTCTACTGCTGAAGA
Organism: Scutellaria baicalensis; assembly: GCA_005771605.1. NCBI lineage: Eukaryota > Viridiplantae > Streptophyta > Magnoliopsida > Lamiales > Lamiaceae > Scutellaria > Scutellaria baicalensis. The sequence continues at coordinate 19,737,101 of CM016721.1, forward strand.
GACTGCCCCTAAAGAGCCTACTGATGAGGAAGCACATAGAGAGAGAGGGCCCTCTGAAGAAATAATAAAGGAGTTACAGACCGAGCGGGGAGATACCCCTCAGGATGAATCTTCAGCTGATGCAGAGGAGGGATCAGCTCGGGATGGAGCAGACACTGATGAAGTTCTGTCCAGCTCAAGTAGCGATGATGGTGCATCCAGTGAACAGGATGACACCAGAGCTGAATAATCCAAAACTCTAACTCATTCTTCGTCTGTGCAGGAAAATGATCAAAAATCTCTTGATGATGTCTTCAAGGCTATTGGAAAGATTGGTAAGTCATTAAGTGAAGCAAGCAGGCGAATGAGAAGTGAGGCAAGAAAAGATCGATTTAAAGCCTCCTTCCAGTTGGACACCTTAAACACGACCTTGGCAAAGCTTCAACAATCTATCAACTCCTTAACTCAGTCCACCGCCCTGGTTGACACCATCAAAAGCATGAACGACAAGCTCAACTCTCAACAGAAAAGGCTCATAGAGATTGAGCTGGAATAGCAATTCGTGACCACTTCCCTCACAAAAATGAACAACTCTCAGTTTGAACAAAAACACACTTTAGAGGATCATGCTGACCTTTTAACCAGTATGCATTCAATGATAAAGTTTGGAGTAGGTTTAGACTTTGATGATAACAAAAAGGGGGAAGAGGCAGCAAAGAGGATCGAATAGAGAAGACAGAAGGATCCTGACACTTGCAAGCTACTAGCCATTCTTCCAAGAAAAGATTCAGGAGAAGATGGAGGAGGTCATGGAGGGAGCTCCAAAGAACATCCAGATAGCAGCTCAACTAAAATAAAATCAGAAGCTATCTCAGGAGTGCATTCTGGTCTCCGAAGAGGAATAGAAGAAAGGGAGGAGAAAAGAAGAAGAGTAGAAGAAGAACTTGGGAAAGCTTCAGATGCTATGATTGAGAAGTTCTCAAAAGAAAGCATGTCCAGATTTTATCCTCCCCAAAGGCAACCTGACCTAGAACCTGTTGCTGCAGATGAAAAGAACGCACCAGATTCACTTCACATATTCCTGGATGGAAGTCCAGATATCATGAGTTCCAAATTCCAAGTATGGGAGCCCCTTAAGATTGATCTGCCTACTACTCATAGTCCATCTTTTCCGCAGATCAATGACTTCAAGCAAACAAAATACTTGAAGTAGTACAACTTATTATGCAAAGAGTCCACACTCATCAAAGGCAGAAATCATCGTGAAGGGCTCAAATGCTTCAAGGATCTTGCTAGCAGAGGCATACTCCCAATCCAGATGAAGCTAAAAGGAAGACTAAACAGAGGGGAAATCATCCCTTTCTATGAAGACTTCTGGTTGAGGTACGACGAGACGCCTGAGACAAAAAGACTAATGGAACCAACCTACCAAGAGTCTATTCTCAACTGGTGGAAAGGTTCGAGGAAGGAAAGAAAAAGAGCTTCCTGGTTCAAAATGTCATAAATCTTCCTGCTCCCTACTTTTATATATATCTTGTTTTGCTTATTTACTGTTTTTGTGCTCTGATACTGTTCGAATTTAGGGATCAGTTTTGATTTGAAAAAGCTCACTGCTCATGAACTTATACTTAATATCTTGATCTGATATTTCTAAAAATTCATATATATCTTGCTGATCTGATTGTAAGCATATGTTCTCTGTTGATATAGTCTGTGATCCTCTTAGAAGAAGTTTTGTCATCATCAAAAAGGGGGAAATTATAAGGAACATTGTATAAGATTTTGATGAATGACAAAACATGTAATAGACTAGGGTCTAGGATCTTATGTACTAGATTCCATTGTAAAATACTTCTAAGTATAAGAACAGGAGCCTTGAAGATCAAAAGGTGGAGCACGATGACCCTGCAACATAGAAACTGAAAAGAAACTATAAAGATACATACAATCAGCAGGCTGCTCAAAAAGGATATTGGCCGCACCCGAGACACTAAGGTTACTTACTGCTGGAGGGATAAAAAGAGAACTGAAGATAACTAAAGCATCAGGAAGCATCAGCAACCTGATTCAGTAGCAGTTACCTTAAAAGTCATGTACGAGGTTAACGTTAGGCACAAGCTGCATTTGCAACCAATCAAGATATGCCACGTATCAAAAAGCAAAAAGGAAGTCTGAAGGGAAGTTGGATTGGGTATGGCGATAGCAGCATCAGTCATGTACGCCCTCAAAGATCAGTGTACGAACAAAGAAGAAACTGCCACGTTGATCTACAAAAGCTGCAAAGAAGGCTCATCCACTCCAACGGACAAAATTCAAATCGTCTATAAATACAAGAAGACCGGCACTTGAAATGCACCTGAAACTCTTGCGATCAAAACGCTCAAGCAATCAAACGCAAATTACTTACAAATCTATAGAAGTTTCATGTCCAGTCTAGCAACAAGCTATCTTTAGCTTAGAGAACTCATCGTTCATAAGCTTGCTGCCTGTGTTGTCAAAAATATATATATATATATATATATCTTTATCTTTAGATTGTGTGGGAGTTGCTTGATCGGAGGTTGTTCCTGATCAAGTACTTGCGTTCTTAGTAGAAGAACAAGAGCTCTGTGTAGGCTAGTGGAGTTTGGGCGCCACTGTGCAGTAACCCTGTGTGGGAGAGACTGACAGTTCCTGTTAGGTTTAAGTTGTCTAAGCGAGGCTTGTGTAAACCAACCGTTTGACCAAACAAAGTTCCTCCTTGTGTAGGAGAAGAGAGGACGTAGAGGGATTGCTCCACCCTTGAACCTCTATATATCGTTGTGTCCTTTACTATGTTGTTTTCATTGATTCTGTTGATTTTTGCTCTTACCATCTGCATATCTTTTATAAGCATAATTTCGGTTTTTCAATACAGAAGTAGTGCTTGAAAAGTATTTTCGCTGTGCATAAAATTCTTTTTGTGTTAAAACTTAAGGTAACTGCTCAAGCAGTAACCTTCAAGGCAGTAAGCAAACTGCTTGTGTATCTTTCTAGAATAAAATATTGAAAATTTTGAGTAGGCTTATTCACCCCCTAAGCCTACTACGACTTGGGACCAACAGATTTTTTTTTTTCAAATTATTTCCTTAATTCACATAGAACAATATGCATGTATTTTCGGAAGAAGATTTTTCACAAGTGGAAATGCAATCCACTCACTAAATTATTTTCCACTTCACTAAATTATAAAAGTATTTCTTCTCCTACCATTAATGTTCATCCATAATATAAAAGTACCCCTTCTTCTACAATTAATGCTCATCCATACGTCAACATACCTAAGGTAAAATAAATGCTCTTGTTAACGTAAGACATTGAATTCAAACACCCATTTCATATCACGCGACCCCTGGTTAGCCATTCAAACACATGCATTCACACTTGGGCTAATAAAATGATGCTTGCACGTAAGGAGAACAGAGCAACGTTTGGCGTGCCATATCCATATGTGTGCATTCAATCACCGTTGGACCCCACGAAATGCGACCATACATAGCACGTTGCTAGTATACTATTAAAGCAAACCCTGTCGTTTACTATTTCTGCATGCAAATATATATTTCTTCTCTATACAATGCAACCGCAACCAACAATGCATGTTTTAATAGTAACTAAAGACTCACTCATAGTTTGCCCTTGACCGTAGCAACATAGGAATAAAGACTCAGTCATAGTTTGCCCTTAACCCCTTAACCGTAGCAACATAGGAATTTTTCTTCGTATTACTCATTATTTACATATTGATCGTCTTTCAGGACTGTTGTTTGTGGTACATGGAAGTATGACTCAGAAAATAGGTTTTGAAGTGTAGATTCAGGAACCGGAAAATTTAAGTTCAGAATCGGGTGGAAACAGGACTAAACCGGACGTTGCATGAATACGGAGCATTGCATGGACCGGTGGTTGTAGCAGTTAGGGTTTCAATGCATGTTTTAGGGTTAAAATTGAAATTTGTTTCTAATCGTTAAGTGGGCAGTAAAATTGATTGAGGGCTTTTATCCTACAGGTCAACATCTATATATAGTTGTAGGATCAGAGTGTTTAGATCATTAGATTGTGAGCTTGAGAGATTAGGGTTTTTTCGGGTGTTTCTTCTTGAACCCTAATTTTATGTTTTCATCTTATACTCGAATTCTTCTATTTGATTAGTGAATTGGCTGGTATTTCACAGTGGATGTAGGCTATTAATCAAGCCAAACCACTTTACATCGTGCGTGTTGGTTTACATTTCCAGTCGTGTGAGTTCTTGGTTTTGGAAACACTTTAGTGTTGTGTTTGAGTGTTCTTGGTGAGAGCTTGAGTTTGTTGTGTTCTTGGTGCTATTATCAACAAGTGGCGCCATTTGTGGGAAACTTCCACGCCATCGATGATGAGCACCATGAAGCTGGCACTGGAAAGGAAGAATACAACCTATGGAGAGTGAAAATGGAAGCACTCCTCATGCAAAACAACCTGGAGGATGCTCTGTTGGAAGATGATGAAGAATCATCATCGATTACTACAGAGAGAAGGAAAGAGATTGACAAGAAAGCAAGGAGTGTCGTTATTCTATGCTTGAGTGGTATTGCACTACACGAAGTCTGCAAGGAAACCACGGCAAGGGCGTGTGGCAAAAACTTGATTCGATCTACATGACAAGAACTCTAGCCAACAGATTATATCTAAAACAGAAACTTATCTCCTTCAAGATCCCAAATGAGAATAAAGGTGCTTGAGAAACTCAAGGAATTCAACAAAATAGTTGATGACCTTGAGAATATATATGAGAAGCAAAAAGATGAGGATAAAGCTCTTGTACTCTTGAATTCACTGCCAAAATCGATGGAACACTTCAGGGATGCATTGGTCTATGGTAGGACAACTCCTTTAACTCTTGAAGAAGTGCAGGTTTCAATTAAGACCAAGCTGATAAGTGGTAGTTCTGAATCAAAGCAGCCAAATCAGGCAGAAAGCTTAGCAGTGAAGTTCAAAGGGAATAAGAAAAGCAAGACTCAAAGAAAAGGACAACAAAAGGCCAATCAGGGAGAACTAAAGCCCAACTCTGAACAAACTGAGACAAGAAGGTGCTTCTCCTACCATAAGCCTGGTCACTTGAAGAAGAATTGTCCAGAGAGAAAAAGGGCTCAACAAACTCAACAAGAAGCAGTTGCTGAGGAAGCATACACTTATCCTGAAATGTTTTGTGTATTAAACACTCAATTGAATTGTGAGTGGGTCTTGGATTCTGGATGCTCTTTTCACATGTGTCCAGTGAAAGAGTGGTTTATTGACCTCAAGCTGGAGGAATCTGGCTCAGTGCTTCTTGGAAATGATCAGTCATGCAATGTGTCTGGGATATGAAACATTAGACTGAAGCTTCATGATGAAAGAATCAAGATACTGCCAGGTGTAAGGTATATTCCTCAACTCAAAAGAAATGTAATGTATCTTGGTTTGTTAAATGCTACAGGTTATTAACTGAGAACACACCAAGGGACTTATGCTCATTACAAAGAACAATGAAGTCACAATGAAATGAAGGAAATCAAATGGACTCTTCACTTTGATTGGATCTACTGTGGAAGGAGAGAGTCACCTAGTCATGAGCAACCAAGAATCAAGTTTGTGACACAAAAGGCTGGGACATGTAGGAGAGAAAGGACTCATTAAGTTGTCCAAAAGGCAACTTCTAGGTGGAGATCAGACTCTAAGGCTTGAAGCATATGATCTCTGTGTGCTAGAAAAGACAAGCAGAAGTAGCTTTCCAACTGGGAGACACACTACTCAACAGATACTTGATTATGCACATATTGATGTGTGGGGGCCTGCAAGGACTGAATCTCAAGGTGGAGGTAAGTATTTTCTCTCCATTATTGATGATTTCTCTAGGAAGACTTGAATCTATATAATGAAGCATAAATATGAGGCCTTTGATAAATTCAAAGAGTACAGTTTAGGACTGATAATGGTTGGAAAAAGGCTTAAACACTTTAGGACTGATAATGGCTTAGAATTTCTATCTGAGGAATTTCAAGAATTCTGTAGAAGTAAAGGTATAACAAGACATAGGACATTTGTAGCCACACCACAACAAAATGGCATAGTAGAGAGGATGAATAGGACTATCTTAGAAAGAGTTAGATAGTTATTACTTGATGCTAGATTGCCAAAATCCTTTTGGGGTGAAGCAGCTTCAACTACTGTTTATCTGATAAATAAATGCTCTTCTTCTGCTATATCTTTCAAAACTCCAGATGAACTATGGTATGGTAAGCAATTTTATTATCAGCATCTAAAGGTGTTTGGTTGTTTAGCATATGCCCATGTTTGTGAAGTGTATCCTCATAGGCTATCCACAGGGAATCAAAGGCTATAAGATGTGGTGCCTGGAACCAGGTGGTCAGAGGTGTCTAATAAGCAAAGATGTAGTCTTCAGGGAATCAATTATGGGCTACAAACAAAGAGCTGAGCAAGCAAGGAACTCAGAAACACCAACTGAACCTCAACCTGAAGATGATGATCAAATTCAGGTAGAGCTAGAGGCTCTTGGAAATCAGCCACCTGTTCAGACTCAAATACCTACTGAAGCTGAAGAAGAAGATCAGATAAATCAACCTTAAGAAGAAATTCAGGACCTCAGTGGATACAATCTGGCAAGAGACAGGGAGAGAAGAGTAATTTATCCACCTAACAGGTATGGAGAAGCAGATTCAATGTCATATGCCCTTACAGTGGTACAAGATATAGAATACAATGAACCTTCAAGCTATAAGACAACAATTTAATCTGAGGATATATAGAGACAAGTGGATTCAAGCTATGAATGAGGAGTTAATGTCTTTAGAGAAAAACCATACATGGTAACTAGTAGACAAGCCAAAGGATAAGAGGGTGATTGGCAGTAAGTGGATCTTCAAAAGAAAGATTGAAGTTGCAGGTAAAAATCACATAAAGTACAAGGCAAGATTAGTTCCCAAAGGATATACTCAAAAGGAAGGTATAGATTTTAATGAAATATTTTCTCCTATAGTTAAGCATGTCTCTATTAGAATTTTGCTTGTTTTAGTGGTTCAAACAGGTATGCATCTCCATCAGTTGGATATTAAAAATGTCTTCCTTCATGGTGATTTGGTGGAAACTCTTTATATGCAGCAACCTAAGGGGTTCATACAACCAGGGAATGAAGGAAAAATATGCTTGCTAAAGAGATCACTATATGGGCTTAAGTAAAGTCCCAGACAGTGGTACAAGAGGTTTGATAGCTTTATGGTTGAAGGTTTTGTTGACTCAGATTTTGCAGGGAATATAGACAACCGAAAATCTCTTACAGGTTATATATTCAAGATGTATGGAACTGCAATTAGCTGGAAATCTTTCCAACAATCAGTGGTGGCACTTTCCACCACAGTGGCAGAATATATTGCAATGAGTTAAGCTGTAAAAGAAGCAATTTGGCTTCAAGGCATGATTGTAGAGCTTAGTATTGAGCAAAGAAAGGTGGTGATTCATTGTCATAGTCAGAGTGCTCTTCATCTAACCAAGCATTAGGTGTTTCATGAATGATCAAAACATATAGATATATGTTGGTCCCAAAACTGCTGTAGGTAGGCTTAGAGGAGGGGGGTGAATAAGCCTACCTTCTTCTCAAACTTTTCTTCTATCTCTATCAGCTCATTTCTAATATCAGTAACCTTTTGGGAGGTTACTGATCAGAGTGGCTTGCGGAAGCTTATTACAAAGCCGAGTAGAAGATGTGCAGCTTATCAGAGAGTATGCATGTAGTGCAGTAAGCATATAAAGACACAAGGATGTATAAAGGTTCGAAGGTGTAGTAATTGGTCGTGTTGTCGAGGCACGCCAAATTAAATGAACCTTTTTACCTTCACTAATTTGTAGAAATGGCAAATAAGGGTCGATCCCACAGGGAACGGGAAAATTAATTAAGTTCAACGGTGTTAACAAGATAAAAGGGGGAAAATTGATAAACATGCAATCGAACTAAGAACTTAGCAAGCTAGATAATCAAGCAATAAGAAAACAATTAAACAAAGGATAATTAATCAATAAATGAGCACTAGTTCTCAGTTTAGTTTCACCTTCTATTCTTGATCTTATGGACCAATTAGTAACGCTTCTCTCAATCTATCTCTCAACCCTCGCCCCTAGATTAGCAATAAGCTCTGTCAACCCGAATCGTCTCTTACGTTTAGTCTATTAAAACAAGCTCTTCAACAGACCCTATTCAATCAGACAACCCAATAGGTACGACCTCCAGATTTAATGTGACGAATGCATTGATCCCTAAGATGATAGGACAAGCTAGACCCAAATTCATAAGCTCGATTCGGGTAATCTAGAAATGTGTTGCCCCTAACGATTCCAACGTTTCTTGCTACTGAGGAATATAAAATCGCAACAATTACAGATTACGGTTTATATTCTAGCAATAGATATTATAATAATCCGATCTAACGGGCCTTATTAAATCTTATCATGCAATATCATAGAGCAATTAATCAAGCAACACAAATCAATCAAGAGATAGAAATAGAGAAAATGCTACTAATCATCCAAAGCAAATCAAGAATATCGGATCAACATCCCTTCGAACTAGCGTAAGAAGATTAGCCAAACATCTTAGAATTCACAAACATGTTATTCTCCATGGAACTCTATGAAAAACTAAGAATTTGTCTCTGAAAGTTATCTCCCTCTCTGCACTCTCGGTTCCCAAAAACTGCTCATTTTAATCCAAGTTGACTCTTTTCTATTCTCCTCCTCCAATCCTCCAGCTTGACGTGCGCTTTCCTTTTTCTGCTTCCAATCCAATGTACGTTTCCTTTTTCTGCTCCTCCTAATTAGCAGCTTTTATAGATATGAGTGTTATAGGCTGGGCTAATTTCTTCTCAGCAACTGGATTGGGCTTTTGTTGGGCTCAATTCTCACACATTGGATCACCCAATGTGGAAATATTGTACCCAATGTCTGCCTTCTTGCAACTCCGGTCTTCATTCCTTGTTTCCATCTTTTTTTTTTAAATTGCTGCATATAACAAGAGAAATGGTGTAACACCCCGTTTTCAAGAAAATCTGCATTTGCATATTTCATAAAATTTCTTTTACCTTTTAATTGAAAATGATTTGAGGTACACTCTTATGTTATTTAAAGTTATAATTTACGTATTATGTTGTGCTCAATGATTTATACGTATTTTGTGATCTAATGTTTCTTTCGAGATTTTAAGGTAGTTTGCAGGATTGCTTACGGAGGAAACCGAGCTTGATCTCAACTCACTTGACAATCATGGATGAAAGTAAAAAGATAAGATATAGATAAGTTTAAATGAGGAAAAATGATATTAGGTTTTTATGCAAAGATTTTCGTTTATGTCGTAAATGCTTTTATTTTATTAAATTTTAATCATGATCTTCATATATGATTCTATGTGATAAAATAATTTACATAAAATGTGCTTAGTAAATACTTGTGTATAAATTATGTTAATGTATTATTATTATTATTATTATTATTATTATTATTATTATTATTATTATTATTATTATTATTATTATTATTATTATTAATGTTATTAATGTTGATCTAATATATATAGATGTGTACGTGTAATATATATAGATCTAATATATATAGATGTGTGTAATATATATATATATATATATGTATATTATATATGTATATTTGTTACTTATCTAAAGCACATATATGTATAATTAATTACTTTGTGAATCATAATAGATAACGTTTGGATAAAAATTTGGAGAGATAAGTCAAACTACTAGCCTTTCTTACACTTACATGTGTAAGCTATAATATATCTATGAAAAGAAGAGGAAATCTTCTTCCTCTCAAAAATCTCATCTTCTCTTTGCAAATAAACGGGAAGAAATTTCTTGCAGCTTGAAAATCATTTGGAGGGTAAAGATTTAATTGCTTCCAATTATTTTTCCCCCAATTTGAGATTGTAGATATATATGTATGTATATATGTGTGCAATTGTATATGTGTGTGTGCTGTAGATTGAGATGTAGAAAAAAGGGGAAAAGATGTGGAAGAAAACAGGGGAAAGAAAGGAGGAAGAAGAGGGAGAGATGGGGAAAAGTGGAGGGCGCCGCTGCGTCGAGAGGCGCCGTGTGTAGGTAGAGAGGGCAGCGCCGCCGGCGGCGGCGGCGCTGCTGTGTGTGTGTGTTGATTGTGTGTTGTGTGTGATGGGTGTGTGTGTTAATTGTGTTTTGCTGTTGATTATCGGGGGAAAAACGAGGGAGGCGCCGCCGCGATGGGAGGCGCCGCCGCGATGGGCGGCGCCGTGTGCTGGGTTTGAAGGAGGGGACGCCGGCGTTCATCGCCGGCAGCTATAGGGTCTCAGCGGCATGGGGGGTTGTTGTGGCAGAAATTGGAGAAAAAGAGGAGGAGGTGAATCGGGTTGAATGTGTGTGTGTATATCGTGTTCTGTGTGTGTGAAGGTGACGCCGTGAGCAGCACCGCCGTGCGAAAGTAGGAGAAGCAGCGTCGCCTGCGGTGACGCTGCGTACTGTATGAAAGGGGGGGAGGGGAAGGTGTGTTGTTCGTGTGTGAGCAGGAGGGGGCGCCGCCGTGTGCGGCGGCGCCGTGCAGAGGTGTGAGTGAGGCCGCTGCTGCCGGCGGAGGGCAGCAGCGGCGGCGGCCGAGCAGGAGGGGGGAGAGAGAGGTCGACGGGAATGGAGTTTGGGTGCAGGGACCTTTTTGCAAAAACCTTAATATTGTATATTCATTAGTCAATCCTTTAACAATTGCCTTATTGCAACTTAGTCCTTGTATATATTAGAGATTCAATTTAGTCCCTGAAATTAGTTTAAAATTTTAGTTTAACCCCCAGAACTTACAAAAATAACAGATTAACCCTTAAACTTAATTTAAATAGCAGATTAACCCCAAACTTTATAAAAATTGCAGAATCACCCCTAAACTTTACTGAAATAGCATTTTAACCCCAGAACCTTGCTACAATTATAAATGGAGCCCAATACTGTCCTGGATATTATTTTATGACCTCAAACCATATTTTATGCATCATTTTAAGACTAAGAATTACTAGTTAATTACCTAAAGTTTAAATTATAAGTATATTTATTGTTTATATGTGAATCATGTTCAATGATTTTTTATATGATAATATCATCAAAATTTTATATATGAGTCTAATATATGTATATTTTGTGTGATGTATGATTAATATAAATATTTGGATAATGTGTATGGAATCATGTTAATGGATTAGCTTACAGCCTGTATTTCTATTTTGAGTTGATTACATGATAATTAAAGATTTATATAAATTTATGTACATTGGTTATTGTTTCGCTAATTTATTTTGTTAATTGAGGTGTGTATTTCTAAATTATTATACTATTTGGCAAATTATATATCTTAATTATTTACTTTGCAAAATCATTTATAGCTAGCAATGCAATTGTGGTTTCTTTAAATTATATAGTATTAAAAGATAATCTATCTTGCCAAATTGAATAAGAAATTGGTATTCTGCATGACAAAATAAGTTTATTTTTGGTATTAAAAGTTGTGTGTAAAATGTTGGTATACACTATTAATTAGTGATATTATTCCAGAAATAAGATTTGAAAAGTGTTATATTAGTTAAATTAATTTAAGGAATGATTTAAGTAATATAGAAATTAAAGAAAAATTGGGTATAGGATTAGTGTGTTCGGCTAAATAAAGGGTCGATTGGTAATTACCATAAGACTTTCATTCTGGCTTAAACTTATATATGAACCCGAGAAGTATGTAAACTTTAAGAATCTCCTTTAGTTATATTTAATTGTTATGGGTAGATTATCTATAAGTCTTTACTTCATATGTTAGCTAATGGTATCTTTTATGTTACACTAGTTGTAGAAACTCATAAAAGATAAAGAGTTAGTTAATGGAACAGAGTAAAGATTTAATTTTAAGTCTTTCGATAATATCTACATGTTATATAATATTATATGACATAAGAGACTAAACGATTAAGTATGTCGAGTGCAGTTGAGACGAGCGATGATTCCAAAAGCAATCCTCGTGCTGTCATCTTAAAGTGGGTAACTTCTAATCTCTACTATGCGTTTATAATTAAATTAGTAAGTTATGTATGAAAATCTACGGCTGAAGCTCCGTAGCTATAACCGGTAGTTGCTTCACTATCGGGCGACGACCATAAGGGCCATAGTGCCTGGTCTATGAAAGGTCCAGAGTGAGCGTGCCCAACGGACATGTAGTATGTGCTTAGTAATTTAATTATTTCAATATATGTTAGAGTGGGTAACTTCTTCACTCTACTATGCGTTGATAATTAAATTAGTAAGTTATGTACGAAGATCTACGGTTGAAGTTCCGTAGCTGTAACCGGTAGTTGCTTCACTATCGGGCGATGATCATAAGGGCGAGAGTGTCTGGTCTATGAAAGCAAGGTTTAGTGGGCGAGCGACTCCCACATTCCTTTATGTTATGTATGGTCCAGGGTGAGCGTGCCCAACGGACATGTAGTACGTGTTTAATGATTTAATTGTTTCAATGAATATTAGAGAGTACAGTTATCCCACTAGGATCCCTCTCCGGAGGTGTCTCATGATTCTACTTTTAATATTTTCAGGTTCGGCGTATGATGACGCGGACGTGTAGCGAGCTGAACTGTCTTTCCATCACCCCTTTCATGTTAAAGTACCAAAACAGTACTTACTTTTAAGAATAATGTTATATTTTGGATATGTAAATTATGGTAGATGATGGGCCTAGACTTGTATTTTGATATTATATATTTGCTCTATTATGTTATCTCTTGTAAGAGTTTGTTTGAGCGTTTAACCTAGAAATGTGGGTAAAACACGAGTTTTGGAAATTAATATGTCCTGTTTAAAAAAAATGTCTCGTGTTTTCCTTTCAGTCTTCCGCTGTAAACTATTTTATGAATTTTTTAATTAATAAGTTAGTAAAGGGTGACGACCTGATTTCCAATTAATGGGGATTGGGGCGTTAGAAATGGAGATTGGGGTTCTTTGACAAAATAATCAAAATGTGTAGAAAAATAATATGTGCCAACACACAAAATGCAATTAGAACCATAGAATAATGAATCCAATAATTCATATTTTTCTACACATCAGTAATCCTTCTACGTCCTCTCTTCCTCCACTCAGGAAGGAACATTTGTTAAGCTAGTTGATTTACATAGACCTATCTATTACAACCCTCACTTAACAAATAAGTAGCAAGCCTTCACACAGATGCTTGCCTACTTTCCCTTGACCCACACAGGATCCTACACTACCCACCCATGGTCCTTACTTTCTCTCCTAGAAAGTGTTAAACTCAGCAGGACATTACTCCTCGCACTGAGTACTCCGAGACAACCTTTTAGAGAGGTTTATCTCCTTCTTCAAGCTTGGCCCCGTTTGCAGACTGATCTGCTGAAGCTTGCTGCTTAACTGGTAGACTAAGTGTACGTCTTCATTAAGGGTGTAGAGTGTTCGAGCTCTTCTTCTTTTCATCTGCTCTATTTGAACACTCTTTCCTTCTCTAAAACTTCCCCCTCTTTCTGCGCTTCTCTCTTCTAAGCCTTCTCTCTGATGAGCTCTTCTCTCTTCTTTTGCGCTTCTCTCTGCGAGCTTGGATATTCTGATGTGCTCGTTTTCTTCTCTCTTGCGCCCTTGCGCTCTCTCATACGCACCCCACTTCTTCAGTCTTCAGTCCACCTCTTTATAGGTTGTGAAATCTGCCCGTTGAAGGTTGACAGATTTCCATCATTGATGCGCCGCACTCCTGACACACGCCAGCTTTTCACTTTCCACGTGTCTTCTTCTGATTGACTCCTCTTCTCTTCTTTCTATCAGTAACTTCTTGTGTCTATCGGTAACTTTGACTTTTCTCCCCATGCCTACTTTGCAGCTCCTTCTTCTTACTTCACTCTAGAGCTTCCTCTTCTGGCTTGCTCCTTCAGGTGGCTCGAGGCTTCTATAGCATGATGCCTCTGCAGTATGCTTTCGGCATGGTCTTCCAGGTAGCTTCCTGTCCCGCTGCATTCTACTTTGGCGAGGTCCCTTCCAGTAGCTCCCTGAAATCAATAGTATCCTTATCAGTTCACCAGATTCTTTTCAACCAGTCTCTTCAGTATCCTTCCTTTTAACACTTTCTCTATTTTTTTTAATCTTCTGCAGTAACTCTATTGCAGTAACCTATCTTAAGATTGGTTATGCATATTTAGAGTTACTTAAGGATTTGTCTCATCAAAACATTCTACAAATGTATCCAACAATATCAAGTATCACTTTGTAAGAGATGAAATAGAGAATGGTGTGATTGAAGCTAGGAATGTGAAGACAGTGGACAATCCTGCAGATATGCTTACAAAAGCTTTGCCGAGTGACAAGTTCAGAAATTGCATGGAGCTAGTGAATCTCAGCTCCAAGACAGAAAGATAAAGTGCATCAAAGGGAAGTGAAATGCCAAACCATTTTCAGATTCAAGGTGGAGAATTGTTGTTTGTGGTACATGGAAGTATGACTTAGAAAATAGGTTTTGAAGTGTAGATTCAGGAAACCGGAAAATTTGAGTTCAAAACCGGTGGAAACGGGCTGAACCAGATGTTGCATGAATACGGAGCATTGCATGGACCGGTGGTTGTAGGAGTTAGGGTTTCAGCGCATGTTTTGGGGTTAAAATTGAAATTCGTTTCTAACCGTTAAGTGGGCAGTAAAATTGATTGAGGGCTTTTATCTATAGGTCAACATCTATATATAGTTGTAGGATCACAGTGTTTAGATCATTAGATTGTGAGTTTGAGAGATTAGTGTTTTTTCGGATGTTTCTTGAGCCCTAATTTTCTGTTTTCATGAATTCTTCGCTTTGATTAGTGAATTGACTGGTATTTCAATGTGGATGTAGGCTATTAATCAAGCCGAACCACTTTACATCATGCGTGTTGGTTTACATTTCCAGTTGTGTGAGTTCTTGGTATTGGAAACACTTTAGTGTTGTGTTTGAGTGTTCTTGGTGAGAGATTAAGTTTGTTGTGTTCTTGGTGCTATTATCAACCAGGACTCCGTGTTCTTGGTGAGAGCTTAAGTTTGTTGTGTTCTTGGTGCTATTATCAACCAGGACTCCATCAGAACATGTGTTGAAGAACACGTAAGGCACTCCGGGTATTTGTAGATCGTCATGGGTAAGTTATACTTAATTTTATAACTATGAATTATTGATATTTTTGTTATTGTAATATTTTGAATTTGATATTTTTATCGACATTTTCTTTAGAGTAATAATATAAAACTCAACTCTCGTGATTGTAATTTTGAATATGATATTTTTATCGACATTTTCTTTAGATAATAATATAAAACTCAACTCTAATATTGATATGAGGATAATTATATTATTGATATATATATATATATATATATTGACATTGATATTTTCTTATATATGTAAGAAAATATATATGATTTTTGTTTAATGAGAATATAGAATTACAATATTGATAATTTCATAGCTATGAATTATTGATTTTTCGTGATTGTAATATTTTGAATTTGATATTTTTATCGACATTTTCTTTAGAGTAGTAATATAAAACTCAATTCTAATATTGATATAAGGATAATTAAATTATTGATATATATATATATATATTGACATTGATATTTTCATATATATGTATTTTAATTTGATGAGAATATCGAAATATAATATTGATAATTTCATAACTATGAATTATTGATATTTTCGTTATTGTAATATTTTGAATTTGATATTTGTATCGACATTTTCTTTAGAGTAATAATATAAAACTCAACTCTCGTGATTGTAATATTTTGAATTTGACATTTTTATCAATATTTTCTTTAGAGTAATAATGTAAAACTCAACTTTAATATTGATATAAGGATAATTAAATTATATATATATATATTGACATTGATATTTTCATATATATATGTAAGAAAATATATATGTATTTTAGTTTAATGATAATATAGAATTACAATATTGATAATTTCATAACTATGAATTATTGATATTTCGTGATTGTAATATTTTGAATTTGATATTTTTATCGACATTTTCTTTAGAGTAATAATATAAAACTCAACTGTAATATGAAGCGTCACAAATTAAATACATTTTCCATAAAGTGTCACTAAATTAATGAAACTTTTTGTGAAAGCGTCATTAAATGGATAAATTTAATTATATTTCATAAAAGTATCATTAAATTAATGAGGCTATTGTAAGAGCGTGACTAAATTTAATCACGTTCCATATGACGCGTCACAAATTAAATACACTTTCAAAAAAGTGTCATTAAATTAATCATGCTTTTGTAAAAGCGTCACTAAATGAATAAATGTAATTGCGTTTTAGATCATAAAGCATCAGAAATTAATTACACTTTTAAAAAGTGTCACTAAATTAATGACGTTTTTGTAAAAGTGTCACTATATGGATAAATTTAATTACGTTTCATATAAAACGTCACCAATTAAATACACTCCCAAAAAAGTGTCACTAAACCCTTAATTTTAAGGACTCTTTATTAAAGCTTCATTATATTTGTGTCACTAAAGGTCCTTTTTCTTGTAGTGTGTTTTCAAAAAACGAGTCTTCTGTTTTTACTCGTTTTTCTTTTTTCTCCTTTTTTGATTTTCTTTTTCCGAGACTTCTGTTTTTACTCGTTTTCTATTTTTTTTTATTTTCTTTTGATTGTTGTTGCAAAGAAAAAAGGTAATGCAGGACAAATTGTGTTCTCTGTACTTCCGAACACTTATTGAAATTAGAAAAAAAAACGAATACAATGTAGAGGTGGGGTTTCTGCATCCTAGTCCTTGAATACTAGCTTCTTGCAGCAGCCTCTTCCTTCTTCTCTATGAATGACTTCCGCTTCTTCCACCAGTTCAGTAATGACTCTTGGAATAAACAGGCCAAGAAGCACAATCCCTACAGACGTTGATAACTGAGAAAGCCTTGGCAGCAATTGGGGAGACAAAAATGTCAAAGGCAAAGGCTTGAACACGGAGAATGCAGCTGAAGCAGTAATATATGGGGCACCAAAACTCATGTGAGACGGTCTCAGGGATAGTTTCCGTGAGACGGATCTTATTACCCACGAATTGGACCCATATCCATAAATTTTCACATGAACTACTAAGTGTGGCTTATGGGTTGACCCGTCTCAAGAAAAAAGATCCGTGAGACGGTCTCATACAAGACTTACTCTATATGGGGAAGATGAGTTGCAGCTGCAAGCCATCCTAGAGCTAAGTTGCAAAGATAGGAGAATGAGGACCTCTCCCAGGTCAATGCGAAGCCATTCTTGGCATGTTCCCAGATTGAAGATGCCATTCGAAAAATCCTACCAATAGTCATTATTGAACTGGTGGAAGAAGTCGAAGCCATTCACAGAGAAGAAGGAAGAGGCTGCTGCAAGGAAGCTAGTTTTCAAGGACTAGGATACAACAACCCCACCTCGTCAGTGTATCGATTTTTTTTCATTTCAAATAAGTGTACTTCGTACAGAGAACACTGTTTGTTCTGCAACCCGTTTTTTTTTTTAATCAATTGCAGCTACAACGAACAACTTTGAGAAAATTAAAAAAAAAAGAAAAAAAGAAAACGAGCAAAAACAAAAGTCTCGGAAAAAAGAAAATCAAACAAAATAAAAAGAAAAACCAGCAAAAACAGAAGACTCATTTTTTAAAAAAAAAAAAAGAGAAAAACACAAGTCTCAAGAAGAATTACCCAAAAAAAAATGGAGCAAACTTTTCTCATATAGTTTTGTCATCATAAAAAAGTGGGAAATTAATTAACTAATATAAAGAAAATAAATTGATTTGTTGAGATATATTAAGGATCACGTTCCATTAATATAATGAAAGTGGGGATATAATTATGTCCAGATCCGTGCAATCGGGTCGACCCTTTCACGCGTCCAATACGCGTTTCCACGTGTCTGCACGTGCTCCCACGCGCCTGAACAGTTGGGCTGAAGCTCACCCAAAATTCACTTCAACAGACCAACCTTTGTGTATAGTTAGACCAACCTTTGTGTTATATTAAACATACCTTATGTAGGTAGGTCTAACTATATACAAATGTATGTTTGACATATATAAAGGTATGTCTAACTATATACAAAGGTATGTCTAACATATACAAATGTATATCTAAGTATACATAAAGGTATGTCTAACCCAACGTAAAGGTATGTCTAACATAATGTAGTGGTATGTGCCAAAATTCAAAAATCAAGCCCAAAAAAGACAAGGTATGAAATTTGGGTAGTATGGTATGTTTAACATGGCTTAAATGTATGTCTAACATAACGTAAAGGTATGTCTAACATAACCTATTGGTATGTGAATTTTTTCAAAAATCATGTGTGAAAAAAAAAAAAAGAGGCAGTCCCCCTGACCCGGATCCGACCCGGGTACATGGATCTAAGATACATGCACCTAATTCACAAGAAACTTACTCTATAATTATTGGATTTAAACCTCATAATCATCAGAAAAAAGAGAGAATACGAAACTGGAATAAGAACATGAAAGTTGTGTACCGCCATCAAGGAGATTTCAAGATGATCAATTAATTGGTGAGTTACTCTCCTGTGCACCAGTTGCACTGATCCGCGCGCGGGTTCGGCTAGCCCGCCCAGCCTGCGCCTCTTTACTTTTTTCACGTGTTTTGGTCGTTACCTTCACGTTATGTTAGTGTTACCTTCGTGTTATGTTAGGGTTACCTTCGTGTTATGTTAATGTGACCCCATCTCCAAATTTCATACCCTTAGTTTAAAACAACTTAACTAAAATAACACGAAGGTAACACTAATAAAATATGAAGGTAACACTAACATAACATGAAAGTAACATTAACATAACATGAAGGTAAAAAACAATGTTAATCATACCTTCATGTTATGTTAGAGTGACTCTCACATTATGTTAGGGTTACCTTCATGTTATGTTAGTGTTACCCTCATGAAGGTAACTCTAACATAACATGAGGGTATGACTTCCTCAAGTGAATCTTGGTGGGTTGAGCGCACCCACCAAACGTGTGGGGACGCGTGCGCGTGGGGCGGGTCGACTCGGATGCATGGATCTAGGATGCATGCACCAATTGCATAAAATATTTTGCCTTAATTGGTAAGTATCCTCCACAATTATTTTATTTTATTTTAATATGAACTAATTGAAGAAAACCATTTGTCATGCACAATGAATAAAAAAAAAAAGGAAGACAAACTTTGTGAATTGTAGTCATCAAATCTCTTCACATATTGCTCCTAGAATTGAATGATGAATGTACTATTTAATGAATCCACCCATGATAATTTTAAATTAGGAACTTATCTTTACGGCTCGGTAATATCTATACTAAAGGAATAACCAAGAGTGACACATGTCACTCTCTGGTTAATCCTATTTAATTATAATTAAACTTTCAATTAATTCATTTAGTATTTATAATCTATTATAATAAAACATTTAATGAGATAATAATAATTGAATAATAAAGTGTTAATAACTATGATTCATAATAAAATTGTGAATTATGAAATTTTGGACAAATATTTTAATTAAGTTGATATTTGCAATATCTATACTAAAGGAATAACCAAGAGTGACACATGTCACTCTCTGGTTAATCCTATTTAATTATAATTTAACTTTCAATTAATTCATTTAGTATTTATAATCTATTATAATAAAACATTTAATGAGATAATGATAATTGAATAATAAAGTGTTAATAACTATGATTCATAATAAAATTGTGAATTATGAAATTTTGGACAAACATTTTAATTAAGTTGATATTTGCAATTATATTAATTGAAAATTAAAAAATTTCACACAATTAAAATTTAAATTCATACTAATTAAATTAAAAATTAATGATAACTAATAATAATAATAATAATAATAATAATAATAATAATAATAATAATAATAATAATAATAATAATAATAATAAAATTTCTCTATAAATAACAATTTTTAAATTTCTTAATTAGTATTAAAATACCCGTGTGATACACGGGGCTTACGCTAGTTAATTACTATAGTGATAAAGACTATTCTGTTTAATGAATTTAATTTGTTCTTTTTAGAATAAGCATCTTCTTCTTTATGCATGATTATAGCACATATTGTCTATGCGCAGTAATGTTTAGTGAATGATATAAATTTTATTAAATGCACGTTTCACAAAATTAAAAATTAATTAGGGCAATTTCTGTTAATTGATTTTGCTAAATTAGGGATTCTTCTATTGCAATTCATGTTGAATATGTTGAACAAGTATTGATCAATTGACTATAAATAGTTATCCGGGTCTTTCATGATATTTATGTAGAAATTTCAATCATAAATTCTTGAATTTGGAAATAAACAATTGTATTAGTGACTAAACTATTGCTAACTTTTAAACTTAGCAGGTAATAATTCATTAGTCGGCTTATTAGCATGCCCGAACGATATCCTTGAGTGAGCAGAGGTATATCATAAGAGACCGGACGGTAGCTTCTTATAGCTTCCAGCGATAGGGGACAACCGGACAAGGGCTGAGATAGCAGCCCGTGGTCGGATGGTGTCTCGATAGAGGCACCAGATCCGCAGGAGGAAGATGATTGTTACTTCCCTGATTTTTTCCCTCTCTAATATTTGGTCATTTATTAATTTTAGTAATCTGATTAAAATAGCTACTGGTGTTTGAGCAATACATATGTATATACACAATTATTTGAGAGAATTTGTAATTACCCATTTTAATTAGTTTGAGGAATCCAACTTTCACGACAAGATATGATTTTAATTAAGATTAGAAATTTTAAGATTTATTCTTGTGCAAAAGGAAAATGTATCACAAGAAAAAAATAATATTAAGAAAAGATAATGGTAAATAAAGTTGGCAACAATGTATGATTAACTACAAGATTGATATAGTGATTTGATCGCTACCATTTTTATTGACAGAGGTTTTAAAATTTATTTAGGAATAATTTTGTCCCTCTAGCATCATACACTGAAACCGGAATGCATCTAATGTATACTAGTGAAGCAGATTGACCTTAACAGTAGATTGATAATTTCTAATTACATATTATATCAATTATTCATATTTTAGATTCAACTGTGAAGTTTAGCAGTTGTTACGGATCTTGAGGTATTGTGAGTGAGTTTTGAAAAACTTCAGGTAAGTATATCTCTTACTTGTAGTATAAATGGTTCCAAATTATCTCTTTATTGTTGATGCCATTAAAATTACGTATATGTTGTGTTGTATGTTTTAATGATGAGTAGGACTTGTGTGCCCCGGGGTACGGATCCAGGATCCGTACCCCCAACCCGACCCGAATTATATATATATATATATTTGTTTTTTCTTTTTTTTTTCCATCTTCTTCTTCTTCTCATTCTCCTCCTCTGATCTTCTTCTTCTTCTTCTTCTTCCTCCTCCTCCTCCTCTTCTTCTTCTTCTTCTTCGATCCTCTTCCTTCTTCTTCTTCTTCTTCTTCTTCTACTCCACTATCTTAAGCGGCGACTGAAACTGCAAATCACTCGCTATTCCAACGCATAGCATAATTTTACAGACAAATTAGCAGTAATTTTTTGCCCTCAAACTCTTCGAAAACGAGAACCTTGGGAATTGAAAGGGAAGAATTGAAGTGGGTTTACGAGAAAACCGCAAAGAATTGAGCGCGGATGATAAGGCAATTATACACCGTCCCATTTTTGGAGAGATTGAGGATTCTGGTCTGGTTTTCCGTTTCTTTCTGCGAAGTGTTTTTGACTTGTTTCCTTTTGCAATGGGGCTACAGCACAAAAATGGTGGAATGTCTGAGTGAGGGCGGCGATATGGAGGCATGTCGTCGGAGAAGCCATTATCACATACGAAATAGCTCAACGAAACGGTTGCTCAATATGTCTGTCTCATTCCAGTTTCTGTGGTGTATGCATGACACAAATTTGAAGTTGAGAGATGAACAAAAATTGTGGAATTAATGTAATACCATTAAGGTATTAATGTAATACCATAAAGACATTTCTGTAATACCATTAAGGTATCAGTGTAATACCATAAAAGACATTTCTGTAATACCATTAAGGTATTAATGTAATACCATAAAGACATTTCTGTAATACCATTAAGGTATCAGTGTAATACCATGAAAGACATTTCTGTAATACCATTAAGGTATCAATGTAATACCATAAAGACATTTCTGTAATACCATTAAGGTATCAGTGTAATACCATAAAAGATATTTCTGTAATACCTATAGGGTATATGTGTAATACCAATAGAGTATAGCTGTAATACCCATCACTGAATCATCAACTAGGTAATCAGGTGTGTGTGGGGCGCACACCAGACTTGCTATGGGCGCGCGTGGTGGCGCGTGGGCGCGCGTGGAGGCTGCCCACGCGCCGGGTCGGATCTGGGGGCACGGATCTAAGATCCGTACCCCCGGGGTACACAAGTTTTTGCCTTTAATGATTTATTAAGTGATGTGCTTTCGTGTATTTGATCATTTACAAGATGCTAGTGAATCATGTTATATATGAATTAAGAAATATATTATGACAAAGTATGTATATGTATATAGTTTTATGTTATATATTTTAGAGATTGGGGCTCCCAGACAGCCCACAGGAAGAAATTAAGGGCTTTTAGACCGTCCTATCAGTTATTAGTTGCTTCGTTTGGATTTAGTGGTAGCTACCCCGGATTCTTCGGTGTTGCACGCATTGGTACCATGCTTGGGCCAGCAATATATTATTTTCAAGTATAAAAATATAATATTTTCGAGTATAAAATTATATTGATTTTGATTAGTTGATATTTCCAGTTTTCTTTAAAAGTTGCAAGGAAAAATGTTTTGTGAGATTAAGTGATGTAATTGTTAAGCGTTTCGCCTATAACCTCATACTGCAGATCAAGGCAATGATGGTAATGTGATGCAAGGAGATAGCAGCGCTGAAGTGTGATTTTATGGTGACGATGAAACCTCGAAATTGGTTTACTATTTTTCATGAGTTTAATGCTTAGTTTGACATTATATTAAATGCTAACTTTTGATTTCCAAATGCTTTTGATAGAACTAAAATATCTAGCATGTTTCTTAAGAAAATTTGTTTCCGCTGTTAATTCAAAAGAATTTTACAAAAATTTTGTTAGATACATTTGTAGAATGTTTTGATGAGACAAAACCTTAAGTAACTCTAAATATGCATAACCAATCTTAGGATAGGTTACTGCAATAGAGTTACTGCAGAAGATTAAAAGAAATAGAGAAAGTGTTAAAAGGAAGGATACTAAAGAGAATGGTTAAAAAGAATTTGGTGAACTGATAAGGATACTATTGACTTCAGGGAGCTACTGGAAGGGACCTCACTAAAGAATGATACAACGAGACAGGAAGCTGCCTGAGAAGACCATGCCGACAGCATACTGCAGAGGTAGCATGCTACAGAAGCTTCGAGCCACCTGAAGGAGCAAGCCAGAAGAGGAAGCTCCAGAGTGAAGCAAGAGGAATGAGCTACAAAGCAGGCATGGGGAGAAAAGTCAAAGTTACCGGTAGACACAAGAAGTTACCAGTAGAGAGAAGAGAAGAGGAGTCAATCAAAAGAAGACACGTGGAAAGCGAAAAGCTGGCGTGTGTCAAGAGTGCGACACATCAATGATAGGAAATCTGTTAACCTTCAACGGGCAGATTTCACAACCTATAAAGAGGAGTACTGAAGACTGAAGAGAGAGAGAGTGTACGTGTGAAGAGAGAGCGCAAGGGCGCAACAGAGAAGAAAGTGAGCACATTAGAATATCCAAAGCTCGCAGAGAAAAGCGTAGAAAGAGGGTGAAGTTTTAGAGAAGAAAAGAGTGTTCAAATAGAGCAGATCAAAAGAAGAAGAGCTCGAACACTCTACACCCCAAATAAAGACGCACACTCAGTCTACCAGTCCAGCAGCAAGCTTCAGCAGATCAGTCTGCAAACGAAGGCCAAGCTTGTTGCACCCAATTGAAAAAGAAAGAGATAAACCTCTCTAAAAGGTTGTCTCGGAGTACTCAGTGCGAGGAATAAAGTCCTGCTGAGTTTACCACTTTTTAGGAGAGAAAGTGAGGACTCTGGGTGGGTAGTATAGGATCCTGTGTGGGTCAAGGGAAAGTAGGCAAGCATCTGTGTGAAGGCTTGCTACTTATTTGTTAAGTGAGGGTTGTAATAGATAGGTCTATGTAAATCAACTAGCTTAACAAATGTTCCCTCCTGTGTGGAGGAAGAGAGGACGTAGAAGGATTACTCCACCTTCGAACCTCTATACATCTTTGTGTCTTTATATGCTCACTGCACTACATGCATACTCTCTGATAAGCTCCACATCTTCCACTCGGCTCTGTAATAAGCTTCCGCAAACGACTCTGATCAGTAACCTCCCAAAAGGTTACTGATATTAGAAATGAGCCGATAGAGATAGAAGAAGAGTTTGAAAAGAAGGTAAGCTTATTCACCCCCCTCTAAGCCTACTTACAACAGTTTTGGGACCAATAATTTTAAAAAGAATTTTTATGTCGTAAAGGTTATGCATGTTTTAGTAGAGATAATAACCCCACTAGGAGGGGGTGTACAGCAAGCTGGAAGCTGTACATTTTATCATGCAGCGATCTAAGATGCAGCACTGCCAATAAGTTGCAGCAACTGAAGTCACGTGCAGAAGATCATCTAAGGATCAAACAGAAAAGGTTGTTGCACGATCAATGAATACGAGAAATCATCAAGACTTCAGTTGTCACTGCAGTATGATCAAAGATAATTGAGCATAACGACAATGTGGTGTGGACCAACGAGAAGCCGTCATTTGTGTTTGACGCGACTGCAAATTCTGCGACAAGAGCATAACCGCATTTAATGAAGTCATAACATGGAGAAAGTGACATAACATACAAACTGCGAGCTTGTATTAATTAAGTTGTGCCCGAGAAGAACAATAAGACCAAGGAGTCAACCCTAGAGGATCATCAAGGACGATTTGAATATCAAAATGGGAGTGACCCTGATGTGTAGAAAAATATGCATTATTGGAAAATATATCAAAAAATATACATGGACCAACCTAAGAGTGGTATGGAGCTGCCGATTCCACCCAAAAAAAAAAAAAAAGTCAGAAAAGAAAGGAAAAAAGATGGACTTGATATAAAAAAAAAAAGCTGAGAACAAAATGAGGGTGAGTTGTCATTCTAATTTGCTCAACCCATGAGAATTGAAATGACAAAGGGACTAGAATTGCAAGCTATAGTATGAGTAGTTGAGGGTGATTGATGACCATTCATGGGAAATTTGGTTGCGGTATCTTTCATGCTTGCAAAGTGATTAGCCAAATTTAGTCCACTGCTTGTAGATTGAAAGGAAAGGCTTTCATGCAAATTTTCTGTCCTATTATGAAGAGTCCCATAGTTGAACATACCTGAGCAAAAATATTTCCTCATTCCAAAAGTCTTTTGTGCATATAATAATGTTTGCTTGGGGACAAGCAAAGGTTCAAGCTGGGGGGATTTTGATGTATAGAAAAATATGAATTATTGGACTCATTATTCTATGGTTCTAATTGCATTTTGTGTGTTGGCACATATTATTTTTCTACACATTTTGATTATTTTGTTAAAGAACCCCAATCTCCATTTCTCTTGTTATATGCAGCAATTTAGAAAAAAAAAAGATGGAAACAAGGAATGAAGACCGGAGTTGCAAGAAGACAGACATTGGGTACAATATTTACATATTGGGTGATCCAATGTGTGAGAATTGAGCCCAACAAAAGCCCAATCCAGTTGCCGAGAAGAAATTAGTCCAGCCTATAACACTCATATCTATAGAAGCTGCTAATTAGGAGAAGCAGAAAAAGAAAACACACATTGGATTGGAAGCAGAAAAGGGAAGTGCACGTCAAGTTGGAGGATTGGAGGAGGAGAATTGAAGAGAGTCAACTGGGATCAAAAAGA
This sequence comes from Scutellaria baicalensis, assembly GCA_005771605.1. Taxonomy (NCBI): domain Eukaryota; kingdom Viridiplantae; phylum Streptophyta; class Magnoliopsida; order Lamiales; family Lamiaceae; genus Scutellaria; species Scutellaria baicalensis. The sequence goes on from CM016721.1 coordinate 19,763,126, forward strand.
GAAGAAGAGCTGAAACCGAGGGGCAGAGAGGTTCAGAGAGAGAAAAACAATTTTCCAGAAACAATTTCTGAATCTTTCATACAAAATTCCATGGAGAGAAATATGTTTGTGAATCCTAAAATGTTTGGCTAATTTTCTTAGCTAGTTCGAAGGGATGTTGATCCGAAATTCTTGATTTACTTTGGATGATTAGTAACATTTTCTTTATTTCTATATCTTGATTGATTTGTGTTGCTTGATTAATTGTTTATTGATATTGCATGATATGATTTAACAGGGCCCGTTAGATCGGATTATTGTAATATCTATTGCTAGAATATAAACCGTAATCCGTAATTGTTGCGAATTTATATTCTCAGTAGCAAGAAACGTTGGAATCGTTAGGGGCAACACATTTCTAGATTACCTGAATCGAGCTTATGAATTTGGGGTCTAGCTTGTCCTATCGTCTTAGAGATCAATGCACTCGTCACATTAAATCTGGAGGTCGTACCTACTGGGTTGTCTGATTGAATAGGGTCTGTTGAAGAGCTTGTTTTAATAGACTAAACGTAAGGGACGATTCGGGTTGGCAGAGCTTATTACTAATCTAGGGGCGAGGGTTGAGAGATAGATTGAGAGAAGTGTTACTAATTGGTCCATAAGATCAAGAATAGAAGGTGAAACTGAACTGAGAACTAGTGCTGGTTTATTGTTTGATTATCCTTTGTTTAATTGCTTTCTTATTGCTTTATTATCTAGCTACTAAGTTCTTGGTTCGATTGCATGTTTATCAACCTTTCCCCTTTTTATCTTGTTAACACCGTTGGACTTAATTGATTTTCCCGTTCCCTGTGGGATCGACCCTTATTTGCCATTTCTACAAATTAGTGAAGGTAAAGAGGCTCATTTTATTTGGCGTGCCTCGACAACACGGCCAAATTTTGGCGCCGTTGCCGGGGAACGGTTTGAAATCAATCGAGACAGTGATGTTAATTTTTGTTTTATCTTTGTATTGTTTTGTTTTCTCTGGTATCTACTTATCTGTTTAAAAATTTATACATTAGGTAATCAAGTGTCCATATCTGATTACTGATTGTGAGTCTGTTTCTCTTCTTCAGTTGTAGTGGATGATCACTCGCTCTTGTAGGAGACTTGATTTTGAATACTATCCCGAGATCATTAAACGAGATAGAGAACTAAGAAGACAAGCTAAGAGAAATAAGGAGGCATTGAGATTACCATCCTCTTCTGAACCAAGTGAAATAGAGAGTGAGGAAGAAGTCATCATGGCAGGGGAGAACAACCAAACACTGAAACAACTTGCTAATCCAGAGCTAGCCCAAGAACGACTTTGCATAGCATTTCCTGCTCTTGCTAATAATACTACATTTGAGTTGAAATCTGGATTAATTCATTTGTTACCCTCTTTTCATGGTTTTGCAGGTGATGACCCATTCAAGCACTTGAAAGAATTCCACATTGTGTGCTCGAGTATGAAACCGACAACAGTAACTGAGGAGCAAATAAAGTTGCGAGCTTTTCCCTTCTCATTGAAAGATGCAGCAAAGGATTGGCTTTACTATTTACCACCAGGATCCATTACTACGTGGACCGAAATGGAAAGGGAATTTCTTCAGAAATATTTCCCTGCATCCCGAGCAGCAACCATAAGAAAGGAGATTTGTGGGGTACGACAGTTGAGTGGAGAGACACTTTATGAGTATTGGGAGAGATACAAGAAATTAATTGCAAGTTGCCCCCATCATCAAATCAGTGAGCAACTGCTTATTCAATACTTTTATGAAGGTCTATCGCTCATGGATCATAATATGATCAACGCGGCTAGTGGAGGTGCCCTTGTTGATAAGACTCCATCAGCAGCCAAAACCTTGATTTCAAACATGGCAGCAAACTCACAGCAATTTGGCACCCGAGGAAGATCAGTTGAGTCAGCCAAAGAGATTAGTGATTCTTCATTGACAGATAAATTGGATGAACTCACTTCTTTCGTGAGGAAACTTGCAACAGGGGGAATTCCACAAGTGAAGGCGTGTCGAATTTGTGCAACCACAGATCATACCACTGATGATTGTAGGATAATATTGGATGAAATCGAGGCACATGCAAATGCCGTGGGTGTTGGGAACTTTCAAGGCCGCAAATATGATCCTTATTCCAACTCCTATAATCCGGGATGGCGTGATCATCCTAACTTCAAGTGGGGGAATCAGCAAAATCCACACCAAGCTGAGCAGAATCGGCCACCACCATTTCAGAGAGGGCAATTTTTTCAAAAACAACACCCTGAACAGAGCTCCCAACCAACATTGGAGGATATAGTGAAAACACTGGCCATTAACGCTATTCAGTTTCAAAAGGATACTCAGTCGAGTATCAAGAATCTTGAAAATCAAGTTAGTCAAATGGCGACGACTCTTAGTCGTATTGAGACACAGAATAGTGGAAAACTACCTTCACAATCTGAGATTAATCCCCGAAATGTGAGTGCTATCACTTTGAGGAGTGGAAAACAGCTAGTTCAGTCTGAAAAAGTCGAAGAAACACTTGAACAGGGAAGTGAGGATAGGAACAACAAAAAGGTGCACATTGTGTCACCTAATGTGCAATTGAACATTGGATCATCTAATGCAGGCAGTCACATTATGGCATCCGATGTTGAAGATCACATTATCTCCTCCAATGACCAAGGACACATTAAGTATTCTGATGCTCCATTGCAAACTGAACAACAGCAAGCTTGTAGTGAACCACCACAAAAATCCGACTGCCCTGAAAAGATAAGTCCATCCAAGATTAATTCCATTAAAACTAACCCCTTACCTTTCCCGTGCAGGATTGCAAAGAAGCCAGTGGGTGACAAAGAAAGACAAACTCTTGACATTTTCAGAAAGGTGGAGCTCAATATACCACTGCTTGATACAATTCAACAAATCCCTAGCTATGCAAAATTCCTCAAAGATCTTTGCACGAACAAGCGCAAATTAAAGGGGAATGAAAAAGTAATGATAGGGGAGAATGTCTCAGCCATTTTTCAAAAGAAGTTGCCACCAAAGAGAAATGATCCAGGTATGTTTGCCATTCCTTGTCGGATTGGGAATCATAAAGTTGAACGTGCTATGCTAGATTTAGGAGCATCAATAAACGTGATGCCGCGATCTATTTATGCCTCCCTAAATCTGGGACCGCTAAAAGAAACTGGTGTAGTAATTCAATTAGCGGATCGTAGCAGTGCTTACCCCGATGGGGTGGTGGAAGATGTACTTGTGCAAGTCAATGACCTAGTGTTCCCAGCTGATTTCTATGTTTTAGATATGAACAGTGACATGTCAAATCCCACACCTATTTTGCTAGGGAGACCGTTTTTAAACACCTCCCAAGCAAAAATAGATGTTCGTGAGGGTTCTCTCACGATGGAATTTGATGGTCAAGTCATTAAGTTCAATATCTATGAAGCAATGAGATTTCCTAATGATATGAACTCTGTTTTTGCAATAAATACTACTGACTCTTTTGTTCAGAAGTATTTTGAGTTAAATTGTAGGGAAGATTTGGAGGTTGTGCTCACCCAAGGAATGGAGTCGGTTGATGATGAGATTCTTCAAACTAAAACGGGGTTGATGGAAATTATTGATGATCTATCAAAGACAAAGCCGATCAGATCAAGACAAGGTGTGAATTTCATCAAGTTGTCTGATTCATCGCACTCGAAAATTCACCCCTCCACTGTACAAGCACCCGAACTTGATCTCAAATCACTTCCTAGCCACCTGAAGTATATCTATCTGGGAAAAAATGACACCTTGCCTGTGATTGTCTCGGCAAGGTTGACATCAAGTCAAGAAGCATCTCTAATTTCAGTACTTCAAAACTACAAAGAAGCCATTGGTTGGACAATAGCTGATATAAAAGGGATCAGTCCTTCCTTGTGTATGCATCGAATTTTGTTGGAGGATGATGCCAAACCCACCAGGGAAGCGCAACGACGCTCGAATCCTCCAATGATGGAAGTAGTAAAAAAAGAAATTCTAAAACTTCTTGATGTAGGAATGATATACCCAATCTCTGATAGCAAATGGATCAGTCCTACCCAAGTAGTTCCTAAAAAGTCAGGAGTTACTGTAGTTGAGAATCATGCTGGAGAGTTAGTTCCTACTCGGATGCAAACGGGATGGCGAGTTTGTATAGATTACCGTAAGCTTAATGCGGTAACTCGGAAAGATCATTTTCCTCTCCCCTTCATAGATCAGATACTTGAGAGGCTTGCAGGTCATTCCTATTATTGTTTTTTAGATGGATTTTCAGGTTATTTCCAGATTCCTATAGCTCCTGAGGATCAAGAGAAGACGACGTTCACTTGTCCATTTGGAACGTTTGCTTACCGAAGAATGCCTTTTGGACTCTGTAATGCCCCATCCACCTTCCAAAGATGTATGGTAAGCATTTTTTCTGAGTTTGTGGGTCATATCATTGAAGTTTTTATGGATGACTTTAGTGTTTATGGGGATTCATTTGAGCTTTGTCTGGCAAACCTTGTTATGATTTTGAAAAGATGTGTTGAGTCCAACCTTGTTCTTAATTGGGAAAAATGTCAATTTATGGTGGATCAAGGCATAGTCTTAGGCCATATTGTCTCTGTTAAAGGAATCGAGGTTGATAAATCAAAGATTGATATTATTACTGCTTTACCTTACCTCGCTACTGTGCGGGAGGTTCGTTCATTTCTCGGTCATGCAGGATTTTATCGAAGGTTTATCAAAGACTTTTCCAAAATAACATCTCCTCTATGCAAGCTGCTGCAAAAGGATGTGGAATATAAGTTCACTAATGAGTGCAAGGAAGCATTCGATATGCTAAAGAAGTTGCTCACAACCCCACCTGTTATTCAACCGTCGAATTGGAGCCATCCATTTGAAATCATGTGTGACGCCAGTGATTATGCAGTGGGGGCTGTGTTGGGACAACGAGTGGGAAGAGCAGCACACGTGATTTACTATGCTTCGAGGACTTTGAACTCAGCTCAAATAAATTATTCCACAATCGAGAAAGAGTTGTTGGCTGTTGTGTTTGCTCTAGAAAAGTTTCGATATTATCTCTTGGGATCTAAAGTTATAATTTTTCTGATCATGCAGCCCTTCGATTTCTACTGGCAAAGAAAGAGGCAAAGCCGCGGTTGATTAGATGGATCCTTTTACTACAGGAGTTTGATTTGGAAATTAGAGACAAAAAGGGAGCTGAGAATTCTGTGGCTGATCACCTAAGTCGATTGGTACGAGAAGAGGATAACATGCCATTATCAGAGAGTTTCCCAGATGAACACTTGAATGTTGCATCAATATCTTGGTTGAGCCAGGGAACATTGGATGATAGAATGTCTCAGAAAACATTAGATCATCAAGTGTGCCAGATAGCATCAGATCATCAAGTGTGTAATTCTGCACCATGGTATGCTGACCTTGTTAATTTTATTGTTGGTCATGTGTTTCCTGCAGGAATGACTAAGGTAAGAAAAGATAAACTCAAGAGTGATGCCAAGTACTTCGTATGGGATGATCCGTATTTATGGAAGCATTACTCTGATCAAGTAATTAGAAGGTGTGTACCTGACTCTGAGTTTCACTCCATTCTAACATTCTGTCATTCTCTTGCATGTGGAGGACACTTTGGATCAAAGAGAACAACTCATAAAGTCTTAGAGAGTGGATTTTACTGGCCATCCTTATTTAGAGATGCTCATCTCTTTTGTAAGACATGTGACAACTGTCAAAGGACTGGTAACATCTCCCAACGCAATGAAATGCCCCAACAACCGATAATGGTTTGTGAAATCTTTGATGTATGGGGCATGGATTTCATGGGACCATTTCCTTCATCTTATGACAATATTTATATCCTTCTCGCTGTTGATTATGTGTCTAAATGGGTGGAGGCTAAAGCTACCCATACTAATGACTCCAAAGTTGTGACAGGATTTGTGAAGTCAAACATTTTCTCCAGGTTTAGAATTCCAAGGGCCATCATCAGTGATCGAGGGACGCACTTCTGCAATAGGACCGTGGATGCTCTATTGAAGAAGTATGCAGTTCAACATAAAGTGTCTACAGCTTATCACCCTCAAACAAGTGGCCAAACGGAGACATCAAACAAAGAGATCAAGTCCATTCTGGAGAAGACAGTTCATCCCAGTCGTAAGGATTGGAGTTTAAGACTCGAAGATGCATTGTGGGCGTATTGAACTGCCTATAAGACACCGATTGGGATGTCTCCATACAGATTGATTTATGGCAAACCTTGCTACCTTCCTGTAGAACTTGAACATAAAGCTTTTTGGGTGATAAAGCGGTGCAACAGGAATTTCGATGAAGCTGGTTTGCATAGGAAGTTGCAATTACAAGAACTTGAGGAGATAAGGAACGATGCATTTGAAAATGCATTGATCTACAAGGAAAAAACAAAGGCATTCCATGATGCTCAAATTCTACGTAAAAACTTTGTTGTCGGAGCAAAAGTGCTACTTTATCACTCACGACTCAAATTATTTCCAGGGAAGTTGCGTTCTCGTTGGATTGGCCCCTTTGTTATTATTAACACTTTTTCTCATGGTACAGTCGTGATTCGAAGCTTGAAAACTGGCAAAGAATTCAAAGTGAATGGGCACCAACTTAAACCATACTTTGAAGGATTTCAAAAATTTGATGTGGACCGAGAAGATTTTGAGGATCCAACGACTAATTAGTCAAGGCATTTCGTCGTGCCACGACGTTAAATAAGGCGCTTTTTGGGAGGCAACCCATTCATTTTTTTTCTTTTCTTTTCTCTTTCTTTGTTATCTTTCTCTCTTATCTATGTCCCTTTCAGTCTGAATACTGCGTGTGTGCATCTTAATTCATTTCCAGGTGGACCAGTAACAATTGGATGAACCAAAGACATGGATGAAATCCTTCACCTTCTGCGTTCTTCACATCCTCCACCAGCTTAACCCGGTGACTTCTTTCCACTTTGTGTTTTCAATTTCATTCCTTCCTTATGTGTTATTATTCTTATTTTTGCATTTGCTTGAGGACAAGCAATTTTTGAAGGGGGGGGGGGATGGATCGAAAAGATGCAAAGTATTTTGCTGATCATTTATATGTTGTGCATTTATATGTTGGTTGGGCAATTATGCAAAAAGAATTTGATGGGAAATTTGCAATGATGATTTGAATATTATGTGGATACTTGTGGTGATTATTCTAGTGGGATTAGAGGAAACGCATGAGCTGAACTTGAGATTGCCGAGATATGTGGTTAAAGATGCTGAATTTGCACTCGCTTATTTGCTATTTGATGAAAGACTGTACTGCATCTAAAATAGTACTTTGATTGGAAGTTAATCCTTTAAGCTTGCTTGTATTTTTGGCTTGCACTTTTTAGTCTTCGTCAACTGTGGGTTTGAGTTACTGGCATTCTCTTGGCTGGAAATAAATCAAAGGGGTTAGAAAAAAAAAATGGAGTTAAGTTGAAAATCATTGAGAAGAGAAAAGATGGTGGAAGGCGGAATCAGCTGCCCGTTCTTAGAGGTCCCAAGAAAATGTGAAATATATCAGAAAATATACATGGACCAACCTAAGAGTGGTGTGGAGCTGCCGATTCCACCCAAAAAAAAAAAAATATTCAGAAAAGAAAGGAAAAAAGATGGACTTGATATAAAAAAAAAAAAGCTGAGAACAAAATGAGGGTGAGTTGTCATTCTAATTTGCTCAACCCATGAGAATTGAAATGACAAAGGGACTAGAATTGCAAGCTATAGTATGAGTAGTTTAGGGTGATTGATGACCATTCATGGGAAATTTGGTTGCGGTATCTTTCATGCTTGCAAAGTGATTAGCCAAATTTAGTCCACTGCTTGTAGATTGAAAGGAAAGGCTTTCATGCAAATTTTCTGTCCTATTATGAAGAGTCCCATAGTTGAACATACCTGAGCAAAAATATTTCCTCATTCCAAAAGTCTTTTGTGCATATAATAATGTTTGCTTGGGGACAAGCAAAGGTTCAAGCTGGGGGGATTTTGATGTATAGAAAAATATGAATTATTGGACTCATTATTCTATGGTTCTAATTGCATTTTGTGTGTTGGCACATATTATTTTTCTACACATTTTGATTATTTTGTCAAAGAACCCCAATCTCCATTTCTCTTGTTATATATAGCAGTTTAGAAAAAAAAAAGATGGAAATAAGGAATGAAGACCGGAATTGCAAGAAGACAGACATTGGGTACAATATTTGCACATTGGGTGATCCAATGTGTGAGAATTGAGCCCAATAAAAGCCCAATCCAGTTGCCGAGAAGAAATTATCCTAGCCTATAACACTCATATCTATAGAAGCTGCTAATTAGGAGGAGCAGAAAAAGAAAACGCACATTGGATTGGAAGCAGAAAAGGGAAGTGCACGTCAAGTTGGAGGATTGGAGGAGGTGAATTGAAGAGAGTCAATTGGGATCAAAAAGAGAAGAAGAGCTGAAACCGAGGGGCAGAGAGGTTCAGAGAGAGAAAAACAATTTTCCAGAAACAATTTCTGAGTCTTTCATACAAAATTCCATGGAGAGAAATATGTTTGTGAATCCTAAGATGTTTGGCTAATTTTCTTAGCTAGTTCGAAGGGATGTTGATCCGAAATTCTTGATTTACTTTGGATGATTAGTAACATTTTCTTTATTTCTATCTCTTGATTGATTTGTGTTGCTTGATTAATTGTTTATTGATATTGCATGATATGATTTAACAGGGCCCGTTAGATCGGATTATTGTAATATCTATTGCTAGAATATAAACCGTAATCCGTAATTGTTGCGAATTTATATTCTCAGTAGCAAGAAACGTTGGAATTGTTAGGGGCAACACATTTCTAGATTACCTGAATCGAGCTTATGAATTTGGGGTCTAGCTTGTCCTATCGTCTTAGAGATCAATGCACTCGTCACATTAAATCTGGAGGTCGTACCTACTGGGTTGTCTGATTGAATAGGGTCTATTGAAGAGCTTGTTTTAATAGACTAAACGTAAGGGACGACTCGGGTTGGCAGAGCTTATTACTAATCTAGGGGCGAGGGTTGAGAGATAGATTGAGAGAAGTGTTACTAATTGGTCCATAAGATCAAGAATAGAAGGTGAAACTGAACTGAGAACTAGTGCTCGTTTATTGTTTGATTATCCTTTGTTTAATTGTTTTCTTATTGCTGGATTATTTAGCTACTAAGTTCTTGGTTCGATTGCATGTTTATCAACCTTTCCCCCTTTTATCTTGTTAACACCGTTGGACTTAATTGATTTTCCCGTTCCCTATGGGATCGACCCTTATTTGCCATTTCTATAAATTAGTGAAGGTAATGAGGTTCATTTAATTTGTCGTGCCTCGACAGCACGGCCAGACTCGAAGAGGAATCAGATGAAGAGACATGGAATATACTTCTTTCAATAAGTGCATTCCACCACCTGTATAAAGAGGAATAGTGAAACTGAAGAAGACAACTGAAAATCCAATATTTGCCTATAGCTCTCAATTCCATATTCTGGAGCTTGCAGCGAACCCGACACTTAAAAAGATCAAGTGCTTTTCAGCTCACTCAACCTAGGAGCAAGCCTTCATCAATGATCATATCAATTGAAGACTTAGCTCCATTTTTGTGTAAGAATTTTCTTTATTCTTGAACCATTATTAGTTGTGTGCTTAGGTTGTTTAAGGTGTCCACAGCGGAGAGGAAAAATGTCTCGTTGTGTGTTTTAGTCGTGTGTTAAGGATAATACTCTGTGTGGTCCTTGTCTGATTGCTAAAACCTAGGAAGGGAGTAAGAATCTTAGTACGTTGTATCCTTAGGCGAAGCATGTATGGAACCAGTCATGTAAATCATTTGGCCTAGTGGATTTCCTCCTTGTGCAGGAGAAGAGAGGACGTAGAAGACTTACACCACCTTCAAACCTCTAAAACCCTTATGCATTTACTTTCTGCATTTACGACTTTATATATTTTCTATATCTGTTGCTGTATGATAAGTTGGGTTTATGTTTTGTGATTACATGTGTTGTAACCTTCTAACTCAGTAGTTAAAAGGTTACCTTATCTGTTGACACTCTATCACCACCTATTCCGCTGTGCAAAAACTCTTTAAGTGTTCTGCTGTTGCATCTGATCATTGTTGCAAGTAGAACACATAATAGAGCGAGTTTGATGAAGTATTGATAACTTGCAGCAGAACTGTTTGTTATAGTCAAAAAACAAAAAAACGGTAGAGGTTCATTCACCCCTTTCTGAACCTCTGCACCACTTGGGACCAACAGACCACTAACTATGAACTAAAAAATATCACGAAATCGAACCCCAAAAAGAGGGAAGAACAAGGCACGAAGAGAGCGAGCGTGAAGAGAGAGAGTAGGGTTTTTGAAAGACGATTACAATATCAAAATGTAACAAACACAACAACCACTAAGCACGAACTGAAAAAAAACCCACAAAACCGAATGCGGAAAGATGGAAGGACAGAATACGACGAAGAGCATGATGAGAGAGAGCGTGAAGAGAAAGAGAGAGAGAGAGGAGATGGGAAAACGGTTCACATTCAAAACAATTCAAATGAAAAAAAGAAAAAGGAAAAAAACATTATTTATATTTATGCAAACGGGTTGGATATGGACCCGGGTCGGGTTGGTTCATGGATCCATGCACCAAAGTTTTGCTGTTGAATTTAATATATTTTATTTGCAAATAATGGATTGAATGATTTATCTGATCACACACTAATTATTAAAATCATGGCTATTTTCATTTAGAAAAGTAAATCACTAGTGTTTGAAGTAATAGGGTTATTAATATGAATAATTGGTCATTGATTGAATATCAACTCATAAATACATGACAATCTATATATCATTATCTTAACGACCCAATATAATCAAACGCATGTACACACTTGATACATTTGAATCTTCAATATTAATGAACCATATCACATTTTATAATTCATAATACAAAAACAAAAAAAATTCCAAATAAATAGATTTTATCATAAAAACCCCCAAGACATTAAAAAAAAGTAAAATAAATCAAGTAAAAAAAATAAAGAGAAAAATTTAAATAAATAAGATTTTTCCCGCCAGAGGACCTTAGAGATTCGAGCAGATTTACTATAATGCCCTTCGGCTCCTTTTTTGCGTTTCTCTCTCATCTCACTCTTCGAATCACAGATAATAATTGCTCATATAATATGCAAATGGAAATTCAAATTCCTAAATGGGGATGAAGATCACAATCAAATTTCCTCCATTTCTATATCGCCATTGATTTCTAGGTTTCAATCTTCTTCTTTCTCGCTCGATTTCCACGCACCCATGTCTGCTGGTGGTACTATGTATGGTGCCAACAATTCTCCGCTTTCTCTGTCGAAAACGGCCGGCACCACTTGCGCTTCTCTCCTCCGAGAACTCCAGGTGATTATTGAATGTTTTTTATACACTAGTCAATTCGGCCATTCTTGAAATTACTGCTAGTTCCTGCTTAGAAAAAAATTGATGTTTTTTAGGGAAATGTTGAATTAAATTGTATCTGTTCAGCAGCGTATAGTTTTGAAGATTTCGAAATGTGTTTTCTTGAACTATTTGCATGTAAAATTAATTAATCTTGTAAGATGTGTACAATAGGAAATATGGGATGAGATTGGAGAAAGCGACTCTGAAAGGGATAAGATGCTTCTTCAGTTGGAGCAGGAATGTCTTGATATATATCGTAGGAAGGTTGAAAGAAGCAGAAAGTACAAAGCTGAGTTGTATCAGCTTTTGGCCGAGAGTGAAGCTGAAATTGCTCGACTGACTTCTGCCCTCGGGGAACGGGTTTCTGTGCCTCGGGTTTGTTCACTGTTGCTTTCTATTGTTCTTGTAGAATTAATCTGTATCAGCCCTTTTTTTAGTAACTTGTTTAGTGATGATGTGACATTTTGCCAACATTTATGCTCTTGAGTTGTGACAATTTCAAGTTGTTTCTTCATGCTCTTTACTTGTGTGTTTAATCCTTTGGTTTCTTAGTATGACAAGATGAAAGGCAATCTTAAGCATCAAATATCAACAATAAGCCCCACTGTGGAGAACTTGAAGCTTAAGAAAAAAGAGAGAGTAAAAGAGATTTCGGAGTTAGAATTCCAGATTGCACGGATCTGTGCAGAAATAGCAGGCAGTGACCAGATTGTAGATCCTAATGCAGTCCAAGTAGATGAACTGGACCTGACTACCAATAAGTTGGGAGAACTGAAGTCTCACCTCCAGGAGCTTCAGTTTGAAAAGGTTTCAACATGCTTTATAGTCATAGTTTTTGAAATTATTTACAGGTTTAGGGAATTTCATTTACTAATGATAAGGTTTTGATTTTATTTCCTTTGCAGAATCTTCGGTTGCAAAAAGTTAGTAGCCATATCAGTGAAATCCATGGACTCACAGTTGTCATGTCTTTAGATTTTAAGGAGATAATGACAAAAGTTCATCCAAGTCTTGTTGATACTGCTGCTGGTGAGTCAAAGAGTATAAGCAATGAAACACTAGCTAGACTAACCAGTGAAATGAACTTACTGAAGCAAGAGAAACGACAACGGTTACTAAAGGTGATGGCTTAGAACCCCTCCATCTCCTCTATTTTGCCTGACATAGTTTCTATATGCGTATTATTATTATCAACTGAAGTGGTTTTTACCATGACCTGTTCTTACATATAAATTATGAAGAAGATCCTCAAAGAATCTCATGGTGTGACTATAAACTTAATTCAGTATCTAGCTGTTTGCTTCATACAAAATTGTGCTACTTTGTATGATTGTTTAACAAACTTACTATTTTTGCTTGGATGAGAGTTCTGTGCCTCATGTGAGGACCTGAATCTGTTGCATTTTAATATACGTTATTTCATACCTTCAATGATTTCTTTAATTATTGGAGTTCTTTTATATACCAAATTTAAAGTTTTAGATGGAATTTCTTGTCCATTATGATGGAATTGACTTCAGTTTTTGATGTAATCATGATAGACCAGATCAGGTAGCTGAAATGTTTCCTTATAAATTTGACACTTGGTATTATATGATTCTCCTAATTTTTTGAATATTTTCTTCCCAAAAGTGACTATCAATCACATTGACCTTGTTCTTTAAAAAAAAGAATAAAGTTCACATTGATTTCTTCAGTAGACGGTAGTCCAAAACATCAGATTAGCCTTTGACAATTGGGGACTAATATCTTCAGTGAGTTGTACTTTTTGAGTTTTGGCCTGCTAACTGCTTTGTTTTCCTGCAGGTACAAGATCTTGGCAGAACTCTTATAAAGCTGTGGAGCCTCATGGATATGCCTAATGAGGAGAAAACAAGATTTAATCACATCATGTGCTTAATCACTTCCACTGCTGATGAAGTTCTGAGTCCTGGATCACTATCTATTGATGTCATTGAACAGGTCCATTTTTTTTCCCTTTGCTGGTTTTCTGGTGATTATGAAATTAAAAAATTCTTACTACTGTGAATTTTGACAAATTGTAGACTGAAGTTGAAGTTGAACGTCTTAATGTTCTGAAATCCACCAAGATGAAGGAGCTTATATTCAGGAGGCAATCTGAGCTGGAAGAGATATACAAGGGGGTTCATATGGATATTGATACTGATAAAACACGACATTGTCTTATCGATCTTATGGAATCTGGTTATTCTCTATATAATTTTGGCTATTTTTTTTTCTTTTGTCATTCCATACTTTCTTATCTCGTCCTCCATGCACAAAACATGTATATACTTGTGGCATTTCTTATACCCTTTGTTATGGCAATAAATGTTTCTTCTAATTGATGTGAGCATAAAATAAGATCACATGTTTGATGATCAAAAACAAGTTTAAGCATACTGCATTAGGGCTGAATCAGTTTTTCTGTTGTTAATGTTCAGCTACACTGAAGTTTAGATTTCACAAAATACAATAGTTGGTTAAGCCTAAGTTTTACCTTTTGACTTCTGTGTTACTATTGAGTATGTTCTGTTTTCAAGTTACCACTGGGTGAAACTATTCGTCCTGAGCAAATGGTTTCTCCCTTCACCTTGATTTGGTATTTGAGAAAAAAGCTCCAGGATTGTTTTTATGATATGACATGTTGTAGAATCATAGCATAGGAGAAAAAATATAGTGCCATGGTGTTTAGTGAGTAAACTTTGGTGGATGTTCTTTTCTCTTGTTTTACCCTCTGTTTGATCTAACCACCACACACCTCCTTTGGGATAATTTGTTCTCTCCTCTTCTATTTGTCCTTCTCGACTTCCTTCTTTCTTTATTTGTTGTAACCTCTCTACTTATCTGTCTGAAAATGCCACAGTAAATGTCTGCATACATTTGTATTTACACTTGCCTCGGATGTACAGTTTATATTGTTCAAAGGCTTCAAAGGAATGTAAGTTTCAGTTTACTTATATTTAATGGAATGTAAGTTTAGTTTAGTTTATTCCATGTAAAAGTTCAATGTCCTGGTTTCTGACAGTGACCTCTGAGAATCACAGTGAAAATAAGTGCCGTTTCAATGAGTTGAAAAATATGATTAACAGGAGTGGTTTCCTCCAATGTGTGTCAAAATGTGTCTATTTGCATCAAGCATTTTTTATATGTAGTTATATGAAGCTTTATAGTTTAGAAGTGGCATGGTTACAAAAGAAGTTTTGTCAAGGAAATTATGTCCTCGACTTCCTTTCTCATTAAATGCGAAAATGAAAAATAACCACATTTGGCCGTCAACAATTCTGTGTTTTATCAGCGATGCCATGTACCAGTTTCCCTGTCGGCACTTTTACTTTCCCTTCCTCTCCTGCCTTTAGGAACGTCTTTGCATGTTTGCCAGCATGGTTGACATCTCTTGCATTTTGGAATTTAGAAGGTGTTTTTGGTGTTGTGTTGTCCAGAATGATAACCTTTCATGAAAAGACAAAAGAAAAAAGATATGTCTTACTAATGTGCCTGCTTGCTCGTGGGTTTTGTTTAGAATTGTTTTATGATAACTTAACTGCTTTAATGTACAACAACTTACTGCAGGTACTGTTGATCTTTCTGACCTCTTATCAAGTATGGATGATCAGATTGCAAAAGCCAAAGAACAGGCTCAAAGTAGGAAGGAAATTTTGGATAAGGTGGAGAAATGGAAACATGCTTCTGAAGAGGAAAGCTGGCTAGATGAGTATGAAAGAGTAATACATTTTTCCTACTATAATTCATCATCACAATGCTCTCAGATCTTCACATTTTACTTGTTATTCATATTGCTTATATGTGACTGTCGTTTTCCCTAGTTTTAGCTTACTTCTTTCAAAGGATAAAAATCCTTTCACTTGTCTTTTTATTCTAACACATTTGTTTGCTTGAGTTTCATAAAATATATTGACCCTTTTCTCTTTCTACAAGGACGAAAATCGGTATAGTGCTGGAAGAGGAGTGCATAAAAATTTGAAGCGTGCTGAGAAGGCTAGAATCTTGGTCAGCAAACTACCATGTGAGCTTCTAAATTGAGTGATGTTTCTGTATATGTTTCTTCTTATTAGAAAGAGAAATACCACTAACTCGTCTTCTGGCCTTTTTTACTGCTATGCTTTCTGCTACCAGTTGCAATGAACTAGTCTTGGTCACCGTAGATTACCATCTTCAATATAGTGATACATTGAATTCATTAACACATTCAATATACAGATTGTGTATTACACTTCTTAACTCTATCTTTTCTGAGTTTAGATGCACAGTCACAGAGTTCTTTAAATGCAGCTTATAACACGCATTATCTATCTCGACCGTTCATGATTTTACTCCATTGCAGCTCTTGTTGAGGGTTTAACTGCAAAAGCAAAGGCCTGGGAACTAGAGAAAGGAATTCAATTTTTGTACAATAAGGTAGATGCAGTTTGATGTGTTTCATTATTTTTTCATTGATCCGTTGTGTATCATATCTTGAATATATTTCTTACTTCTGTATCCCAGGCTCCTTTATTGCACACATTGGAGGAATTTACCAATTCTCGACAAGCCAAAGAAGAGGAGAAGCGCAGATTTCGGGTACATTGTTGTAATGGATGCACCTGATTCTTTTGTTGTTTTATGACAAAGCATAGCATTACCAACTTCTTTATTCTTGACACTTTGTTAGGAGCAAAAGAAGCTGCAAGATCAATTAGCCAGTGAGCAAGAAGCACTATTTGGTTCAAAGCCAAATGTGAAGAAGCCACTGGGGCAGAGCACATATACCAACACAATGGTTGCCACGCCACGTTGCGTGGGGACCCCGTCGGCCCGTCTGGGAATCTCAGGTGGGAACGGGAGGAGAGACAGTAGTAAGGTTGGTGGCATAATTCCCATAAACTATGTTGCTCTCTCCAAAGAAGATAGAGGTAATTAGAGACAAACATCACTACTATATTCTTCTGCTTCATCAATGCTAGTTCTTGGTGTATAGATTTTGATAGAAACTCATGTTCATTGATTGCTTGCACCAATCACAAATTCATTTTCTTTTGAGATGAAATAAGTTTTGAACACAAATTGTCTTTAGCTCAATTGTGTTTTCATCTTTAGTAGTGTCTATACCTCCACCTTGTCTTATTTCACCTTTGTCTTCCACTACTTGAACCGGGCCCACCTGACTTCAGACCTGAGCCCTATTTGGGGGAGGTGTCTTCTTAGCAAAATGAAAATAGGGTTTATGTCATATTGCAAACTGCACTTTAATATATATATATATATGTGCGCGCGCGCGCATATTTTATGTCAATGTGTTTTTTCAATTGATATTTGAACTCAAATTTTGATATATTTCCGGTTGAAAGCTACTGTGTCACGAAAATTTGAATTATAATCTTCCGTTTAGATAGAGTGATTTGAAATCCAAAATTTGAAATAAGTGAATTTCAAATCCTCTCAAGTTGGAGTGAATTTGAAATTCACCAAAATAACTCCAAAATTACCTCAAAATGAAACCATGGATTTCAAATTCATGTTCATCCAAACACTACCGGTGAATTTGTTATCATGAATTTCAAATTCCTCCTCAAATTCACTCATCCAGATGGACCCTAAGTCAATTTCATTATTTCAGTGTGATTTGAATCTGAATCAAACACAAATCATTCAATGCTATTTTGGGAAGAGAATTAACAAATCTAGATTTTGAACTTCAAAAATTTAATTTACATTTCATATATAAATTCGGATAAAAAATTCGGACACAATAATTACTACTATACTACAATCACTTAATTATTATCAAATACATTTTTCTATAACGAAATATGACATCAACACCTTTTTTCACTATAAAATAGAACACGAACCTTCTTTCACAATAAAATATTATTTCATTCCATATTTTTTAACATCAATTCGACATCTATAATATTGATCCTCAAACAAACATACATTTTCACTGTTCCAATAAATTTCTCTTTATATTTATCTGATATTTTAGAATCTTACAGCCGCCACCAACGAGCTTTCAACAACCAAGACTAAAGATGTTGTGACTGCTGGTTTTGATCAAGTTTTTTATTTTGCATTTTTTACTATTTAATCCATTTGATCTAATAATATAAATATTGTATTAATTTATTCTTATATTATCGATCTTAATTAAATTAATTTTTATTGAATAGTTGATTAAAAATCAACAATAGATATCCAAACAATAATTTTAATAATAAATATTAATTTGCATGGGGATAATTTATACCATAATAATATAAATTAATAAATAAATATAACACTATTGAAGATGTGTGTATATACATATATGAATATATAATATGTATTTAGTCGGAATTATATGTCATCTTAAATATTTTTTAAATTATTAATATCTCATAATCAAATAAATTTTAGTCTTGTACTTTACACTTAGGATTTCGTATATTTTTATATGATAGTGCATGTTTTAAATTTATAAGACTCACCTAATTATTTAAATTATATGTTTAGTTTCTAATTATATTATCATCATCATGATCGTAGACTACTACTACATTTTGATTCTGTGTTGAGTTTAAATTGTAATGATCAATGTCGTGCTATATCAATTAATTTATAAAAGAATAATTATCTGTCATCTTCGATGTTAAGTGATACTAATAAAAAAAATCTAATTCAATTTATTTTGAAATAAAAGGTTCAAAATATATAATTGACAGTGCTTGCATCAAGTTCCTATGTAAAATTTCTAATTTTATTGTGTAATGTTTCTCTATATACATACTCACACACACATATATTTAATTTAAATAATTGAATTTGATTTTTAATTCGTAATTTTTTTTAGTTTTCTTAATATATTTAATTTAAGTGACTGAAGATATTAATTTGTAACACAGATGATAAAAAAAATGTTTCGACTATAATTGTTGTGTATAAAGAAGTTTTTTAAAAAACTTACAAACTTTACAGGTAGCTAGATTTCCAATTTTGATTTTAATTTAATTTCCAACTAGCACATCAATAAAAATAAGAAATGTGCAAATAAGAACTCGAACCAAATGAATTAATTTAGAGAACATGATTTTATATTTTTGAATGTTTTGATTTTATCTTATTTTATTTTATTTTTTTGTGATTATATTAGGATTTTTTATTTTCTAGAACCTCAAATAAAGTTGTTGGACCGAGTTATAGGCAAGGGTTTTTCTAGGGTTCTTCACAATTATCTGGCCGATTAAGCGCTGTTCAACCCACGCTACCATTTTGGAGAAGTGAAGTAACAATGGCCTCTCGACCGGAGCTGCAAGCGCTGCAGGAGATATTCTTTAACGACGAGGAAGCACGTAGATACACCTCTTCTTCTCGCATCATCGATATTCAGGTACACATGAGCTATTCAATTAGGCAGATCTATTTTCTTAAGTGAAGCGCTGTTCACATCGATTTTTTGTTTTTTTTGCGGCTTTGTTTCTGTTGAAAGGCTCAACTTTCTGAGAGGGCACTGGAACTTCTCGCTTTGCCTGATGATGACATTCCAAGATTACTGCTTGATATTGGTAATTAAATTTCTTCCTTTTTGATTGAACTGCTTAAGAGCACTGCAATTTTCTGATAGGCCAAATATTTTAATTGCATTTGGTAATATAGAATTTACCCATGAGTCTTCCCCTTGTAATGAGACAAAGACACATGCTGCTGATGAGACGACTGAGAATCCTACTGAGCCGCCGACGTTTGCTCAACTCACGTCGCCGGTCGGTAATGCAGAATTTATTGCTGAGTTAAAGGCGGAAGGAAGACTCGGCTTATTCCTGGCAAGGGATCGGACCTGTCCGACACCTGTACCCGTAACCATGAACATTGACGCCTATTACAATGGCATTTTCATCACCATTCGTGATTCTATGCTACAAGCCAAGACAGAGTTCAATGATGCTAACGCTAATGAGTGCATTGCTTCCGTTGCCCTGCAACTAACTAATGCTGCATGTCTTGTGACATACCTCAAACTCCGTGCACTGCTGATGACTGAACTTCCTCAATGTTACACCTCAGCCAATCTCAGGAGGCCCAAGGGTATCACCCATCTCCCGATCGTCGCGCCCTATGCCTTTGCGATCCAACAGCTCGGAGTTGTAAACATTGCTAACCTTCCAAGGGAAACGCGTTTCGTTTCTGTCTTACCTGAAATGGGCCACAAATTTGGAATTCCTGTCGGCCAGAACTGGAATCTTAACCTGTACGCTCAAGCTGTGGACTGTGCAAGAAAGTTTGGGCTTCAGTTCAGTGTAGTGAATCTGAATCAGAAGAGAGGAACGGCTTGGTGGCTATTGCGGCAGCACCACTCTGAAGACATGTTTATGTTAAAGCTTCCTTTCCCTGAAGTCAACTTCACCTCTTCCATGGCCCTGACTCATTGCCTCTTCCTCCATGGACACCAGCCCAATCCGACCAACGTTATTTTCGATCTCACTCCATGTGGTGATCGCGACTATGGCTCCATTCTTCGCGACCCACACATTGGTATCAACGTTACGACGTTTCAGAACATCCGTGAAACCGCCAAAGAGATTCACTACAAGAAAACTGTCAAATTCCAACGGCACAAAATCCGTTGGAATCTGCTGTTTTTCCGTTGGAATTCGTGATTCCAACGGCAATTCCAACGGAATTTGCTCCGTTGGAAAAGTGGGCGTTGGAATTTCAAAATTCCAAGGGAAATTCCAACGGCAAAAAAATTCCAACGGTAATTCCAACGGAAACTACCGTTGGAATTTTTTTTCCCACAAAAAATTCCAACGCCTTTTCCTACGGTAATTCCAACGGTAATTTACCGTTGGAATGTGTCCAACGGCGTTTCCAACGGTATTTTACCGTTGGAAAAAATTCCAACGGAGTTTCCAATGGCATATATCCGTTGGAATTTGTTTCCAACACTACAAGAATTTCGTTCAACCACAACAGTTATTAACCGTTGTTGTAGACAGATTTCTACCGTTGTGGTAGAGGTGGGTCTACCACAACGGTTATTAACCGTTGTCGAAAATGTCAACCACAACGGTTATTAACCGTTGTGGTTGAGTCATGTCTAAGACAACACCATGTACATAGTTAAGATCGATCAACATAACATAAAGTTTATTATAAAATAATTCATCTAAAAAACAACAAAGTTGAAGATCATTGTCTTCTACTATACAACTTGAACAACTATAACTACCTAAAAAACTACATAGTCTTCATCTTCGTCTCTTCTCTATTCCTTCTGAAACACCTTAGAAATAGCAAGAAAATACAGTGCTTTGACCTGCCACATACCACTCATAAACATGAATTTTCCTACCACAACTGCACCATCAGCAGCAGCATCAAGCACAGTAGCTCCATCCCTGTCATCAGTAAAGCCATATCTACCTTCTAACCTCCCCTGCTGCACATGAAGAGAGACTCCAACATTATATTAATTAGGTTTAATTATAATATGATTGTAAATTGGAGAACAATATCAAATCAAAATTAAGATAAGGCCATGTCATCACCAAATATCAATCCACTTAGTATACTTAGTAATTTAATTTAAGAGCTTATCACATTATGCGTACCTATCGGGTCACATAATCAGAATACCCAAAATCTCACATAATCATACCAACATATAAAAATTAAGCAATTCTATTGATAAAATATATCATCAAACCTTCATATAAATTAAGCAGTCATAACTTGGCCCAATCTTCCTTCCAAACCCAAATTTAACTTCAAATAAATGAGATTTTAAACGCAAAAAAAGCATCAAAGAGACACAGGTCTTAGTAGGATTTCACTGCAATCTCATCAAGTAGGAACACTGATTACGAAATCAAACAAAACCCATGTTCAAGAATCCATTAAAATCCAAGAAAGTTGGCTTATTTACCTTGAAAGAACCCAATTGCTTGCGGGGTCTAAAGGCAAAGGGAGAGACAAAACCCCCACCAACAGAAGAAATTTCTGGAACAGAAACTGCCCCTTTATGCAATCCTCCTTGGTTTCGTGGAAGAGCTCGTTGGCAAGAATTCAAAGACGAGGAGAAAGAAGTTGGCAGCGAAGAGGAAAAGCTTTGAGAACTGCAAGATAGTTTTATTACATCAGCCATTTCAGGAGAAGAGACACACAGAGTTGTGAAGTTTTGGGGTTCTCTTCTTCAACATCTTAGAGAGCAGCAGGGCAGAGATTTAAGAGAACTAGAAAAGAAATTTAGGGCACCAAGCTGCATCTTACCGGGGACGGCTGGGACGGCTGCGACAGTGGCGGAAGCGACGGCTGGAGAGAGAGGGGCGGAAGCGGCGGGCGGCGGGAGGCTGCGACAGTGGCTGCGACAGTGGCAGAATCGGCACAGCATCTCGGTCCAGGGGCGGAGTAGGGCGGCTGCTGAGAGAGAGGAGACAGCGGCGGGCGGCGGGCGGCGGTCAGCCGCTGAGAGAGAGGGTGACGGGTGTGTGAATGGAGATGAGAGATAGGGTTTCAATTTGAATTGATATGGGGATCTACACTTAGGAACATACCTTTATTTTTCTTATACTAATTAGGGATTCATAATTCATACATTTATTAAATTTTTATGTAATTTTCTTATAAAATTGTTATATATTTTGATACACCTCTCAAGTAATTAATATTTAATTTGTTTACTTTTTTAATTTAAAAACATATTTATTTATTTATGTTTCAGATCTAAAATATTCAAGAATCATTTTGTACTATTGAAAATATAAATGGGTAGATTAATAATAATAAATAACCAAAGAACATAATTAATTTAATTTTGTTGAGTTATGAAAATTGCACAAATAATTTTTGTCCAGTCCATGAGCGATTTTGAGAAGTAATTTATGTTCGGTCTATAAGCAAAACTCATGAGCACCGGTTCAAGACGACCATACATATATAGTGAACATGGCGGTTATACGATCATAGCCGACCTAAAGCCACCGACTAGAGTTGCACGATCTCTACCAACCGTTAGAATAATTGTTGGAAAAACTCCAACGGTACATTGTTGATGGGATTTCCGTTGGAATAAAAATGAAATTAATTCCAGTGGCAATACCATTGGGGGTATTATCATTGGAATTACCACATTTATATTTCCAACGGTATTGAAATAATTGTAGAAAGAATTCTTATAATACATTATAGATGGAATTTCCGTTAGAATGTCCAACGGAAATATTTCAGAATTAAATTGTTGTTGGAATATCCGTTGGAATAATTTTGTTATAAACATTCCAACGGTACGTTGTTGTTGGAATTTCAGTTGGAATAAGTGTTGGAAAAATTCCAATAGTACATTGTTGTTGGAATTTCCGTTGGAAACATTGTTCGAAATATTTCAACGACAAATTGTTGTTGGAATTTCTGTTGGAATAAATGAATGAACACATTCCAACGACACGTTATCGTTGGAATACTTGTTGGAAACATTCCAATAGCACAATGTCGTTGGCATTTTCATTGGAATAATTGATGAAGAAATTCCAACGGCGCGTGGTCATTGGAATAACCGTTGGAATAGTTGTTGAAAACATTCCAACGGCACCGTGTCGTTGGAATTTCAGTTGGAAACGTTGTTGAAAAAATTCCAACGGCAAGTTGTCATTGGAATTCCCGTTGGAATAGTTGTTGGACGAATTCCAACGGCAAGTTGTAGTTGGAACTTCCATTGGAATAGTTGTTGGAATATTCCAACGGCATAATTTCGTTGGAAAATCCGTCGGAATAATTATTGAAAAAATTCCAATGGTGATTTGTCATTGGAATAGCCGTTGGAATATTTGTTGGAAAATATCCAACGACAACCTGTCGTTGGAATGTCCGTTGGAATACTTGTTCAAACAATTCCAACGGTAATGTGTAGTTGGAATTGCCGTTGGAAACCTCTTTAGAAAATTCCAACGGTAAGTCATCGTTGGAATTGCCGTTGGAATAGTAATTCCAATGACATTTCCAACGGTTAATTCCAACGGTTTCCACCTGGCGTTGGAATTGCCGTTGGAAATTTCCAACGGTAAGACATGGCACTGGAAATGCCGTTGGAATTTTGAAAAATTCCAACGGAATTTTATGCCGTTGGAATTTTTCCGTTGGAATTCGCCTGTTTTCTTGTAGTGATTGTTTCTAATAATGTTTGAACAATATATGATTTACTTTAATTTGTTTTCATGTAAGGATTAATTTGTTTTGTTGTGAAACAATTTAGATTTCAACTAATGAATTAATGATAGCGATGATTGCTTTATCTGCTAAATATATTTCCCTTCCAAACATACCCTCATAGTTTTGAATGAATTATGTATGTTTCACGCTCGCATTGAATGAGAATCATCAAATTGACTTAAGTTATAATATGTTTTTGAAAGAGTGTGAGTTTGATGTATTGTTCACACTTTTTGACTAATATTTAAAGTTTTTTTAACTTTTTTGGCGGTTTTTCTTTTAATCAAACAATATGTTAAAAATTGAGTTTGAATCACTCGAAATGTCAAAATTATGAGTGACAATTTGAAATTCTTTTTGATTAAAACACCAAGCGAAAAAAATGCTATAGTATATATATAATCTTATATATCTATACTAACCCATGAGTAAATTTCATGTGAGATCGTCTTACGAATCATTTTATGTGAGACAAGTCAACTCACAACCCATACTTCACAATTCAGTGATTGACATATAAATTTATGGAAATTGACTGGGTAAGTGGGTAGAAAGATCCGTGTATGTAAGTTTTTATGCATAAATATAATTGCATACATTTTACAAAATTTTCTTTAAAAAAAAAAAAGAAAGAAAAGAAAGTGGATCCCAATATTAATGTAAAAAGGCATCTAAACAGAATCTCACCCACTTCTGACATTGATTCCACTCACAACCAGGTAGAAGGAATAGAAGATCTACAAATCTATGAATCGAATAATAAGAATCGTATTTCACAGATTTGTCAATAAAAATATCACAAGATTCTATATATATGCATGAGAATTAATATGTATAAATCAAGCACATTGCATATATACATGAATAATAATATATTCTATATTCTATTCGATCTGCTCAAACACATATAAAAAAGATTCTATAAGTGAACTAAAAAGTTTGCATGATATCTAAAATACGGAATAGCTATATTGCTTTCATCATGCACATATCCATTTAGAAAAGAGAACAAATATTGATGATCTAATTATAGTGACAATGCCTTTCTTAATCAAACCCACTTTGAGATCAATATCAACGTTGTGGGGGAACATTTATAGGTGTTTGCTGCCATTAAATGATTCGTTTTTATTATTCCATCTTATATTCTATTATTTTACATCCAGGATATTAATTTCACCGTCTGCGTTAATTCAAGGGTGTTTGAGCGAGTTTATAAGATGTTTAAAATGTCTTATAAGTATTTAAGTGCTTATAAACTCTTTCAAATAAGTTTAGCCAGAGACTCTCTTAATATTTCAAATAGTTAAACGAGTCCGAATAGCGGAAATTACTCTGTAAAATTAGTAGCAAAAAGGGACTGTTGAAACTCTTCTAATTAGTTTCATTATAATTAAATAGTACTTTCATACATCGATTACATATATATCGAAACAAAAACGATCCATCTTAAACATAAAATGAAGAACAAAAAAAGTACAAAAAAAAAAAAAAAAAAGTAGAGGACCAAATAATGGTCTCTCCGTGTTAAACTTGTTGAGTTGGTTTATTTGGAGGGTTAAATATAGGCAAGTCAATGGCAATTGTGGGGCACTTCTTAGCCTCTTCCTTTTCTTCATCAATTCCATTAATCAATAATATATTGTTGCCATTTATAACTTGTGCATGATTATTATTGTTGTCTTTAATGGCTTCTGGTATTTCTTGAAGAATCATCTCGAGTTTTTGTTCTTTTTCTTCCTTGTACTTGCCCCATAGAACTGCATAGAGCCCTACGACAATTATAGCCGACCCAATAACCCTGTAATTTCCAACAAGATATGTTAGGTTAAATCAAGAAATATATTGTTCTCAACCATGCAAGATTGATATGATTTTGTGCAGAAGTTCTTACCCTCCAAGATAGATCTTTTCTGCTAAAATAAACGACCCCATCACCGCCACAATGATCATCATCAACGGGCTAAAGGCTGTCGCGAAAACCGGCCCTTTCGTCTTCATCACAAGCCCTTGCACATAGTATGAAAGGCTTGATGTCACAATACCCTGCTCATCACCAAAATACAAGTATAGTTATTTCCATGTTTTAGGGAGACAGACCACTATATTCGTGTCGCAAAAACTGCTTATATAGATTGACAACAAGTCGTCATGAAAAGCACTGAAAAAGACTTATTTGCATGCTGTCGCAAAAAAAAGAATTATTTGCCAGAAGACTTTTGTGACAATAACTCATGGACAAAATGTTTAGAGAGAGAGAGAGAAGGGGTTTGTAGAGAGAGAGATCGGGTTATTACAGCATAAGCAGCAGCAAGGAGGTTCATGTCCCAACCAATTCTCCACACAGAGGCTTTGTGTTCCATGACAAAAGTGACAGCAATGGCTTGAAGAGTTCCCATGAAGCAGACCCATGTAGTGAGAGAAAGCTGGTGGTTGGAGTAGGTTTTTAGGGCTACTTTCTGCAAGATGAAGAGAGATGCCCATGCCAGGGTGGCGATGATGAGGAGGATGCAACCGATGAACCAGTCTCGATCGCTCGTCTCGTGGGCCGCCCCACCACCGGAGTTGGAGTTCCGGTGCTTAGACCACACCATCTCCACCAGTGGCCCTTTGTACATAGTCATCAGCATTGCCCCTCCTACTGTTATCACTGTTCCAATCACTTTTGCTTGGTATATCACCTTCTTTATGTTCACTTTCTCCATCCTTTTATTGCAATAAATTCATTTTGTTACGACCATAATCATCGTTCATTAGCACTTACTTGTAAATGCTTAGGGTTTATTTGAGTTCTGATCCTATATGTAACATATATATTTTTCATTTTTTGAGTTTTCTGTTTTCCAATTTTACTCCTCTATGTTAATTTCAATTTTTTCCAACTTCAGTCTTTTCTGGTCAAGATTTTCAAATCACTGGCTCCGAAATTTGGGTGACACATCAGTGATTTTTTAAAATTTCTATCAAAATGGACTGGAATCGGAAAAAAGTTGACACATAGAGAACCAAAATGAGAAAACAAATACTTGGTTGTCAATAAAAATAAAAATCATTCCAAATTTTTAACAGACATATATGCATCATATTATGAGTACGTACCTGAATATAAAAGCCATGACAAAAGTTAATGCAGGCAACATGTTGCTCATAGCACATGAGAAAGTTGGTGATGTTAGCTTCAATCCAGCATAGTAGAAATTCTGATCAATCACAGGCCTATACAAAGAAACCAAATCAATGATAGTCAATATATCAATACAATCAATCGAACAAGTTGGAAATATATAGTAAAGAAAATGAGATGGAAAAACATACCCAAGAAGACCTAGAACAAAAATCTGCATGAAAACTGGGAAAGTAATCTTGGGCTGTGCTTTCCTCTCAAAGAAGAAGGCAAAGGGAGCTATGATGGCGGTGGCAATGGCATGTCGATAAACGACCAAAACGTAGTGACTCATCCCACCGTTCAACGATATTTTAGTTATGATATTCATACCGGCATATCCAAACTGCAAACTTATCATTGCAATATAGGGTTTTGAGCTCTTAAGCCAACCATCATTCTTCATGTTTGATTGTTTTCTTGATTGTATTGATGAAGATTGTGTGTGATGAATGAGTGAGAATGTGTTTGGTTGTTGCTATGAGAGTTGAGAGAGAGAGAAGAGGTTGTGAAGCTATTTATAGTAGTGTATTTTCATGTGGAATCTAATGGAATAAATGTGTGGGAAAAGCAGCAATGTGTTATCCATTTAGTAGAATTTAATAATTAAATTTGGAAGATGACGAGAAATTTTTTTAAAAAATAATGGAGTCCACGTAACAAAACAGAACAAGGCATCTGAGTCAGGAAACAAATTGAAATATTTCATGGCGTAAGCTTTCACATTACGAGAATAATCATTATTCATCTCTCCAATATATATATATATATATGTGTGTGTGTGTATAGAATTTTGATGTAGACCTAGCTTCACAAGAGCAATAGTACTTTGTATTGGTTGGTTACATATATAAGAACATTAAATCTTTATATTGCAATGTACGTGTGTAAATATGTATATATATGTGCTATGTATGTAAGATACTTTTCCTGACAATCAAGTAACCGTTTTCGAATTTGGTAATCTATATTTTATCTTTTTTCCAAATTCAGTCAATTTTGACAAGAAGTTTCAAAATTGCGTACGTGGTTATCGGAAGTTCTTACGTAGTAACCGAAAAACTAATTCAAATTTTGACATTCACGTCCACGATTTCAAAACAATTCTTAAAAAGAGACTGAAACTGGAAAATAATGCAACATAAAAGACGAAAATTGAAATTTTTTTACTTGAATGTCAAAAAGTGGAAACTATTTAACATGGATGGGCTAAATTCAAATTAAGGTGTTTGTACATGTATAGTCATGGAGCTGAATTTTATACGTTTTAATTCTTTTAACAGTAATTTAGTAAATATATTAAAAGAATTTTTACTGTTAAATTGAAAAAAAAATAATTCTTTCTAGCCAGTAACTTACACAAATACTTTTGTAAATCAGGTGCATGAATTTGGGATCTTGCATCTGGGTCAACCTGCCCACGTGTCCAAAAGACAATCTCCCACACGCGTCTCACGCACCCTCATGCGCTCCCACGCGCCTGAGTGGATGTCCTCAAATCCACCTAAATTCACTCCAAGTGGCGTACCATTACGTTATGTTAGAGATACATTTATATTATGTTAGATATACCTTTATGTTATGTTAGACATACCTTTGTATCCTGATTTCATACTCTTAAAATTTTAAACTATACCTTCATACCTTTTAGCAATGTTAGACATACATTTAGTTATATTTACATAAAAATATAACTAATACTAGACAAAAATGTATGTCTAGCTAACATAACATAAAAATATGACTAATACTAGACATAAATGTATATGTACAAAATGTGCTGAAGTAAGAGTTTTTTTTTTTTTTTTTTCAAGTTAAAGGTATAAAATCTAGACATAAATATATATCTAACATAACTTAAAGGTATGTCTAACACAATATAAATGTATGTCTAACAGAACTTAAAGGTCATGACAAAATATTAAAAAGCAAGGGCGAAAATAAAGAAAAAAAAAACAATCTAGATCCATGCACCTGGTGCACATGAGAATTTGCCTAATATTAAATGTGAAATAGGTAAAACAAGTGATAATTAAAAAAAGGATAATGTCAAAATTATAGGACAAAAAATTGAAATTTTTTTATGTGATATATATATATATATATATATATATATATATATATATATGTATGAAATACTAAAATGTCAACGGTGGACAACTATTAATATGTCCACCGTTGATGTTCAATTATCTCATCCATTGATTATATGGAAAGCGAAGTTAATTGATATGTTGGATATCTAACATGTCAGCAGTAGAAACATATTAAAGTGCACACGGTGGATAGAGTATCAAGACTGTATATGTGTGTGTGTCTTATTGAGATCGTCTCATGAATCATATTACGTGAGACATGCCATCCCACAACCCACACTACAAAATTTACATATAAATTGATGTATATGTGTGTGGGAGTGAGTCTTATATAAGACCTTCACGAATTATGACACGTGAGACGTATCATCCCACAACCCACACTACAAAATTTACATATAAATTAGTGGCATTGGTTTAATTTGTGTTAAAAGAATTATCTCATGAAAACTATTTGTGAGACCGTCCCACACTAGTTTTTATGTGTACAAAAGGAAGACCTTTTCAAGATATTTACTAATGTCATTCTAAAGACTTAAAAACTATACACAAATACTTTTATGCATCAGTTGCACGGATCCTATTTATGCATCAGTTGCATGGATCTAGGATCCGTGCAACCTGGTCAACCCACCCACGCGCCCCAAATACGCGCTCCCATGAGTCCTCACGTGCTCCCATGCGCCTGAGTGGATGCACTCAAATCCACTCAAATTCGCTCGTTAAGGATACCTTTGAGTTATGTTAAGGATACCTTGAAATCCTGATTTCAGGTTACATACCACGTTATGTTAAAGATACCTTTAGGTGATGTTAATGATACCTTTAGGTGATGTTAACAATACCTTTGAAATCCTGATTTCAGGTTACATACCACATTATGTTAAGGATACCTTTAGGTGATGTTAAGGATACCTTAGGTGATGTTAACGATACCTTTGAAATCCTGATTCCAGGTTACATACCTTTACGTTATGTTAAGAATATCATTAGATGATGTTAGGAATACTCTTATGTGATGTTAACAATACATGTGGAATACCTTATTTGATACCCTTAGAATTCGCTCCAGGTCACATACGTTTACGTTATGTTAAAGATACATTTAAATTATGTTAGGGATACCTTTATATTATGTTAGAGATACATTCGTGTACATACCTTTGTGTACAAAATGTGTAACACAACTATGTTATGGATAATATATCTCTAACATAACATAAAAGTATCTGTAACATAACCTAAATGTATGTCTAACGTAACGTAAAAATATGAAATCTGCATAAATGTATCATTAACATAACCTAAAAGTATGTCTAACGTAACATAAATGTATTTTTAACATCAACTAAAGATCATGACCAAAATATTGAGAAGTAGTGCAAAAAAAAAAAAAAAAAGGAAAAACGGGTCGGGTAGCCTGGATCCAACCCGATTGCATGGATCTAAGATCCATGCAACCGATGCACAAGATAATACTCAAAACTACATATGAGACATCCCACCCAAACTTTAATGTATTTAAAATAATACCTTTCAAAATATTTAGTAATGCCATTTTTCAGCCTAAACATTTTTTAATAAAATATTAATATAAAATTATTAAAAAACTTGAGAGAAAGTGGAGTTGGCAGCTTTCGCTGCAATTTGAAGGGGGGAAATGGAAGGGACGAGACTGTTGGGTTTAGGAGTGGGGTGTTGGCGTGTTGCAGTACAAATTACAATAAATTGCAATTTTAAATTAAATATATACAAATTTGAAATTCCTTTTCAATATATGATATATAAAAGTTATGAAATATTATGATCTTTAATTTTTTTTTTTTGTATTTTATATTGAAAAGCAAAATATTATATCTATTATATTTAAATTTTGGTTTATTTGGAGTCTTTACGGATAATTTCAAATTAAGAACTTATTTAAATAATTCTGGTTCCAAGTCGGTGTACCATTCAAATATACTTCCTTTCAAAGAATGAACGAACTGTCTCACCAAGTGATCGTCATAAGTCCCAGCATCATTGCATGTTTCGATGAAGTGAGCAACATGTTGTCTAGAATTGCCTTTGCCATCAAATTGTTGAAATTTTGGAGGTTGATATCCTTCAGGCATCATCAAATTGTCAATTCTCGAGGTGTATGACTTGGTATACGTTGAAAACAACTTGGAGCTTCCACCGACGTTGTTGATAGTTCCCATGATGAAGTCCTTCAGTTGATCGGTAGAAATCACTCCATTCGACGAGACTTGCAACTCTTCATGTTGTGACTTCTTCGCTTGAGTTGAAAATATTCTCGTTGAGTTGTTTTCCTCATCAACTTAATTGTGGTCCTTGATTTGTTTGCTCATCATGCAATTTGAATCAACATTGTCCATCAATTTGTAAGTAGCGCATCTCGTGCTTGGACATGTTTCGGGAGTTTTTCGAAAGCTTTGGCCAGATTTGTGATTTGCTTTTCAAGGGTCATCGTCGTGGCTTGTACTGAAGACATTGATACTTTGGAAGTTGGTGAAGAGAAGAGATGAAAGGAAGAGATGGTCCCACTCTGGGCATGCCAAAAAATTTGTAGCAACAAAATTTCGTGTTTGCAATATAAACACAAAATAAAGTGATGCAAATTAAATATATCTTGAATTAAAACAAAGTGGATGCAAATCTCTATGGATTCCTATGATTCTTCTCTTCAAATTGATACGGATCTTGAAGTTGAATCTTTGACTGGATCTTCAACAATGATTTTGGAATCCTCCGTGAAGAACGCCTTGAATGTGTGAAGAATGTCTTAAATTTTGACTTGACAACATTGATGAGAGGGGTTTAGCACCTTAATCTTTGATCGAACGCCGTTTTTGGTGACTTTCTACGAAGAACTCCTCGAACCTCGGAGAGAGAAATTATTGAGTCTTGAAATCTTGAACTCTTGTCCTCCTTGAATCTTGAGCTCTTGAATTCTTGAATTGTCTTGTGTGTTGAACTTATGAAAACAGACCCATATTTATAGGTGTAGGATATGAAACATTTCCATATACGGTTTATGGAGAATGCAATTTGATTGGTCATCCATGATTTGAAAATATATTTTCCTTAATCAAAAGATGTGATTTTATTACCAAATTTGGTATATCACCTCCATATTTGCAGGATTTAATCTTGATTCCCAAGCAACTAGATTTGAACACATGTCACAATTTGATTGGTCAAGAATATATATTAAAATATCAATTATTTATCTATTTCTTTTGGAATTAATTTAATTTAAATTTCTAAATACAAATAGAAAATTGATTTCTAATTAATATACTATTTACATATGGCATCATTTGATAGGCTGATAAAATTTGACTATCTGCAGAGTGTATGTGTGGAAGACGAGCTGCTCTAGGAACCTCAAGAAAAGTAGCAAATCGAGGGAGGGGGGTTTTGGGGTTCTTTGAGATATAATGTAAGTCCCTTATCCCTTAATGTTGAATGTCATGTACATATTTTTTAGGTGACATTGAAAACACTGCCTTTGATTATCTATATTTCAATGTTTGGGATACAAATAGTATTAATGAGTTGTTTCAGTTACTGATTTGTACTATTTTTTATGAGAATTTCTTACTAGCTTGTGTGTTTGATTGTTATTGTTTGAAAATTTCTTACTGTTTTTTACTATTTTTTTCCCTTATTGCAACTCTCAAATTTTGATGAGAAAATGAACATTGGATTTCTTGTTCTGTTTTGAAGAAAAGTGGTGGCTGTAAGTTGTAACTACTTCGAATGGGATGACAATGAGGAGTATGAAAAATTCAGAGAAACTTATGAGAATTTTAAAGAAAATTATGAGAAGTTATACGAAGATCACATTGAACTCAAGGAAATCAATAAGATGTTCAAAGAGGATATGAAAGAGTTGAAGAGAGATATAAAGGTATTAAAGGAAGAAGTCCTAAGTGTGGTTACACATAACAAGACTCTACAGAAGATAAGAAGAATTTGATGCAAAAGTGCAAGAGTTTGAGGAGGCAGTTTATATTCATCCCTTCTTATTTGTTGGTGGATTGCACACTGAAAATGTAGGTTGTGGTTAGATATTTTGGTATTGTGTATTAGATGTCTTGGTTCATTTTGTAAGCTTTTATTTGAAGCTCTTTGTTGAAGCTTTAAGACTTGATGTGGGAAGGATGAGCCTATAAATGTTTTGGAGGAAAAAGATCATGAAAAATGCTGGCACCATTACCCCGAAACACCTAAACTCCTGGAATTTGTAAAATGACAATATGACAGAATTGCCCTCACATGAATGCAGAACTGCTTCTGTGCAGACGTGGAAGCAGAAGTGAATGAGAGAAGAAAAGCTCGAAGCGAAGAGACTCTGCGTAACTACAAGTCGGCAGAGCTCATCTAGCGCAGACGTGGGAGCAGAACTGGAGGAGAAAGGAAAGGTCAGGAGCAGGAATGTTCCACGTGATCATAAGAACAGCAGAACTCCCCTGACGCCGACGTAGAAACAGAAGTGAACACTAGAACACTCTATGACCACAGAGGAACGGAACTCGCAGAAATCGATGAGAAGCGGAGGCAGATACATCACACAACCCAAAGAGGCCGCGAAGGTACTAAAAATCCTACAAGGCAGAAGTGGCGATACCATAACAAGAGGCAGCCGAACGGATTCCATAAGCTCGAAGTAGAGGATAATAATTCATAGCACAATGATGAGCATCCTAGATGAGTAGCTGACATGGCTATAAAGGACAAAAGGCACAATATCTCCTCCTTAACAGAAAATGGAAGATTCTGGAAAAGAAGTGGTGTACCCTTGGCAATGAAGAAAGTACCTTGGAAAAGAAATAGAAAACATAGCTTCACCAACAAGAAAATACAATGGAGAAAGACAGAAATGCCCTCCTTAGAGGAGAGCTAATATAAATAGGAGAAAATTGTATACTTAGAGGGACTGAACATTTTTCTTTTGGAATACAAGTAAACTTTCCATCTTTCTTTTCTAGCAAGTCATCACTCTTGTTTTGTGCATATTGTCATTGATCTACACTAAATATTAGCAATTTTGAGTATTGTGTTTTCCATCTACACAACAATGGCGCCGTCTGTGGGAATCAGGGGAGAGAAGTGAGCTTCCTTCTTATCCTACTTGATTTCCTCTAGTTACTGTTTTTGGTATTGTTTCCTTTTCTTTCGTTTCCCTTTTGTGTTGGTTGGGAGAAAGAGTTGCAGTAATCTGTTTAAAGTCAATCGGGATAATGGCTGATCGGATGATCCGAGACCTTGACGGGGATTTCCGGGAGGTAGCTAGGCCAGAAACATCAAGGGCGAAGGAGAGAGCGGAAGAGGTGAGGGAACCAGCTATGCCGGGCATGTGGACCTTCATCCCAGAACAGCTGGATGGTTTCATCCATTCCGCTGTGCAGAAAGCTTTAGACAAAGCGGCCGCTGAGAAAGAAAAAGAAGGAGGAAGGCGAGAGTTTCTTGAAGCGGAGGGTACCAAGATCTCTGCACAAGCAGCTCGGCCAGGTCGGCCAGGAGTGGCGCAGGAACAGAGTGCAGATAGTCACCCATCTCAGTGGAAATATGCTTCCCACGAGGTGTCGTCGGCAGACATCTCCGTACAACGTACGAAAGATCAGGAAGTACAGAGACGGATGGAAGCGATGCAGAGGGAGATACAACTGCTGAGGCAGAGGATAGACACCACTAGTCAGATCCAGATGCCAGGAGGAAGTCCATTTTCAGTGGCGGTTCGAATGGATGAGTTGCCGGTAAATTTCAAACCCTTAACCTTCGAATATGATGGGACAGCGGATCCGTATGATCATCTCCTGCGCTTCGAGAATGTGGCCCTCCTCCATCAATACACGGATGGAGTCAAATGCAGAGTATTCTTGACCACACTTACACAAGCTGCCCAGAGATGGTTCGGGCAATTAGCAGAAGACAGCATCCATTCCTTCCACGATTTTAGTTCTGCTTTCCTCCACCAATTCGCCAGTGCCAGAAGACAGAGAAGAACATCTCAGTCTCTATTCGCATTGAAGCAAGGGGCTAAGGAGTCCTTGAGAGCTTTCATAAAACGGTTTAGCACCGCTGCCTTGGAGGTACCGTCTGCCACGGCAGAGGTAAAAATCAGCGCTATAGTTCAAGGGTTGCGGGAAGGGGACTTATTCCGCTCCTTGGCAAAAAGACCAGCTAATACTTTTGACGAGGTCTTAGCTCGAGCAGATAAGTTTATTAATCTCGAAGACGTGAGCCGTGCCAAGAGAGCAGAAAAACCGACCCCTAGAGAAGTGAATATGCGGAGATATGGGGAGCCCAGGTTCGATAGCAGAAGATGTGAAGAAGACCTCGGCAGAGGAGATTATGCCCGATATACTCCGTTGAAGGCCCCACTGGCAAGAGTGTTCCAGCTCTCCGAAAAGACCGCTCCATTCAGATTCCCTCCCAACAGAGCTCAAGCTCCAACAAGACCGAAGGGGCGATACTTCTGCTTATTTCACAATGAATACGGTCATGACACGAACGAGTGCAGGCATTTGAAAAATGAGATAGAACGTCTGGTCAGAGCTGGGGTGTTGAAGGGATTTGAAGATAAGAACAAGAGTTATACTGGAAGTTATGGAAAGAGGAATGAGAGATCTGAAGAAAGAGAAGGCGTTCAAGACAAAGAAAGGGGAAATGAGGAAAAAGACCTATCCCCACCACCGAAAAAAGGCTTTATTAACATGATCGCTGGCGGCCCTCAAGGAGGAGATTCGAACAGAGCCCGGAAGTCAGCCCTGAG
This sequence comes from Scutellaria baicalensis, assembly GCA_005771605.1. Taxonomy (NCBI): domain Eukaryota; kingdom Viridiplantae; phylum Streptophyta; class Magnoliopsida; order Lamiales; family Lamiaceae; genus Scutellaria; species Scutellaria baicalensis. The sequence goes on from CM016721.1 coordinate 19,798,853, forward strand.
ATATGCGCAGGGATGGCATGACCAACACATGGAAGTGTCGGAAGTCCAACCGTCTCCGGACATCGTGTTCGGAGCAGCCGATGAAACTCCCATGCTTAAACCTCACAACGACTCCTTGGTGGTGACGGTAGAGATAACTGGGTATGATGTTGCCAGAGTATTTGTGGATACAGGGAGCTCTGCCGACATCATATATAAAGAGTGCTTTGAGAAAATGGACATCAGAACCCAGATCTGCCCAGTGAACACGGCGCTGTACGGTTTCACAGGAGGAGCAGTCCACCCTTTGGGGGTGGTGACTCTGCATGTTTTGGTAGGAGAATGGCCAAGGCAGAAGAGACTAATGATGGATTTCCTAATATTTGATGCTCCTTCCGCGTACAATGTTATATTTGGACGACCAATATTAAATGAGCTGAAAGCTGTAGTCTCCACATATTATATGAAGGTCAAGTTCCCCACGTCTGCAGGTGTAGGAGAGCTGAAGGCAAACCAAGTACACTCGAGAAAGTGCTATGTTGAATCTATTCGGGTAGCACATAAGTGGGCCTCGCCAGTGGTGAGCAGAGCTGTAGAAGAGGATGTCAGAACGAAACGGCAGAGAACAGAGGGGGATGAGGAAGAAGAGCCCAAGAAAATGGCAGCGGATGGAGAACTCCTATCGGTAGAGCTGTATCCGGGGAAAGAGGGATTTTGTACTAAGATCAGTGCAGAAATCCCAGGAGCAGAACAGGCTGAATTGATCGAATGCTTGAGAAAGAATGCCGACCTGTTCGCCTTTCAAGCGGCAGATATGAAAGGTATCCATCCAGAGATTGCAGTACATCGGCTCAACATCAGTCCCGAAGTTAGACCTGTTAAGCAGAGGCTACGGAATTTCGGAGCAGAAAAAGACAAAATCATTCAGGCAGAGGTCCAGAAGTTATTGGACTCAGGACACATAGTGCCCGTTCAGTTCCCGGAATGGTTATCCAACACTGTCTTGGTACCTAAGCCCAACAAGAAATGGCGCATGTGTATTGATTTCCGTGACCTGAATAAGGCTTGCCCCAAAGATCATTATCCGCTGCCTCGCATAGATCAATTAGTGGATTTCACATCTGGATGCGCCCGTTTGTCTCTGATGGATGCCTACCAGGGGTATCACCAGATCCACTTGGATCCTGCGGATGTCAAAAAGGTCTGCTTCATCACAGCTGCCGGGACTTATGGGTATGTGCGTATGCCTTTCGGGCTGAAGAACGCAGGAGCCACCTACCAACGTATGGTAGATAAGCTATTCAAAACACTGGTTGGCAGAAATATGGAGGTTTATGTAGACGACATGTTGATAAAAAACAAAGAAGCCGAACAACACGTTGCAGACCTGGAAGAAGCCTTTGCAATCATACGAGGCAGCGGGATGAAGCTGAATCCAGAGAAGTGCAGCTTTGGCGTTACGACAGGAAAATTCTTGGGATTCATGGTTACCAAAGAGGGGATAAAAGTTAATCCAGAGAAAGTGAAGGCGGTGATGGATATGGCACCACCCAAAAATGTCAAGGAGGTGCAAAGGCTGTTGGGGAGAATAACTGCACTGAACCGTTTTGTCTCTAAATCGGCGGATAAGAGCTACCCTTTCTTCAAAATATTGAGGAAGGGGTGCAGATTCCAATGGACAGAGGAATGCGACCAAGCCTTCAAAGAACTGAAAGAATACCTCGCTAGTCTGCCACAGCTCTCCAAGCCAGAGAAGGATGAAACTCTATACATGTACCTCTCAGTTGGAGAAGCAGCAGTCAGTACAGTCCTGGTACGGGAGATGGGGCGACAACAGATGCCGGTATACTACGTCAGCCATATGTTACAAGGACCAGAAACCCGGTATGCGGAGATAGAGAAGGCTGGGTTAGCCGTTATCACCACAGCTAGGAGGCTACGCCCCTACTTCCTGTCGCATAAAATAGTCACGCGCACCAATTACCCGCTGGCGCAGACCATGGGCAAGGCAGACACCTCTGGCAGAATGGTCAAATGGGCAGTAGAGCTCGGGGCTTATGATGTGGAGTTCGAACCCCGGAAAGCCATCAAAGCACAAGCTTTGGCAGACTTCATACAAGAATCACAAACTCTGCCAGAGGAGGAACAGAGCTGGAAAATCTTTGTGGATGGTTCTGCTACCAAGGATGGTTGCGGAGTGGGAGTGCTGGTAGAATGCCCAGGAGGGCAGGACATGCAGTATGCCATCAAGTTAAACTATTCCGTGTCTAATAATGAAGCAGAGTATGAGGCTCTAATACGGGGCATGAACATAGTGAAAGAAGCCGGGGGAAGTGATTTAGTAGCCCACACCGATTCGCAATTGGTGTTCCAGCAATTTGGAGGGACATATGAAGTAAAAAAGGAATCATTGTTCAAATACTTAAGGGAGATCGCCAAAATCCAACTATCCTTTAACAAATTTGAGCTGAAACAAATCCCGAAGGAGGAGAATGCTCAAGCAGATTACCTAGCCAAGATCGCCAGCTCTTACCCGCTCTTGCAGCCGAGAAGAATAACTTTGTTGGTAGCAGAAAAGTCAGTCGGGGTAGCAGAGGTGGCAGAGGTGGAAGAAGCTGACGACTGGAGAACTCCCATCATAAATGAGTTAAGAAAAGTAGAAACATTGACGTGCCCGAAGTGGACTAAAGAAACCTTGAAATATTACCTCATAGGCGAGCAGCTCTACCGACGTTCGTTCTCGCAGGCATACCTACGGTGCTTAAATAAGGAGGATGGATTATATGTGCTGCGAGAAGCGCACGAAGGATGTGGAAGTGATCACGTAGGATCAAGAACATTGACTCGAAAGATCCTACGAGCAGGATACTTCTGGCCCACTATGAATGCAGATGCCAAGGAGTTAGTGCAGAAGTGCCACAGTTGTCAGATTCATGCATCTCTGATTCACAGCCCAGCTGAAGAGTTGAGAACAATGCATTCCCCATGCCCTTTCGCTCAATGGGGGGTGGATTTAGTGGGACCATTGCCGTTGTCTAAAGGACAGAAAAAATTCTTGATAGTGGCTATTGATTACTTCACGAAATGGGTGGAGGCTGAGCCATTGGGAAAAATTGACGAACAGAATGTCATAAGGTTTTTGTGGAAACAGATCTGCTGCCGATACGGGATACCCCGAATCCTGGTTTCAGATAATGGCACGCAATTTTGTGGGAAGAAGATTAAAGCTTGGTGTACAGAGATGAAGATTACCCAAAGGTTTGCGGCAGTAGCTCATCCCCAAGCAAACGGCCAAGTAGAGGTCACTAACAGGACTATCATCAATGGGCTGAAAACGAGGATAGAGACATTGAAAGGCAACTGGGTAGAAGAGCTGGATTCAGTTCTATGGGCTTACAGGACAACACCGAGGGTGGCAACAGATATGACCCCTTTCAACTTGGTATACGGAGCCAACGCCGTAATCCCAGCAGAGGTGGGTATGGAAACCCATAGGGTCATGACATTTGATGAAGAACAGAATGAGAAACTTATGAAAGAAAATCTAGATCTGCTCGAAGAAGAAAGAGAAGTGGCGCGGCTAAAAATTGAGAAATTCAAGAGCAAAATCAAAGCAGCATATGACAAAAGGGTGCGACCACGACGTTTGAACAAGGGAGATCTGGTCCTCAGGAAAGCTGATGCCCTAAAACCTAAGGGAAAGCTAGAGCCTAACTGGGAAGGACCGTATATCGTATCAGAGGTGTTAAAAGGGGGAGCTTATCGATTAATGACAGCAGAAGGAAAAGAAGTGGCCAGACCATGGAACATTGACAACCTTAAAAGATATTACGCCTAGAAGAAGCAAGTAAGAAACACTCCCTAAATTTGGAAATCTGCCCTAGAAAGCAGCCGCCTTAGCAGAGGTAGACCTCCGGGTCTAGCATATCTCTGACTAAGGTTGGTGGGGCCAGAAGTCAAATCTGCCCTAGAAAGCAGCCGTCTTAGCAGAGGCAGACCTCCGGGTCTAGCACATCTCTGACTAAGGTTGGTGGGGCCAGAAGTCAAATCTGCCCTAGAAAGCAGCCGCCTTAGCAGAGGCAGACCTCCGGGTCTAGCAGATCTCTGACTAAGGTTGGTGGGGCTAGAAGTCAAATCTGCCCTAGAAAGCATCCGTCTTAGCAGAGGCAGACCTCTGGGTCTAGCACATCTCTGACTAAGGTTGGTGGGGCCAGAAGTCAAATCTGCCCTAGAAAGCAGCCGCCTTAGCAGAGGCAGACCTCCGGGTCTAGCACATCTCTGACTAAGGTTGGTGGGGCCAGAAGTCAAATCTGCCCTAGAAAGCAGCCGCCTTAGCAGAGGCAGACCTCCAGGTCTAGCACATCTCTGACTAAGGTTGGTGGGGCCAGAAGTCAAATCTGCCCTAGAAAGCAGCCGCCTTAGCAGAGGCAGACCTCCGGGTCTAGCATATCTCTGACTAAAGTCGGTGGGGCCAGAAGTCAAATCTGCCCTAGAAAGCAGCCGCCTTAGCAGAGGCAGACCTCCGGGTCTAGCATATCTCTGACTAAGGTCGGTGGGGCCAGAAGTCAAAGCTGCCCTAGAAAGCAACCACCCTAGCAGAGGCGGCCCTCTAGGCCTAATACCTCTCTGATTAGGGATTGGTGGGGCCAAGCTCGGCTCACTTTTAAAAGAATCGATATGCTCACTCATGAATAATAAGTACGTACTGCCCCTTTATTGCAGAAGGAGAAGGAAATTGGTTGAAGGAATGGCAGAAAAGTGGAAGCAAGGAGGAGTTTCTAAAATTAACTACTTTGGGAAGAGGATCAGAAAGCAGAAGCATCGTTTGGGAAGATGTCTTTCAAGTATCAATATTTCTAATACAACTTTCTTGTTTTTACTTAAGTTGATGTATATGGATTCTCTGTCCTAATTCATGTTTTCTGCTTATAAAGATGGATTACTACTGATTCCAGCTATGTTTGGTCACATACGTCTCGTGTTAATATTTTTACAAGCTGCAATAAGTTAGTTTTAAATAATGGGCAAAAGGTGAAATTAAAGCAGAATACACAAAACATAAATAAGATCAGCTTGATAATATCGCAAAATGAATCAGGAAAGCAAGCATATTGTCTAAAGCAAGATAAATGTGTGTCCCCATGGACAAAACAGAATTTAAAAATTGTTTAGTACATCCATCAAATTAGTTTAAGAATCAGCAGGAGGGTTCTGGTCAGAAGTCTCGACATCAGCAGAGTCGGGGATGATCGGGAGGTCCACAGAAGGAGGCTCCATCAGACCTTCAGAAGGACGCTCGAGAGAAACGTCGACAGCAAGAGCAGCCTCGGAGGAATCCCCGCTTAAAACTATCAAGTCCACCGACTCTTGCAGTGATGCGGTGGCAGTAGGGGCAGTCAGAGCTGGACCTGCTAAGAGAGGGAACTTGCAGGAAGAAGGGTCCACGGGAGCAAATGCCTCAGACGGGGTAGAGCACAGCTTAGCGTACGCCCTCTGAAGGACTGGCAACCACTAAGGGGAGTCAGGATCCTCCAGAGGATCTCCTTCAAAATAAGGAGATGATGGCATGTCGTCCAGAGGTCCATTGAAGTCGAAGGTCCCCTCGAAGCCTTGATCCTGAGCTTGTTTCTGCGCCGCATCAAAACCATAGCCATAGTAAAATCCAATGTGAGGGCAGAAGTCCACCAGAGAGCTGGTGCTCTTAAGATAAGCCTCCTTCAGACGTGTAATGACTTCCTCCAAGAAGCTCTGGCCTGCAGCAGTCATATGCAAATTTTTCTTGCAAGCTTCAATCCCTTTAGAGAATCTCCGGAGGCCATACTCCCGAATGCGTGCCTTCTCATCAGAAGCCTTCTTCTTCCAAAATTCAACTTCCTTTTGGGCCTCGTCATCCACCTGCCGCAGAACTTTGATCTCCTCCTCCAGCTCCACCAACCTCGGCTTCAGCGCCTTCATCTCCTTCTCTTGCTCTGCCAGTTTAAACTTGAGCCCTGAGATCTCATTGTCTTTCTCCAAGATGAGAGCAGCCGAGTCTGTGTCTGTTCCCACTCTAGATTGCAATCTAATAAAGTGGACCAGAGACTACAGTAACAAACAGTGATTCGTCAGCACAAGCAGTTGTGTCTAACATTTGAACCACAGAGCACTCAGAGAGAATTCCAAAGAGGCAAGCAAAATTCAAAACTGAGCAAGGATAACATACCTTCAGAAGATAGTTAGCACCCATACAAAGCTCATTCTCTTGAGATATTCGCCCAAGGGAATAGTTGTCAGCGGGAGTGAGGCAGAGCTGGAGAAACCGACGTGACTCCTCTGCAGAAAGCTCCAGCAGAGACTTAGGGAGCTCCAGAGTGAACGCATCGTTAGCAGAGGTCCTCACTCTGTTCGACCTCGACCGATCCTTTGGGGGAGGAGGAGGTGCCTCATGACCACCTCTGGAAGGAGAGTGGCGGCGCTGGCGTCGAGCCTCAGGAAGTGCTTCGGCAGAACTCTGTGGTCGCTTCCCCTTATCACCTCTGGGGCCGGAAGGGGCAGAAACAGCGCCGCGAAGCTCTGCAGCTGGCATATCCCCCGAACGAGGAGGGGGAGGAGAACCAAGATCCCTACGGGGCAGAGCCCTCCTCCAAGCAGGTTCTACATCAAAAATTAGCATAAGTTGTGAACAAGAAGCGCCAAGACAAAAGATAATATAAAAGGAGTGATAGAAGAAGAGGAATACCAAACTCAGAGGGAAAACTGGTTTCTCCAGAACAGAGGCCAAAATAGGATAAAACAGAAGACTGTTCAACTAAGCTAACTACATCAAAGGGACCTACAGTATGTACAGAGGAGTTCAGCTCCTCAATTATTGCTCGATCAGAAGGAGGACAACTGATATAGAACTCTTTCTTCACCAAGGGTTTGGTGTATAGCCAAGAACCAGTGGGGAAATCCCAAGTATCGTCTCCAGAAATGAAAAAATAATCTTCTTTCCAATGCTTATCCCGACTCTGAGGCTTGCCTAGGAAATGAATCAGACCTCGAGGGTCAGCGGTAACATAAAAGAAAGGAGGCTTATACTTAAGGGGAAAATTAAAGAAGAAGAGTTCTGCAGTGGGGTTCCCACCATTACCCTTCAAAATAATAAAAAATCCTAACATTAAACGAATGGCAGAGGGAGTGAACTGGTTTAAGGGAACCTGAGAAAAGAATGATAATCTACAAAGGTAAGGGTTCACAGGGAAGCGAATGCCAGCTCTCATCTGAGCCGACCAGAAGGCCAACTTACGCCCAGAGAGGAAGTTAGGTCTATGATGCGCGGCGGGGCAGTATATACAAAAATTCTGAGGAATGTCATAAACCAAGCGAAGAGTATCTATGCGATCGGGAGTAAAGGCGGAGCGCTGGCTAACAAAATCAAAGTTGGGGTCAGAGGCGCCATAACTTATGGGATCTACACTGGCGGCAGAAGCCTCCTCTTCGGGAGAAGAAGAAACCCTCGTTGAAGAGGAGGAAGAAGATTGGTCGCTAAGAACAGGAAAAACGGAGGGGGAACCTTGTACAAGGGCTTGAGGAGCGGAAGAGTCAGTTTCTAGATTGGAGGAAGCCATGGAGGAGAAAAAGGAATGAAACGGAGAAGATAATTTCAGGAATCGCTAGAGAATCCCCATACAACAGCCACAAACACCCAACAAAACAAAAAACAGCCACAAGTCCAAAGCTTAGATTAACCACACCCAGATTCACAAGTCCACTGCACATACACCACAAAGAACAACAAAGCCCAAGGTCAGAAATTACCTCTTCTCGCCATGGAAAAACCAACGCAAATGAAGAAGACAGAGAAGAAGGTTCACCGGAAAAGAATCGCTAGAGGTTCTCCACACCAGAATCGCCGGAGAAGAAGAAATCACAAGAAGAAAGAAGAAAGTAAGAAAGAAGAGAGAGAAAACAAAAATTAGGGCAAAATTTTTGAATATATTGCATCGGGAAGAGGCGCGACGTTTTACATCCCACGGCTGGATGACTAACACGTGTAGGGATAAGATTAAACATGTCAGTTATGACGTTTGAAAAGCGAACCGAAAGGACACCGACTGTTATAATGCCTGACACACCAAGAAAAAGGACAGAAGCGCGTGAGCTCAGACTTCACACCTATGCCCATAAGATAAGAAGGAAAAGACCGGAAGTGCTGCAGTCGACCAGCTCTGCCAAACCAGATCTGCTCGACCACACCAGGGGGAGTAGCTAAGGGGAAAATTAGCTCTCTGACTGAGAGGAGAAAAACCGGAAGTGCTGCAGTCGACCAGCTCTGCCAAACCAGATCTGCTCGACCGCACCAGGGGAGTAGCTAAGGGGAAAATTAGCTCTTTGACCGAGAGGAGAAAAACCGGAAGTGCTGCAGTCGACCAGCTCTGCCAAACCAGATCTGCTCGACCGCACCAGGGGGAGTAGCTGATGTGGGAAGGATGAGCCTATAAATGTTTTGGAGGAAAAAGATCATGAAAAATGCTGGCACCATTACCCCGAAACACCTAAACTCCTGGAATTTGTAAAATGACAATATGACAGAATTGCCCTCACATGAATGCAGAACTGCTTCTGTGCAGACGTGGAAGCAGAAGTGAATGAGAGAAGAAAAGCTCGAAGCGAAGAGACTCTGCGTAACTACAAGTCGGCAGAGCTCATCTAGCGCAGACGTGGGAGCAGAACTGGAGGAGAAAGGAAAGGTCAGGAGCAGGAATGTTCCACGTGATCATAAGAACAGCAGAACTCCCCTGACGCCGACGTAGAAACAGAAGTGAAAACTAGAACACTCTGTGACCACAGAGGAACGGAACTCGCAGAAAACGATGAGAAGCGGAGGCAGATACATCACACAACCCAAAGAGGCCGCGAAGGTACTAAAAATCCTACAAGGCAGAAGTGGCGATACCATAACAAGAGGCAGCCGAACGGATTCCATAAGCTCGAAGTAGAGGATAATAATTCATAGCACAATGATGAGCATCCTAGATGAGTAGCTGACATGGCTATAAAGGACAAAAGGCACAATATCTCCTCCTTAACAGAAAATGGAAGATTCTGGAAAAGAAGTGGTGTACCCTTGGCAATGAAGAAAGTACCTTGGAAAAGAAATAGAAAACATAGCTTCACCAACAAGAAAATACAATGGAGAAAGACAGAAATGCCCTCCTTAGAGGAGAGCTAATATAAATAGGAGAAAATTGTATACTTAGAGGGACTGAACATTTTTCTTTTGGAATACAAGTAAACTTTCCATCTTTCTTTTCTAGCAAGTCATCACTCTTGTTTTGTGCATATTGTCATTGATCTACACTAAATATTAGCAATTTTGAGTATTGTGTTTTCCATCTACACAACAAGACTGATTTGAATTAATGCTACAATGTTGCTTATAATGTTCTTATCTTGCCATTTTGGTATTAACGTTACTTCTTAAAACGGTGTGTTTTTGGACTCACTAATGTAAAGACTGAATACAAGCTACAATAACAAAACAATAACACTAATTCAACCACCAAATAGAGAAGTAAGAATAACATAAAAATTGCATAATGGACTCAGAAATATAAAGCAAGAAGCTGCCATATTCTCAAATTAATATCAATAAAGTGCAAAATCCATTAAAAATAGCTATTCCAACTGCCAAATTCAATTCATCACAAACATTCCAGCAACATTTCTTACATTGTGCCAAATTCATCACAAAATGCCAATAATTGTGCCAATTTACAAAATGCCAACAACCTGGATAATAATTAAAGTATGCCAACAGTTTTACAAAGTGCCAACAATCACATCAATTTTGCCTAACAAGACTCTGATTAATCACATTCATTTTACCAAGTTTCAGACCCCTCCAATTTCCTTAAATGCAATTTCCACTCACAGTTTTCCCCATCACACCTCACATAAACCCTGCTCTTATCATTTCTAACCGTTCTCAAACTTCTTTTATTATAGCATGTGACTGAACAACTTTTTTGAATTCAATTTTGGAACTAAATAACATTCCTAAAGCAACCGAGGGGTTAAACATGGTTGTTAGGTTGAAAACAGGGAATTGATCTTCACGGTTTTAATCATCAAAAATTCTGCCCTCATTAAAATCATCACCTGCAGACTCAACTACATCATCCTTACTAGAGTCACTACCATCTTTATTAGACACATCATTAGAATTTTCTATGTAAGCTTCATGAATTTGTTCATCTAAATTTTCCCTCACTTCAGCACTGCCATTATCATCACTCATCATCCCCAATAACAAAATCAGGGTCCTCAGATAGGTCATCAGTTTCATCTTCCTCATTTTCAGATTCTATAGGTGTCATTCTTCATTTTCTCCCTCATGAGGTTCTAACTAAGTATATAGGTATCTTTTTATTTTTTAAATTTTGCATTAAGAGAATCTTAAGATCTTCATCGCTCAATATTAACTTAAACCCTTTGTTCAGAATGGTGTGGAATCTAAAATTTCTAGCCCCATGAGCTCTTCTAATCAGAACATACTTCTTCAAATCATTTATTGTCAAGACAGAGGGTTTCACATCCCTAAGAACAACTCCCCCCCCCCATATACCGTGCACAAGGTAAATTCCTAAACTCATCCCCAAAATTAATTTCCGCAGTCAAACACTCCTTTTTGGCATCTGTGTGAAAGCAATAAAGTAAAAAATAATCACACATCACTATACAAGACAAAGAATCTGTGTTTTTAAGACACATGGGCCACACATGTGTTTTTCAAGGTGGATACATATGGACCACAAATAAAAAGGAATAAAATATCATATACACTACACATATCATAGTTGTACACAGTCCAACAACCAACCAACCACACACATAAATACCAACATTTGATATGCTATATACAGTTTCAATCAACATTCTCTCAGAATTGAATATACTATATACAATTTCCAACTCACCTTCGAGAGCCTTTTCTCTCTCATTTTCCCCAGATGCACCAAGTTTGACGAGCTTTCAACTGATATCGGATTTCGGGGTCCATTTCCTCCATTCTTGACAACATTTAGGGCTTTTCACCGCTTCGAGCGCCTCTGGGGCTTTACAGGAATCAGAGCTTTACGAGTTTGTTTTCTGGGTGGTTTATCGTGATTTGGGGGCTCCATATCGAATTTAGGGTTCTTGAGTTCAAGATTTGGCGATTTGGAGTATTTTTGATCAAGTTCGATTTGGGAAATTTTAGGACTTGGGGTTTTTGGATTTGATTTAATGATTTTCCTAATTTTTAGATTTTATTTTCTGGTTTTGATTTTTTTTTTCTGCAATTACTAATGCAGCATTGATTGGAATTATTTTATATGAGAAAGTTATGCCACATGGGCAAGAAATTACACATCAGCGCACTCCGGTCGGAATCTTAAGATCCGGGACTAGTGTGTCGCACTCGCTGGAGATTTGCCGGAAAATCGTGATTCTAGTGTAAAAAGGACTCAAATTGGACAGTTTCAGACTTAGTGGGATTTCAATTGATTTTTGGATTTTTAATGGATTTAAATTGGATGGTTGCTTTTTAACGGAACTAAAATTGAATTTTTTTCTAGATTATTTGGTATAATGGTTTTGTGCCAATATTTTCAAAGTTAAAAGGAATGAATTTCCTTGTCATAAAATGAGACAACCTTAGTGGTCATTCCTTGGATCTATTCACTCTTCAGTATATATATGTATCAGTAACTTAATTGTCGATAATCTCTTAAAGATTTGAACCAATCCATCAACATTATTTTATTAATTATTGGGGCCACTAATCTGTGTATCATCAAGATTCTCGCGTTCCCACATGACTAGGTAAATTATATAAATAGTTGAAAAAGCTATAGAATAGCCACATTAAGATTTGAATTATTTTATATTTCACAATTTTAGAATCTTATGATTAATGTATATATCACAAAAACTTTTTTACACGGGTTACGGATCTTAATTAGCGGTGTGGATTGCTTCTACGTGCATCCAAGCACAACTATAGTTTTTGTGTGTCCACATCCCACCTGATCATATAATCATAGAGTTGGTCTCTTATGAGACTGTCTCACATGCGACCAAATTCAAGTATGTCTTTTATAGGTATAAGTATGTGTTTTTCAGTTATAAGTATGTGTTTTATAAGTATATTTTTACAGGTATAAACATGAGTTTTAAAAGTATATCTTTTACACTCATAAGTATGTCTTTTTTAGCTATAAGTATGTGATCTGGAATTCCGTCTCATGTGCGACGGTTGCACGCGAGTTTTGTTGATAATCATAAGGTATATTTACATTTTATTTGTTTAGTGAAAGATATTAGTTGTATGTTTATAAGATAATAGTTGCATATTTATTAGGTACTAGCTAGTTATATAATTCAAATATGTGTTTACAACTTGTTTAATGAAAAGTATTGTTCGTTTTATCTAAAAGTATTACTTTGTTTAATTTTGTTTCAGTGAAAGATATTATTTATATTACCTAAACGTATTACTTGTTATATGTAGATGCATAACTTGTTTATCACAAAGGTCCAAATGTATTATTTATATATATTTAAATGGGATTACTTTAATTTGTTTATAAGATCTTAGTTGTATACTATTTAAGATATTACTTATTTTGATTTACTTTATTTTAGTGAAATATATTACTTAAAAGATTACTTGTTCCATGGTAAGATATCACTAGTTTAACTTACATGTACTATTCACATACTTAAAAGAGTTAGTTTCCTGTGCAATTGGTGCACATACAATTCGGGTTGGGTTCGGGTCGACTGGATCTGTGCATTTTTTTTCTTTTTTTTTTGAATTTTATTTTTTCGCTTCAGGTTGTTACCTTTATGTTATATGCGTGTGACCTTTATGTTATATAAGTGTGACCTTAACAATGTCACATCCTTGCAACATAAATGTAACAACCTGAAGCGAAAAAAAAAAAAAAACTCAGGTGCACGGATCTGGGTTGGATCGCCCCAATTGCACTAATACAGATTCGTACACCTGGTGCACAAGATTATTTGCGAAGAGTTTTTGATATAAGAATATAGTGATACAATGCTCTTATATAGCAAAGCAGCTTTGTGGCAACTATTAATGTTTTGCCGACAATATCTTTGTTGTAAAATATTTTTGTAACAACCATCAACAACATTTTATTGTCGCTATAAAGCTTTGTTGTTGTAATCAATAAATAAATAAATATATATATAATATTTTAAAATTGATAAACTAATTTTCCCGCCTAAAATACTTTCTACAAAAAAAGTTAGTTAGAGAAAAAAAATTAAAAATAAAACATTTTTTAGCTTATCAAGTAAGAAAAGTTGGCTTTACATCTTTTTAAATATATAAATCATTGTTTAAATTAAATGTTTTTCATTTAATTTTATTCATTCAATATTTTGTATATAGTCTATTTAATTTTAAAATTATAAGTTTAATATTGGATGACAATGTGAAAACATTTTTTGAAACAAATTAAAATTTCAATTAAATAGTTTCTTTATTTTAAATTCATTTTAATGTATGATGTATCTAAAATTAAATATTTGTATTTATAACTTTATTTTATGTATTTTTTATTTTGTAAATGTAATTTTGATATAGGCCATGCGATGGGGTATGAGATATTTTTTAACAAGTTAAGATTTTAAATTAAATAAATTCTTCATTTAAAGATCGATATAATGTACCAAACAAATCTATGATTTGTAATTTTGTTGTCCTATTTTATGATTATAATAAAAATATAAAATATAATAATATATATATATATATATATATTTGTTGATAAGGATTATGATATAAGGAAAGAAAGAAGAAACATGTCTATTATATATGAGTTAGTCTCCTGTGCAACTGATGCACATATAATTCGGGTCAGGTCGAGTCCGGGTCGACTAGGATCCGCACACTCTTTTTTTTAATTTTATTTTTCACTTCGAACTGTTATCTTTATGTTATATGGGTGTGACATTTATGTTATATAAGTGTGACCTTTATGTATAAATGTAATGACCTTTATATACTCTAACTTAGAAAAAAAAAAAGAATCTTACAGTCTGAAGATTATAATAATTGTACATAAAGGTCACAACAATACAACATAAAGGTCTCAATGTGAAGCGAAAAAATCTGAAAATCTTCATTTTTTCCTAAGTTACTGAACATAAAGGTCATAACATTTATACATAAAGGTCACACTTAAATAACATAAATGTTACATCCTTACAACATAAATGTAACAACCTGAAGTGAAAAAAACAAAAGAGGAAAACCCAGGTACGCAGATCCGGGTTGGGTCGCCCCAATTGCACGAATCCAGATCCGTACACCTGGTACACAAAAGCATTTGCGATTATAGATAAATTTATATACCATTCAATTTGAATTAAATAGCTATAAGTTGTATAAAATGGAAGTTAAAAGTTTTTAGTTATGCATCTACATAATATAATATTTATTATAGAAAAACTACTTTTTCATATTGACCCCAATATCTGTTTTTAAAGTCGTTTTTTTTTTTTTTTGATAAATTTTATGATAAGAACTTCACAAAAAAAAAAAATCTCACTCTTTAAATTTTATGTATTTAAACATAAACGTTTATAGTTTTGTAAAGTTAGAAGCATTATGTATAAATATTTTACATTAGAAGTATATATTTGTATTATGTAATGCAAGAAGTATTCTCTATGGAAGCTAATAATTAGAAATACTCAATTTTTTAATTTTAAAAAATACAATTGTGCTTGATAAAATATCAACTCTTTTCAGTCCCCACTCAACCGAAGCAGAGCAGTCTACCAATTGAAGATTTTGAGTGCTCTTGCTTCCCACAGTCGAAGATTTATGTTCATTAACCTTTTTATCACTGTGTGGATAGGTTGTTTTAGGTGTCACAGTTGAAGGGTAATCGTCTTACTGTGTTTTGGTCTTGTGTAGACAACATCCTGTGTCGATCCTGTCTAGTTGCTGAAACCTAAGAAGGGAGTAAGAACTTTAGTAGGCTTAGGTTTATCCTTAGAGTGTTTAGTAGGAAAAAAGTCTTGTAAATCTAAACTCTAGTGGATATCCTCCTTGCGAAGGAGAAGAGAGGACGTAGAAGACTTACACCACCTTCGAGCCTGAAAAGAAGAAGGAAGAGCTTGCTGCAACCTCAAGAATATTGGAGTTCACAAGATGAATGCAACAGACTCCACCCCTTCTGTATCTTTTAATTTTTCTGCACTGCACTTTCTTTCTTTTCAATAAGTGTTCAACCCTTCAGAACACAACTTTTAGGTTTCTTTTTTTTTTTTTGAGTTCTTTGTAGATCAACTCTGATACAAAACTGCATATGCTCTGATACAAAGACCTTCAAGTGATATGAAGAAAATAAAAAAAAATAGAAAAGGGAGCAAAAACAGAAGACTCCAAGAAAATAAATAAAAATAGAAAAGGGAGTAAAAACAGAACACTCCAAGAAAAAAAAATGGAGCAAAAACAGAAGACTCCAAGGAAATTAAAAAAAAAAGAGGAAAATCAAAAAAAAAAAAATTAAAAAAGAGCAAAAACAGAAGACTCTTTATTTTACCTAAGGGGAAAATTCTTTCTAAGTAAGTTACAACAACTTTTCTGTAAGGTTTTGTCATCATCAAAAAGGGGGAAATTGTAAGAAGAACCCTTGAATTGTTTTGATGAGAAAAAACCCACTGTAACCTACTTCATTTTGTATCTTAGTTTTATTCCTCATGTCTTGTTTTCATATTTTAATAAATAGCAAAGATTCTACCCAAGGTCTTCCATTAGCACTTAGATACTGCAAGCTGGATGCAACATGGAGAGAAGGAAGTCTTTATTCAGCAAGCTCAACTTGGAAGAAGTCAAAGGAGAATTGTTTTGCTGCACGCTGGACAACTAGGCGCTGCAAGCCAAGGATGCAGCGAGACCTAGATGCAGTGAGAAGAATAAGTTGCAGTGCGCGACATGCCTGAACTCAAAGACAAAACAAGGACATTGAGCGAATAGGAAGCTGCCACCTGGCCTGGATGACCGCCTGCAACCTGCAACAAAAAGGACAGCCGCATTTAATGGACCTGTTGCCAACGGAGGAGGTTGTCTCCTACCTTTTCACGTGCGCATTAAAAATGTCTGTACCATGAAGATCATGAGGATCAAGAAGAAGAATGTTGTGCGTCCAGATCGAATCAACAAGGAATATACCTGTGCGTGAATGGATCAACGGTCAGGATGCAGCAGCAGAAGACAAAGGCTTACACTAAGACGCATGGAATGTACACCCTTCGACTGGTGCATTTGCACAACTATAAAAGAGAAGTGTGAGGACGAAGAGAAGAGAGGACTGAAAATTTGAAGATCGCGCACTGATATTTCAACATACATCGATTCAAGCTTAAAAGAAAATATCAACTCTTTTCAGTCCCCACTCAACCGAAGCAGAGCATTCTACCCACCGTCGAAGATTTGTGTTTATTAACCTTTTTATCACTGTGTGGATAGGTTGTTTTAGGTGTCACAGTTGAAGGGTAATCGTCTTACTGTGTTTTAGTCTTGTGTAGACAACATCCTGTGTCGATCCTGTCTAGTTGCTGAAACCTAAAAAGGGAGTAAGAACTTTAGTAGGCTTAGGTTTATCCTTAGAGTGTTTAGTAGGAAAAAAGTCTTGTAAATCTAAACTCTAGTGGATATCCTCCTTGCGAAGGAGAAGAGAGGACGTAGAAGACTTACACCACCTTCGAACCTCTATAAAGTCTTGTGTATGTTTACTGCTTTCTGCATTCATCTCTTTATCTTGCTGCATCCATCATCATAGCTTTATGTCTCTTTGTGCTTAAGTGTTAAAACTGGTCTATTAACTTTCTTGTTTAAAAGACTAAGTATATTTGCTGAACTCTCTTTCAAACATATTCCGCTGTGCAAAACTCTAAGTTCTTAGGCTGCAGCTGTTAATTTGCTGCAAGCAAAACACATTATCTGCAAACTTGCTGCAAGCATCGATAGCTTACAGCAGGTTGCAGCGAAAGAGAGCAAAAGAGGAAAAAGCGAAAAGGTTCATTCACCCCCCCCTCTGAACCTCTGTAACCACTTGGGACCAACACGATGTAATTGTGGGAAGTATGCCAAAGTTTGAGTTTTCGAGCAGCCTGGAAGTGAGGGATGCATATTTTAAAGTTGCCCAGCTTCGTTGACAGAGAAACGATGTAATTTTTTTGAATGGATTGACGAACCACCTAAAGTGACTACTCCTATAACAAATCTGTCCAACAAGTTTGCCAAATTGAAAGGGAAATTTTCACAGCTAAAAGGAGAAAGAACGCAACTAGAAGCTGAAATGTAAATGATTTCAATTTAACTTGGCAGAATGGAGGAAAAATTTGGTGCTAAGGAAAAGAAGAAAAATTTGACCCTGTGCTTGGTTTTACTGGCTTGCTTCTCTGCAGTGCACAAATGGTTGCATGCATCCTACATAAACCTCATGATGTAATAGCCTAGCATAGGTGGTGTATGTCATTTTCTTATTTGCTATCTTATGTAATCAATCCACAATATGTAATAGCCAATGGACAAATTTTCATCTATCTACCTCAATATTTTAATGACTTGCACAGTTACATAACAAACAATTGCATAACAAAAAAGGGATGGCTTATATCAATAGTATAACCAATGTATTCTAATAAGTCTATTGACTTGTACCAATGTATTCTACTGACATTTTCATAACAAACAACCCATAACAAACAATTGCATAACAAACAATGCGCAGCTGATAACAAACAATTGCAAAACAAACTGTAAGAAGAAGCACTTGAAGATTTTGATGAGACAAACCGATGTAACATTACTGTCTTAATTTTATATATTTCCCATTGTGTTTTTAATAAGTAGCAAAATCCTGTTCTGAAGTCTTCCACTAAAACCTAGATCTAGAAGCTATAAGCAACAAGGAAAGGAAGAAGTCTGCCTACAGCGAGCCATACTTGGAAGAGTTTCAAGAGGAAAGTTTTTGTTGCATGCTGCATGCTGGAAGTTGCAACCTACAAGAAGCAGCGACTCTAGATGCAACACCTACCAATAAGTTGCAGCAATTGAAGTGAGGCATGTAAAGTGGAATCAACTTCGAAGTAATTAACATCCATTGCATGTTTCTGTAAGTACTAGGAAACATTAACTTCAGTTGAAGCTGCAGTGCTCGACAGGCCATTACATAAAGATGAATTTAAGGACAACAAGCGAATATAGAGCTGCCACCTGGCCTAAGTAACTGCCTGTGATCTGCAACAAAAGGACATCCGCATTTAATGACGCTGGAGCATAAAGAGAGCATGTCTCCACCTTTTTTAGGAGCATATTAAATGGGTGTACCTTGAAGATCATTGAAGATCAAGAAGGATAAATACTGTCCATCCAGATCGAATCAAAGAAGAATATTATTAAGCGCGAATGGATCAACGATCATGATACAACAACAAAAGAGAGGAGCTTGAAGGATGACATGTGGAATGTGCACTCTTCAACTGGCGCATTCCACCAACTATACAAGGAAGGAATGAGGCTGAAGAACACAAGGACTGAAAATTGAATCGCGCATTGAATCCATACTTACAACGATCATCAAGCATAATAGAAAATCAAGTGTTTTCAGTCCCTCACTCAACCTAGAAGTAAAATATTCCAGCATTGAAGAACTTTGGAGTGTTATATCACTATGTGTATAAGTTGTTTTAATTTAGGTGTCCACAGTTAATAGGAAAGAATCCTTGTTATGTGTTTTTGGTCTTTGTATAAACAACATCCTGTGTGGATCCTGTTTGTTTGCTAAAACCTCGAGAGGGAGTAAGAAAATTAGTAGGCTGTGTTCATCCTTATGTTGATTATAGTTAGGAAAAAATGTCCTGTAAATCTATAGTAATCTTCCTAGTGGATATCCTCCTTGTGAAGGAGAAGAGAGGACGTATAAGGGTTACACCACAATCGAACCTCTATAAAAGTCTTGCATTCATTTACTGCTTTCAGCATACATCTATATATTCTTGTTGTATGCATATTCCATGGCTTTTATGTGCTTATATGTGAACAAGCCTGCTGACTTAATAGTTAAAGGTTGGTATATTTGTTGAAACTCTCTATTACCTTAACAATTCCGTTGTGCATATACTCTATGAGTGAAAGTTGCAAGTAACTAGTTTGCTACAAGCTATACACCAGTCTGTCAAACTGCTGCAAGCAACGATAGCCTACAGCAGGTTGCAACAATAAGAGAAAAAACAAACAAGAAGAGAGGTTCATTCACCCCCCTCTGAACCTCTGTAACTACTTGGGACCAACATATACAATTACATAACTAATAAGTCTACTGACTTGCACCAATGTATTCTAATTTAGAAAACCAGCCAAAATATTAGTCTATTGTACTCCATCACAACCAACATATGAATGCAGAAATCAAAACATATAAAAAATATCATCCAATTCTAACTGGTGCAAACCCCAAAAACATCCAAGCTGAATTGCTAAATAGCCAAAACATTTCTTGCCTTTACCAGATGCATAATTTATTTCTTGCCTTTGAATTTATTAGAACTCTTATCCTTGTCTATGCTTGATAGATTGATAAACTTCTTGCCTCTTTGCTTGATCACAGGAATACTGCCTGTTGGGGTTGAACTCATCTCAACACTCGATATATATTTAGAATTAAGGAGGGCAGCTCATTGGAGGTGATGCTCTGATGTTGACTCTTTCAGGGAAAGCAGGTGGTGGAAACTGAATTAGAACATAACATTAGAAGTGTAAGCTAACAGTGTAAACAGAAATGATCTACTACAATTAAAAATGATCATATGAAATTGTAAGCAGGAATAAATACAATGTGCTCTTACATTAGAAGTTTCAGGCCTAACTGATTTTTGAGTTTGTGGTAGGGTGGGAAAATCAGCTGGTTGGGTTAACTCATCTGGTAATGAAGAGCTTGTGTTGTCAGCCTGATTCTTAGTTTGTTCTTAGATGGTGAAAACAAGTTATCAAAACATACTTTATAAATTATTAGACAAAATTCTTGAGATGACACAATAACCGACTCGAAAACCCAAAATCGACTGAAAAACCCTAAATCGATTGAATAGCCATAAATCAACAACAAAATCCTAACTCAATACATGCATACTAGTTAATACATGTTATAAAGATGATAAAGATGAAAACTAACCAGTGGGTTGAACGGGTTGACCTTTCCCGGATCGAGATTTCCCATTTTAAAGAACGGGTTGAGCCTTTGCTTGTAATGAACGAGAAGAGCCTTCAAAATCATTGGGTCTATCAAAAGCTTGCAACTAACAGGGGAATTTAGGTTCAAATTTAGGGTTTAAGGTTGGATTAGGGGTAATTTAAGGTTGGATTAGGGTTAATTTATGGTTCCATTTTGGAATTGGGGCTGAAGGGGTAAAATTTAGGTAATTGAGGATGAAGATCGACTAGGGTGGAGATGTCAATTAATGGACTCCTGCATCGCAGATGATGTTCTCCATTATTTTTGACGGCAGTAAGAGTGTAGGTTAAAATTTCTAATCCATGCGCCAAAATTGACCCAAGCCCATTCATACAGGTCTATAATTGAATTTTACCCTGCCCCACAACTTACTTAACACACATAAAAATGTACTGTCATATATGTAAGAAGAACCCTTGATGAATTTTGATGAGACAAAACCCGATGTAACCTATTATGTCTTAATGCTTAGATTTTCCCATTTTGTATTTCGTTTCAATAAGTAGCAAAGGTCTGCCTACGCGACATGGAGAGAAGGAAGTCTGCATAAAGCGAGTCACACTTGGAAGAACTAAAGGAGAATTGCTTTGTTACATGCTGGACGCTGGACGCTGCAACTACTGGATCCAGTGTGTCTGGATGCAGCAATCAAGAATAAGTTGCAGCAACTGAAGTGAGACATATCAAGCAGAATCAACCTCGAAGAAGGTGCAGTGCTTGACAGACCGAGACAGAAGGGATAAATACAAGGACGATGAGCGAATAAATAGCTGTCACCTGGTCTGAACCGCCTGCAAACTGCAACAAAAGGACAACCAAAATAATGGCACTAGAGCTTGAAAAAGAGGTTGTCTCCAACTTTTTCATGAGTGCATTAATTAGGGCGTACCATGAAGATTTTAAAGATCAAGGATGAAGAATATGCTTGAGCATGAATGGATCAATGGTCAGGATGCAGAAGAAGAAGAGATAAGCGGATAGGAAGACACGTGGAATGTGCACCCTTCAACTGGCGCATTCCAGCAACTATAAGAGGAAGGAGTGAGGCTGAAAGAAAGAGAGGACTGAAATTTTGAATTGCACATTTAACTTCAATCTTTCAGCGATCATTGAGCTTAAAGAAAAGCCCAACACTTTCAGTCCCTCACTCAACCCGAAGCAAAACATTCTACCATTGAAGATCTATTAGAGTGTCTTTGTTCAACCACAATTGAAGAAGTCTTTTCCACCCTTTATTACTATGTGTGTAGGTTGTTTTAATCGGTGTCCACTGTTGATAGAAGAAGAATCCTTGTTGTGTGTTTTGTTGAAGTCAACATCCTGTGTGGATCCTATCTAGTTGTTGAAACCTAAGAAGAGAGTAAGAACTTTAGTAGGCTTGTGTTGAGTCCATATAGTTGTGTTTTGTAGGAAAAAGCCATGTAAATCTAAAAGTTGTAGTGGATATCCTCCTTGTGAAGAGAAGAGAGGATGTAGAAGACTTACACCACCTTCGAACCTCTATAAGCCTTGTGTTTATCTTTACTGCTTTCAGCGTATATCTTTATCATCTTGCTGCATGCATTCATGTGGCTTTAATGTGCTTACATAAAAACTATTCTATTAACATATTAGTTAAAAAATTGATATATTTGTTGAACTCTCATTCAACATTACATTTCTACTGTGCAAAAACTTTAAAAGTTGTTAGGCTGCAGTAACTAGTTTACTGCAAGCAGAACCCTTAAACTGCCAATTTGCTGCAAGCAGCGATAGCTTACAACAGGTTGCGGCGAAAGAGAGAAAAGCGTGAAAAGAGAAGAGGTTCATTCACCCCGATACCTACCATTTGGGACCAACAAGTGATATCAGAGCGGGTTCGATTAAAAACCAACTCGTCTGGTTGCCTACCCAGATCCACCCTTCACCATATCTCTGCGTTGTGTCTAAGTGCTCTTTACTGATTTACTCATCATGGATTCTCTGCATGCTAAGTTACCTATGTTTACTATTGAGGATTATGATGACTGGAATATAAGAATGCAAACACACCTATCAGCTATGCACTATGAGATGTGGTATGTGATCATTGAAGGGCCTCCCACCATTACAAAGTCAAATCCGGTGTTTGCTAGAGAGAGAAGAGATGAGACCGCTGAAAAGAATAAGGATGCCGATAAAGGTATGGTTGCTGAAATTGAGCCACCAAGGATGCAGCCATATATTGAAATGCCCAGACAAAAATGGACTGCAGAAGACAGAAAAAGGTCTAATCTGGATAACAAAGCAAAGAACGTGTTGTTTCTCACCTTGGATAAATGAACATTCAGCAAGGTGAAGACAAACAAAACAGCTAAGGAAATATGGGATAAGCTGGAGCAGATGGGTGAAGGAATATAACTCACCAAAGATAATAAGATATCTACTGCCACTCAGATGTTTGAGTTGTTTGAAATGAAAGCAAATGAAACCTTAGAACAACTCGATCTGAGGTTTACTAAAATAGTGAATGAGCTCGAGTCCTTAGGAAAAAGTTACTCACAGAAAGAAAAGAATACGAAAGTTCTCAGAGCGCTGCCAGCTGAGTGGGATAGCAAAACCACTGCTATGCGTGTCTCTATGGATCTAAAATCCATGAGTACGTTCGATCTTTTTTCATATCTCAAGGCGTTTGAATTTGATATTAATAGAAGAAAGAAAGAACAAGAAGAAGACGATAGTAAAATTACTGCTCTTATTGCTAGGAGCCCAAAGGAAAACTCTGCTGCAACCAAGACAATAGTTACAACAGAATTTGCTGCAGTTGCAGAGGATGACATGACACTGCTTCTGAAGAAATTCTCAAGGTTTATGAGAAAAGGCAACTAGTCAGGGGGAAACTTACCTCGAAAAACAAACTTACAACAGCAGCCACAACAAGAAAGACAACAATCTCAAGATACAACAGAGTCAATATATTTGTGCAACAATCCACAGATATCTCGCCTGAAGTTAGAGCAAAAAGGAAAGAGAAAACAAAAATGGAAAGACAAAAGCTATGAGTGTTATTTGTAGAAGCTGAGAAAGCTAAAGGAGCAAATACATCCACTGAAATTCAAGAGGGCTCTTCACCGGAACTAGACTCAAATGAATCCATTTAAGACGACGAAGCAATGATCTACCTAATGGCGCAAATTAAGGAGGATGCAGAAGAAAAGGTAATCTTTAAACCTGTCTCTTCTAAGTCTGATGATATTAGAATGGATAACTTTGTAAGACAACTTCTTAGCGATTTTGAGAAAATTAACTCTAAGAATGAGGTACTGAGAAAGAAGAATAAGATGCTGAAACAAGAAAGCAAGAAGCTTGCAGAATGGAAGTATGAGAAAGAAATAATGGAAGAAATGAGTGAAAACAAAAGCGAGGAGTGCGCCAAACTCAGAAACAAAGTGAGGGAACTTGAAGTTGAAGTAATCAAGCTCAAATCCACTATAAACCTGTTCACTTGAGCTTCAGAAAATCAAGAGATTACATAAATTAACAAAGACATTAGAGGTTAGACTTAGGATAGGATACTGCAAGACTGATGAACCTCACAAAGAAAAATCAAGTGGAGACCCAAAGTTCATCACAGGAGAAGTTGTTTTTCTCAAAGAAAAGATGGAAGAGCTGGCGGTTGAAGATGATAAGCCTAAGTGTGATGCTATAACCTCAGTTGAAAAGAACGCTGAAAGCTGCAGCGTACTGCAGAATGACGCCACTGACAAAATTAAGTTACAGCAACAACAACGTTACAACACAGGAAAATGGAACGAGGAAGTGAAGTCCGACAGAGAGATTGAGATTTCATAGACAAATATCCCTATTCCCTAAAGAAAGAAGCAAAAACGAGCCTGACCCTACCAAGAAAGATTCTAAATCTAACTCCCTAGGACCCATACGTGTATGGGTACCTAAACTTTAATGATCAACTTGCAGGTACAGTCGCCAGGTAGCAGCGGAGATCCTTGGTATATTGATAGTGGCTGCTCTAGACACATCACTGACCACAAATCTTTTCTGAGCAATTTCAAGGAATGCAAAGGACCGAGAGTTGTTTTTGGGGATAACTCGAAAAGAAACACCTTGGGTACAGGAAGATTTATCAGAGGAGATGTACAAATCAACGATGTGTCATATGCGAAATGATTAAAGTATAACTTGCTGAGCATTAGTCAATTTTGTGACAAAGGGCATATGGTGGAATTCTTCCAAAACTAGTGCCTAATCAAAGATGCAGCAAGTAAAGAAGTTAAGCTTGTAGGAACAAAGAAAGAGAATGTATACCTTGTGGACTGGAACTCTTCAACAATGCAAAAGGTTCACCAGAAGAAAGTTGGTTATAGCACAAGAGAATGAGTCATCTGAACTTCAAGACAATCAACAAGCTGACCAGGAAAGGACTTGTGAGAGGATTACCCGACATTGCATACAAAAAAGATAGCATATGCGGAGCATGTCAAAAAGAAAAGCAGATCAAAGTATCATTCAAAGAAAAGTTGAAGCGATCATCGTTCAAGATCTTGGATTTGCTGCACATGGATCTCTTTGGCCCCATTGATCTTACGAGTCTGAGCAGAAAGAAATACTTTCTTGTAATCATTGATGATTACTTAAGGTTTTCCTAGACCATATTTCTAGCAAAGAAGTCAAAAATGCAATCAAAGCTACCAGAGTTCATGAAGAGGATTCAAAATGAGAAGTACTCAAATATTGTGAAGATTAGGACTGACAGAGGAACTGAATTTACTAATAAATTCATTGAGAAGTACTGCCTGGAAAAGGGAATTCAACATGCTCAACAAAACGAAGTAGCTGAAAGAAAAAACAGAACCCTCAAGGAAGTTGCAAGAACGATGCTTGTAGAAGCTGTCATGCCTAAAAGATTTTGGGCTGAAGCTACCAACACTGCATGCTACATACAGAACTAATGTCTAATCAAAAAGGAGCAAGACAAAACACCCTATGAAATTTGGCATGGATACTCTCCGAATATATCATACTTTCACATCTTTGGATGCAGATGCTATGTGATGAACAATGAAAAAGAACAACTCAAGCATTCAATGCAAAGACAGATGAAGCTGTATTTCTCGGGTATTCTTCCACGAGTGAGCCCTTTCGAGACTTTAACAAAAGAACTTTCATGGTTGAAGAATCTGTACATGTGGTCTTTGATGAACCACACTATAATGCAGTTGAGCTAGATGATCTGAAGAAGGAATCTGAAGGAGTCAATCCTAAGACTCAAGTTTCTTACATAGAGAGTTCTCATCTTCCCTATATTCTCTGAAAGATTTGATAAAGAAAGGAACTTAGATGCATCAACTTCAGATGCTGCAAGAAGGTTTCAACAAACCAAGATATATCGATACAATCTACAGAAGAACAACGTACAACTGAACAGGATGATGAACATCCCGAAGAAGAAGACTCTACTGCACTGCAACCTGAAGATGCTGAAGAAAGATAGGAGTACATAGATCCAGATAGAACATGGCTAAGAAATCACCCAAATGATCTCATCATTGGTGATCCAAGAGTCGGTATAAGAACAAGAAGAGCAATTCCTCATGAAGTATTGTTTGCATGCTTCATTTCACAAATCAAGTCAAAAATGATAGAGGAAGCACTTGAAGACATCAACTATATTCAAGCAATGCAGGAAGAACTAAACGGATTCCAAAGAAATCAAGTATGGAAGCTTGTACCCAGACCAACACATCAAGAAGTCATTAGAACCAAGTGGGTATTCGAGGACAAGCTAGATGAATCTGGATTAGTTGTGAGGAACAAAGCTAGGCTGGTTGCTAAGGGATATTGTCAAGAAGAAGGGATTGATATTGATGAGACATTTGCCCCCGTTGCACTCCTTAAAGCTATAAGAATCTTCCTCGCATATGCTACCTATTGGTCCCAAAACTGCTGCTGTAGGTAGGCTTAGGGGGGGGGGGGTGAATAAGCCTACCTTCTTTTTCCATTTTTCTTCTAACTCTTTCGGCTCACTTCTAATATCAGTAACCTTTTGGGAGGTTACTGATTAGAGTGGTTTGCGGAAGCATATTACTGAGTCGAGTAGAAGATGTGCATCTTTATAAGAGAGAGTGTATATATGCATGAAGTGCAGTAAGCATATAAAGACGCAAGGATGTATAGAGGTTCGAAGGTGGAGTAATCCTTCTACGTCCTCTCTTCCTCTACACAGGAGGGAACCTTTATTAAGCTGGTTGATTTACATAGACCTATCTATTACAACCCACCCTTAACAAGTAAGTAGCAAGCCTTCACACAGATACTTGCCTACTTTCCCTTTTTACTGCGCTTCTCTCTTTTGAGCTCTTCTCTCTTCTTTTGCGCTTCTCTCTGTGAGCTTGGATATTCTGATGTGCTCACTTCTTTTCTCTCTTGCACACACTATGCTTCTCTCATGCACGCCCCCATTTTCAGTCTTCAATCCTCCTCTTTATAGGGTGTGAAATCTGCCCGTTGAAGATAGACATATTTCCATCATTTCTGCATCGCACTCCTGACACACGCCAGCTTTTTGCTTTCCATGTGTTTTCTTCTGATTGACTCCTCTTTTCTTTTCTCTCTACCGGTAACTTCTTGTGTCTACCGGTAACTTTGACTTTTCTCCCCATGCCTGCTTTGCAGCTTCTTCCTCTGGCTTCACTCTGGAGCTTCCTCTTCCAGCTTGCTCTTTTTGGTGGCTCGAGGCTTCTGTAGCATGTTGTCTATGCAGTATGCTTTCGGCATGGTCTTCCAGGTAGTTTCCTGTCCCGCTGTGTTCTGCTTTGGCGAGGTTCCTTCCAGTAGCTCCCTGAAGTCAATAGTATCCTTATTAGTTCATCCGATTTTTTATAAACATTCTCTTCAGTATCCTTCCATTTGACACTTTCTCTATTTCTTTTAATCTTCTGCAGTAACTCTATTGCAGTAACCTATCCTAAGATTGATTATGCATATTAGAGTTATTTTAAGGATTTGTCTCATCAAAAGATTCTATAAATGTATCCAAAAATTTCCCCCTTTTTGATGATGACAAAACCTTTACAGAAGATCAAAAGAGTATAACCTCTCAAGCACAGAAAGCATATTTAAAATATGACATTATTTGGGCATACTACTTTTTTACACAAATCACATATAAGTCAAAAAGAAAGGGCACTAGGAATGAGCTTTTGAAGAACAAGAGACATTTTATAAAGGTAAAATACATTACAATGCAGTAAGCAACGTTACAATAAACATCCTATCTAAATTCATTCTTCTATTCTTCTTGCTCTTTCCTTTCTTTCTTTTCCTCTTTGGCTTCTTGCGTGCTTCTTTCTTGTTTCTTCCTCTATTATGTGAGGTTTGCTCCCAGTCGATTTTCTTTTTGATCGTGGAGGAGAATTGGAGTAAAGGTGAGGATGTCTCTTCGAAGAAGAAGGAACTAAGGTTTATACTCAAGAGTCGGTGAAAGAGCAGAGAAGTCTTGGTGCAGTAGCTTGCTGCAACTTTTCTTCTCGTACTTTTTCTCCAACTCCTGTGTCTGACCCCTTTTCGTCTTTCTTTTTGGACATAGAAGAAAGCTCACACAGTATATGGGCTCGCCTCTTCTGTTCTTCACCTTTAGGAAGACTTTTGATGTTCCTTAATCCTTCACAATTCTTCCCCCTTTTTGACATTATCAAAAATGAGCTAAAGCTCGGGGATCACTGGAGAGGGATTCCTCCAATTTAACCTCCAACGTCTCAGAGGAGACTGTTCGGTAAGACCTCAAGCATCCTCATGTCTTAGGTGAGAAGAGAATGCTAGAAGATCAAGTCTTCTTAGGAAGACTTGCTTAGCAAGTGTTAAGCGTGAGAGGTGAAAATATGAGGTTTGGGGTGTGCTTCGTTGATTATTTGCAGAGAATGTGTCTTTTGGAAGAGATGATAAGAAGGGTTTCCAACAATCAGGTTCCATGATGAACATAAGGATGAGAAAAGAGAGAGGATATATTTTTATGCTTTATGAAGAATAAGAGTGCATGTATTTATAGGGATAGAGATACTCCCTGTTGTAGTTTAGATCTTCAAGGATCTCATTAACTGCTCCGCCTGTTTCCAATAAAGGCGTTGACAGTTTCCACAGTTTTATGTCTTTTCTCCTTTGTTTGAGGTGACGTGGTCAACTGCTTGATCTCCACCTTTGGATTCTTCTAATCGTACGGCTGGAATTCTTTTAGGGTTTAGAAAAGGTAGTCTATTTCTGGAAAAGGTGATCTCCTTTAAATGTACGCAAGTTACCAAGAAGTATTTCCTTAGTAACTGCTTTTGACTTGCAACATCCAAGAGATCCCTTTATCCAGTGCCATGATGATAAATTCTGATGTCAAGTAACCTAGTGTCCAGTACATTGATGTCTAGCATCCTGATACCCAGGGACCTGGTGTTCAGCGATCTAGTGTCCAGCTTCTTGGTATTTAGCATCTTGTTGCCCAGCGACTTAGTGTTCAGCGATCTAGTTTCCAGCCCCTGGTATCTAGCATCCTGATATCTAGCGTCCTGCCACCCCAAGACCAAATTTCCAATTAGCCTGGTATCTAGCATACTGATGTCCAGCATCCTACTATACATCGAGCTAGTAATCAATGTCCTGGTATATAGCGTTTTTCTTCATCAGAATTTTATCTATTCCTTTTGAGTCCTTCTACCTTTTCTATTGACTCAATGACAAGTACTCTTGATTTCTAATAGCTTAGCATCCAATAGCTTGGTATCTAGAGTCTAGGTGTACAACATCCTGTTATCCCATGACCTATGTAACACCCCATTTTCAAGAAAACCTGCATTGCATATTTCACAAAATTTCTTTTACCTTTTAATTGAAAATGGTTTGAAGTGAACTATTATGTTACTTAAAGTCATGATTTAAGCATTATGTGGTACTCGATGATTTCTACGTATTTTGTGATCTGATGTTTCTTTCGAGATTTTAAAGTATTTTGCAGGATTGCTTACGGAGGAAACCGAGCTTGATCTCAACTCACTTGACAATCATGGATAAAAGTAAAAGATAAGATATAGATAAGTTTAAATGAGGAAAAATGATATTAGATTTTTTATGCAAAGATTTTCGTTTATGTCGTAAATGCTTTTATTTTATTAAGTTTATTCATGATCTCTATATGTGATTCCATGTGATAACATAATTTACATAAAATGTACTTAGTAAATACTTGTGTATAAATTATGTTAATGTAGTATTATATTATTATTATTATTATTATTATTATTATTATTATTATTATTATTATTATTATTATTATTATTATTATTATTATTATTATTATTATTATTATTATTATTATTATTATTATTATTATTATTATTATTATTATTATTATTATTATTATTATTATTATTATTATTATTATTATTATTATTATTATTATTATTATTATTATTATTATTATTATTATTATTATTATTATTATTATTATTATTATTATATGTAATGTTATTAATGTTGATCTAATATATATAGATGTGTACGTGTGTAATATATATGTGTAGATTATGTATGTATATTTAGTAATTATCTAAAGCACATATATATATATATATATAATTATTTATTTTGTGAGTATGAGAGATAAGATTAGGATGAAATTTGGAGAGATAAGCCAAGGTAATAGCCTTTCATACACTTACATGTGTAATATATCTATAAGAAGAAGAAGAAATCTTCTTCTCCCTAAAATCTCATCTCCTCTTTGCAAAGAAACGGGAGGAAAATTCTTACAGCTTGAGATTCAATTGGAGGGTAAAGATTTTATTTGCTTTCAAATTTTATCCCCAAATTAAGATATAGATATATATGTATGTATATTTGTGTATGATATGGCTTTGGGATGGGGAAGAAAACAGGGGAAAGAAAGGGGAAGAAAAGGGGGGAGATGAGGAAGTGAGGGGCGCCGCCGAGCAGAGGAAGGGGGGGCACCGCCGCGACGGGCGGCGCCGTGCAGGGGGAGTTGGCGGCCGGGCAGCAGAATTGAAGAGGAGGCATGGGAGAATCGGGCTGTGCAGAGGAGTGGGTGTGTGGGTGGCGCCGTGAGTGGTGGTGCCGTGTGTTGTGGTGGCCGGCGACGGGTCTGTCACCGGCAGGAGAGGGCGGCGGCGGCGGCGGCGGTGGCGTAGGGCAGCAGTGTATTGTGTGTATATGTGTATTTTGTGTATGTGCTGTAGGTTTGAAAAGGGGAAAGGTGGGGGAAGGAGGAGGCGCCGCCGTGAGCGGCGGCGCCGCGTGGAGAGGAGGCCGACGACGAGCCTGTCGCCGACAGGGTGGACGGCCGAGAGGGGCGGCTGGAGGGTGATGGTCGATGGGAATGGAGAATGGGGCAGGGGTGATTTTTGTGAATTTGATTAAGTTTAGGGGCTTGATTGCAAATTCCTTAATTTCTACTTATTTCTTTTCAGCCCTCAATCTTATGCATATTTCAATTAGACCCTACAGACTTTAAAAATATCATTACAGTCCCTGAAATTAGTTTAAATTGCAGATTGACCCTCAAACTTTGCATAAATTATATTTTAACCCCTAAACTTTGCTACAATTATAAATTAAACCCAATACTGTACCGGATATTATTTTATGACCTCAAACCATATTTTGTACGCATCATTTTGAAGACTAAAATTACTAGTTAAATACCTAAAGTTTAAATTATAAGTATATTTGTTGTTTAAAATTTCTTGAATGAAAGAAATAGTTTGCTTGTATGCTAGAATTCGATTCCATGCCCTACTTTTCTGTTCAGTTGAGTTTCGAGAGTTGTAATGATCGATTTAGGCTAAACCCTTTTATCACAGTCTAGAAAATGAAGTGTAGAACATGTATGTTAAATTTTAAAAGATTTGGAGTTGATCTCAATTTACTATGAATTTTCAAACATGAATCTATTTTGCAGCATATTTGTTCTGTTTTTAGGTCTGATTCAGACCATTTTCTTGAACTGTACCCTTCGAATTTTTGTAAGAACTTTTACTATGTTTCAGTAAATGTTCTTAGGCAAGTGCAGAAATTTAGTATACATTTTTTGAAGTTTTGTACGATTTATACCAAATTTTACAATATAGAACGTTTCCTGCACAAACAATGCTCTGTTTTCTTTCAATTTCTGAAATTTATAACTATTTATCTACATCGTATTCATAAACCATATTTTACTATGTTGTAGTACTAGCTCTTAGGAACATAATAAAATTAATCTTGTGAATTTTGGAGTAGAATAGAATTTGTAAGAAATGTTTCAAGTAACCTTCTTTTCAGCCTATGTTGTGCACCATTTTCAGTCAACTTGTAAAATTCATATCTAATTATGTGAATATTATTTTTGATTGAAATTTGTATGTGTTATACTTCAGTGTGTTATCTAAAGTCTGTTAAAATATGAAAAGTTTTCACCAATCCTATAAGGTAGGATAAATTCTTAATTGAAGGTCGATTTCTAACTGAAATTCAAGTGGAAAACTAGTTAGATAAATGATTTTTAATTCTTTGTACAAGCAATTAAAATCTATGAATTTCCAGTATGTTAACCTAAATGAATATATATGATCATATGAATAATATTATAATTTTAGAAATTATATATGAAATATTAAATTTGTTACATCTTTATATTTTTATGTGTCTTTTTAGAACTAAAATTTCTAGTTCAAATATCTAAAGCTTAAGTTATGAGTATGTTGATTTCTTTTAAATGCTAATCATGTTTAAATGATTTTTATATGATAATGTCAGCATCGAAACTTCATATATGAATTTAATATATATATATATATAAATTATATAAATGCTTAATTTATGTATATAGAATCATGTTAATGGATTAGCTTACAACCTGTATTTCTATTTTGAATTGATTACATGATAATTAAAGATTTATATAAATTTATGTACATTGGTTATTGTTTCGTTAATTTATTTTGTTAATTGAGGTGTGTATTTCTAAATTATTATACTATGTGGCAAATTATATATCTTAATTATTTACTTTACAAAATCATTTATAGCTAGCAATGCAATTGTGGTTTCTTTAAATTATATAGTATTAAAAGATAATCTATCTTGCCAAATTGAATAAGAAATT
Source organism: Scutellaria baicalensis (assembly GCA_005771605.1). Lineage (NCBI taxonomy): Eukaryota > Viridiplantae > Streptophyta > Magnoliopsida > Lamiales > Lamiaceae > Scutellaria > Scutellaria baicalensis. The sequence goes on from CM016721.1 coordinate 19,831,232, forward strand.
GGTATTCTGCATGACAACATAAGTTTATTTTTGGTATTAAAGGTTGTGTGTAAAATGTTGGTATACACTATTAATTAGTGATATTATTTCAGAAATAAGATTAGAAAATTATTATATTAGTTAAATTAATTTAAGGAATGATTTAAGTAATATAGAAATTAAAGAGAATTTGGGTATAGGATTAGTGTGTTCGGCTAAATAAATGGTCGATTGGTAATTACCATAATATTTTCATTCTGGCTTAAAATTATATATGAACCAGAGAAGTATGTAAACTTTAAGAATCTCCCTTATTTATATTTAATTGTTATGGGTAGATTATTTATAAGTCTTTACTTCATATGTTAACTAATGGAATCTTTTATGTTACACTAATTGTAGAAACTCATAAAAGATAAAAAGTTAGTTAATGGAACAGAGTAAAGATTTAATTTTAAGTCTTTCGATAATATCTACATGTTATATGATATTATATGACATAAGAAACTAAATGATTAAGTATGTCAAGTGCAGTTGAGACGAACGGTGATCCCAAAAGCAATCCTCGAGCTGTCATCTTAAAGTGAGTAACTTCTACACTCTACTATGCGATGATAATTAAATTAGTAAGTTATGTATGAAACTCTACGGTTGAAGCTCCGTAGCTGTAACCGGTAGTTGCTTCACTATCGGGCAACGACCATAAGGGCGAGAGTGCCTGGTCTATGAAAGGTCCACAGTGCGCGTGCCCAACGGACAATTGTAGTATGTGCTTAGTAATTTAATTATTTCAATATATGTTAGAGTGGTAATTTCTACGCTCTACTATGCGTTGATAATTAAATTAATAAGTTATGTATGAAGGTCTACGGTTGAAGTTCCGTAGCGGTAACCGGTAGTTGCTTCACTATCGGGCGATGACCATAAGGACGAGAGTGCCTGGTCTATGAAAGGTCCAGGGTGAGCGTGCCCAACGGACAAAGTAGCATGTGCTTAGTAATTTAATTATTTCAATATATGTTAGAGTGGATAATTTCTACACTCTATTATGCGATGATAAATTAGTAAGTTATGTACGAAGGTCTACGGTTGAAGTTCCGTAGCGGTAACCGGTAGTTGCTTAACTATCGGGTGACGACCATAAGGGCGAGAGTGCCTGGTCTATGAAAGCAAGGTTTAGTGGGCGAGCGACTCCCACATTCCTTTATGTTATGTATGGTCCAGGGTGAGCGAGCCCAACGGACATGTAGTATGTACTTAATAATTTAATTGTTTCAATGAATATTAGAGAGTACAGTTATCCCACTGGGATCCCTCTCCGGAGGTGTCTCATGATTCTACTTTTAATATTTTCAGGTTCAGCGTATGATGACGCGGACGTGTAGCGAGCTGAACTGTCTTTCCATCACCCCTGTAATGTTAGAATACCAAAATAATACTTATTTTTAAAAAAATTAATGTCATATTTTGATATGAAAATTATGGTAGATGATGGGCCTAGATTTATAATTTGGTATAATATGTTTATTTTATTACGTTATCTCATGTAAGAGTTTGTTTGAACGTTTAACCTAGAAATGTGGGTAAAACATGAGTTTTAGAAATAATTATATTATGTTTAAAAAAAAAATGTCTCGTGTTTTCCTTTCAGTCTTCTGCTGTAAACTATTTTATGAATTCTTTATTTAGTAAAAGGTGACGACCTGATTTCCAATTAATGGGGATTGGGGCGTTACAACCTAGTATCCAGTAACCGAATGTTCAGCATACTATAGTCAGAGTTTGTCATTTTGTCAATGGTCCCCCCTAAAATCATTAACCCTTTAGATGTACCTGCAAAACACTTATCCTGTATAGATACTCATATGCTTATGAGTCCTTCTGAGTTAATTTTCCTTCAGAAGCTTTAGACTTTGTTTACAGCCCATGGTTACTGTAAAGAGAGTTTAGGCTTCTTCAGGACTTTTAAAGATTAAGAGCAAGGTGATAGTGTGTGCAGGTGTTTTCTTACAATATCTCTTTAGAGTGTAAACTCTATCAGATATGGAAATGAAAAGCATAGATATCAGTAAGATATACGGAAAAATATTATTATATATATATATATATATTTTATTATTTTTTATTTTAATTTATTTTTCTGGAGTTGCTGTTCTGCTTAATTCCTTATGGAATGTCAATTTTTGCAGATTTCTTACAGCGTACCCATTTTGGGTTATTCCAAGGATTTTAATCTTTTTGCCTTCAAAGTTTCCTTGATTTGTACTGGAAGTTCCCCCTTACTTTATGGTCTTCTCTTTTAAGGTGTGGGATTACTGGCAGTACTGTTCCAGGTTACTTTGAGGCTTTGCATGAGATAGTGAAACATTATAATATAGAAATAAGCATGCAGGCTTCCTTCTCATTTTTATTTTTAGAAACAAGTGACAACAATTTAGAATTTTTTTTGGAGTATAGTCACTTGAGTTCTTTGACAGAATAGACATGATTATGACCAGAAATAAAGAGTATAGAATTAGAACGAGGTATCTGGTCATATTTGTTCTTTTGAAAGGATAGATCATCTTTCATTCTTTGTTTCTGTCTGGAGGTCGATCTGGATGATGAATTGAGCTTCTTCTTCTTACTCCTTTGCTTGGCATCCTCAGCATCTTCCTCCATGGTTGCTAGCTTGTCCATTGCTACAGTATTGAAGCTTCCTCTGTATATTCAGCAACATATCTTCTTTGTTGATCAGCTCCATGTTGGTCTCCTTCATGATAGATAAGGTCGTTGCTCCTTCTGCATGGCTTTCTTCTTCGCAGTCCTTCCTTGGCAGCTTGCTGTTACCCCTCAAAAACAACTTTTCTTCACAACACAGCTTGATTTTCTACATATTTTAGCCGTTTGTTGTATTCACATCAATCACATATCCTTTTAGAGAAAAAGGCAGTGAAATGATCTTTGATGTGGGGGTGAGAGAGAGAGAGAGAAATTTTTGAGAGAGATGCTTTTTCACAGATGGGATCTAGATAAATCGATTAGACCTTTTATACATCCATCTACTCTGATACCACTTGTTGGTATCATATTGACCATTGAGCAAGGATGAATAATCCACCTGCTCTGATACCACCTGTTGGTATCAGATGGATTAGCTGATTGATGATCCAACCTGCTCTGATACCACTTGTTGGTCCCAAAACTGCTGTAGGTAGGCTTAGAGGGGGGGGTGAATAAGTCTACCTTCTTTTTTCCTTTTTCTTCTAACTCTTTCGGCTCACTTCTAATATAAGTAACCTTTTAGGAGGTTACTGATTAGAGTGGTTTGCGGCAGCTTATTACTGAGCCGAGTAGAAGATGTGCAACTTTATAAGAGAGAGTGTATGTATGCATGAAATACAGTAAGCATATAAAGACGCAAGGATGTATAGAGGTTCGAAGGTGGAGTAATCCTTCTACGTCCTCTCTTCCTCCACAAAGGAGGGAACCTTTGTTAAGCTGGTTGATTTACATAGACCTATCTATTACAACCCTCACTTAACAAATAAGTAGCAAGCCTTCACATAGATACTTGCCTACTTTCCCTTGACCCACACAGGATCCTACTCTACCCATCCAGGGGTCCTCACTTTCTCCCCTAGAAAGTGGTAAACTTAGCAGGACATTACTCCTCACTCTGAGTACTCCGAGACAACCTTGTAGGGAGGTTTATCTTATTCTTCTTCAACTGGGTGCAGCAAGCTTGGCCTTCGTATGCAGACCGACTCTGCTGAAGCTTGCTGTTGACTGGTAGACTGTGTGTGCGTCTTCTTGGGGTATGGAGTGTTCGAACTCTTCTTCTTTTCATCAGCTCTCCTTGAACACTCTCTTTTCTATGGCTTCCCCCTTCTTCTGCGCTTCTCTCTTTTAAGATCTTCTCTCTTCTTTTGCGCTTCTCTCTGTGAGCTTTGATATTCTGATATGCAAGACTATGAATAAGTTGGACAGAAGAGGACTAGTCAGAGGATTACCTGATATAGTTTACAAGAAGGAAGCTGTCTGTGGAGCATGCCAGAAAGGAAAACGAGTAAAGAGCTCCTTCAAAAATAAAACTCTTCGATCTACAGAAAGGGCAAATTGTTGGATACATTTGTAGAATGTTTTGATGAGACAAATCCTTAAAGTAACTCTAATATGCATAACCAATCTAAGGATAGGTTACTGCAATAGAATTACCACATAAGATTAAAAATAAACAGAGAAAGTGTCAATGGAAGGATACTGAAGAGAAATGTTATAAGTAATCGGATGAACTAATAAGGATACTATTGACTTCAGGAAGCTACTGGAAGGAACTTCACCAAAGCAGAACACAGCGGGACAGAAAGCTACTTGGAAGACCGTGCCGAAAGCATAATGCACAAGCAGCATGCTACAGAAGCCTCGAGCCACCAAAAGGAGCAAGCCGGAAGAGGAAGCTCCAGAGTGAAGCCAGAGGAGGAAGCTACAAAGTAGGCATGGGGAGAAAAGTCAAAGTTACTGGTAGACACAAGAAGTTACCGGTAGAGAGAAAAGAGAAGAGGAGTCAATCAGAAGAAGACACTTGAAAAGTGAAAAGCTGGCGTGTGTCAGGAGTGCGGCGCAAAAATGATGGAAATTTTTCTACCTTCAACGGACAGATTTCACACTCTATAAAGAGGAGGACTGAAGACTAAAAATGGTGGTGCGAGAGAGAAGCACAGAGTGTGCAAGAGAGAAAAGAAGTGAGCACATCAGAATATCCAAGCTCACAGAGAGAAGCGCAAAAGAAGAGGGAAGAGCTTAAAAGAGGAAGCGCAGAAGAAGGGGGAAGCCTTAGAAAAGAGAGTGTCCAAGGAGAGCTGATAAAAAGAAGAGCTCGAACACTCCACACCCCAAGAAGACGCACACCCAGACTACCAGTTAGCAGCAAGCTTCAGCAGAATCAGTCTGCATACGAAGGCCAAGCTTACTGCACCAAGTTGAAGAAGAAGGAGATAAACCTCTCTAAAAGGTTGTCTCGAAGTACTCAGTGAGAGGATTACTGTCCTACTGAGTTTACCACTTTCTAGGAGAGAAAGTGAGGACCCTAGGTGGGTAGAGTAGGATCCTGTGTGGGTCAAGGGAAAGTAGGCAAGTATCTGTGTGAAGGCTTGCTACTTATTTGTTAAGTGAGGGTTGTAATAGATAGGTCTATGTAAAGCAACCAGCTTAACAAAGGTTCTCTCCTGTGTGGAGGAAAAGAAGACGTAGAAGGATTACTCCACCTTCGAACCTCAATACATCCTTGCGTCTTTATATGCTTACTGCATTTCATGCATACACATACACTCTCTCTTATAAATCTGCACATCTTCTACTCGGCTCAGTAATAAGCTTCCGCAAACCACTCTAATCAGTAACCTCCCAAAAGGTTACTGATATTAGAAGTGAGCCGAAAGAGTTAGAAGAAAAAGGGGAAAAAATGGTAGGCTTATTCACCTCCCCTAAGCCTGCATACAGCAGTTTTAGGACCAACAGTACTGGATATGCTTCATATGGATCTTTTTGGATCAATTGATCCGATCAGTATATCTTGAAAGAAATACACCTTAGTAGTAGTAGATGATTACTCAAGGTTTACTTGGATGATCTTCCTTGCAAAGAAGTCTGACACTCAGCACCGCCTGCCATAATTCCTGAAAAGGCTGCAAACAGAAAAATGTCTAAGCATAGTAAAGATTAGAACAGATAGAGGAACTGAGTTTACCAACAAATTCATAGAAGACTACTGTTCAAACAATGGAATCAGGCACAAATATTCAGCAGCAAGGACACCTCAGCAAAATGGAATTACCGAAAGATGAAATAGAACTTTGAAGGAAGCCACAAGAACAATGTTAGCTAAAGCTGAGCTACCAAAGAGATTTTGGGCAGAAGCAACCAACACAGCATGCTACACACAAAACAGATGCATGATAAACAAGGATCTAAACAAAACGCCCTACGAGCTGTGGTATGGTTACTCGCCCTTGTGTTGATTATTTTCATATCTTTGGATGCAGGTGCTTTGTGCTTAACAATGGAAATGAATACCTTAATGCCTTTGATGCCAAATCTGACGGAGTATTCCTGGGATACTCATCAGTAAGTAAAACCCTCAGAACTTTCAACAAGAGAACACTTGTTGTGGAAGAATCTGTACATGTGATCTTTGAGGAATCACAATGTAGTAAGGCTGATATTAAAGAACTTCAAGAAGAATTAGGATAAAACTTACATCAACAACAATCATGTTGAATATATTGATGTGAAGTTACCAAACCTTCAACATATGGATGGAATGCTACCATCCCAAACTATATACGTCCCTGACATGCAGGTACCTACTCAGATACAGGAACCTGAACTTAATCAAGAACCTCAAGATGATCAGATTGCGGAAATGAACCAGAGCCCAATTGAGGGGGAACCCTAGCAAGTCGATGAAACTAGAAGAAGATGGCTAAAAGATCACCCCAGAGACTTAATTATTGGAGATTACACATCTGGAGAAAGAATGAGAAGAATAAATCCGTACGAAGCTATGTTCGTTTGCTTTATATCACAAATAGAACCAAAACATCCAGAAGAAGCTCTACAGGATACCAACTGAGTTCAAGCTATGCAAGAAGAGCTGAATGGATTTGAAAGGAATCAAGTCTGGTACCTGGTTCTCAGACCCACTTATTAAGGAGTCATTGGAACCAAGTGGGTATTCAAGAAGAAGATTTTGGGGTTGATGAAGCACAAGAAAGGATGTTGAAACAAGGCCTAGATGCCAGTATGGTAGAAACAAGGAAGAGGCATATGGCAGTACTAGTACACCCGGACGAAGGCTCTTCAGCTGGAGCAACATCCATTGAACATCTCTTAAACGCTCCACCAACCAGTCAGAAGAATCCATCACCATCCGCATCAAAAGATGAATCCAATGGAGCGTACAATCAGCTGGTGGACATAGTGATCTTGTCGGATGAGGAGGATGCAATATCTGATATTGCAGGAGAATTTCATACCATAGGAGTACTCCTATGAGACATACTGACTCGCCAATGATGGAGCTACCAGCTACTCCGTAGGGTGCAAAGCTGGATGCTCTCACAGTTGCTGCAGCTCTTGAAGAAACTCTTAGAGCTGCACTCCCTAATGAAAGAGATTCTATGCCCGAACTCTCCACTGATTAGGCACCAATGGAGATTGATACACCGGCTGAGGAAATTATACCAATTAACACAGAGGATGTAATTTCTGAGGATCCTGCGAACCATGGAGAGATGGTTACAGAGGACGCCACAACAGGACAGGCGGCTAACAAAAAGCCTACTATTGATATGATTCCAGCTGAACAGGATGCTTCTAGAGAATTTATTGCAGAGGAGATTGCCCAACAAGAGACTTCACTAAAACAGATAGTTGTTGAAAATACGCAGAAGGAGGCAGGACCCTCTGAAGAAACAATACGGAAACTGCAGACCTGGAAGGGAGATGTCCCTCAGGAAAGGATATCAGATGATGATAAGGAGATATCCACTCATGCAGAGGCAAATAGTGATGAATTAGCATGTGGTGGAGCTGACACTGAAAGTTTCGTGTCCAGCTCCAGCAGCGATGAAGGATCACCCAGTGAACAGGGTGAATCCGGAGCCGAAAAATCCAAATGACAAACTCTTCTCTTTCTATGCAGACTGACAAGCAAAAATCCTTTGATGATATACTCGAAGCAGTAGGGGAACTTGGAAAATCCTTAAGCAAAGCTAGTAAGATGATGCGAGCTGAAGCCAGGAATGATAGGTTCCAAGCTTCCTTCAAGATGGACTCTCTTAATGCAACTTTGTCCAGATTACAGATGTCCATCACTTCTTTAACATTCTCTACCATTCTTATTGACACAATAAAAAACATGAACGACAAGCTCAATTCCCAAGCAATCAAAACAATTGAAATTGAGTTAGAGCAACAATATGTGGCTGCTTCCCTCAAAGAAGTTTCCAACACTCAGACTGAACAGAAGCAAACCTTAGAAGATCTTACTAATATGGTAACCAGCATACACTCAATGCTCCAGTTTGTGGTTAGCTCGAGCTTTGATGATAACAAAAAGGGGGAAGAGGCAGCTAAGAGGATCGAGCAAAGAAGGCACCAGGTTCCATCCTCCTGTAAACAGCTAGCAGTATTGACTAAGAAGGATTCAGGAGGTGACAGAGGAAGTTAAGGAGGAAGCCCTAGTGGACAACAAGGTAGTAGGACGGCCAAAAGAAAATCTGACACAATTTTATATGTTCATCCTAGTCTTTGAAGAGGAATAGAGGAGAGAGAAGAGAAAATGAGAAGAGTTGAAGAAGAACTCTTTAAATCATCAGATGCTCACTTTGAGAAATTTGCAAAAGAAAGTTTGGACAAACTATACCCTCCTCAGAAACAACCTGATCTGGAAGCGCTTGTTGCAAAGGAAAAGAGTACACCAGAGTCACTTCGTATCTTCTTAGATGGGAGTCCAGATTGTAGAAGTTCGAGATTCCAAGAATATGAGCTCCCTGAGATTGATCTGCCTACCACTCATTGTCCATCCTTTCCGCAGATCAATACTTTCAAATAAGCAGAGTATCTGAAGTACTACAATCTGCTATGCAAAGAGTCCATACTTATCAAAGGGAAAAATCATCGCGAAGGGCTCAAATGCTTCAGGGACCTTGCTAGTAGAAGAGTTCTCCCAATCCAGATGAAGCTGAAAAGTAGATTAAAAAGAGGAGAAACCATTCCCTTCTATGAAGATTTTTGGTTAAGATACGATGAGACGCCTGAGATGAAACAGAGAATGGAACCAACCTATCAAGAGTCTCTCCTCAACTGGTGGAAGGGATCAAGGAAATAAAGAAAGAAAGCTTCCTGGCTCAAGATATAGTAAACTCTCCTGCTCCCTAATTCTGCACATCTACTGCTTAATGTTTTACATTTATGCTCTGATCTTGTTTAAACTTGATATAAATCTACATCCGTCTTGATCTGGTAAAGCTCACTGCTCGTGAACTTATGTTTAACCTCTTGATCTAAAATTTGTATGATTAAAAATATATATTTTGTCGATCTGATTATGAATTGCTAAACTTATAGTTTTGATCCTCTTAGAAAAAGTTTTGTCATCATCAAAAATGGGGAAATTGTAAAGAACATTATATAAGATTTTGATGAATGACAAAACATATAATAGAATAGGAGCCTAGGATCCTGTGTATTAGATCACTTTGTAATATTCTTTAGATCAGGATCAGTAGGCTTGAAGATCAGAGACTGAAGATTGAAGACCTTGCTGCATAAAACCGCAGAGACAAATAATCTACAGCAGGCTGCTTCAGATAGGCTACTGTTGCACATTGTCCAAGAATGCTAAGATGAACGAAGAGGATACTGAAGTATTAGAAAGTTCCAGCTGGCTGAGAAGTAGCGGTTATCTCAAAGAATGCGCTCAAAAGCCGCAGTTGCAACCAACCAAGCAATGCCACGTATCAAAAAGCAAAAAGGGAAGTCTGAAGAAATGACAGACTAGGACGGCGATTGTAGCTTCTGAGTGACAACCTGAGCAAATAGTGTACGATCAAATCAAGAAGTGTCACGTCACTCCAAAGAGGCAGCAAACCAAATGTTCTCTCTAACGGACAAACTTCAAATCGCCTATAAATACAAGAAGACTGGCACTTGAAATGTACCTGAAACTCTCACGATCAAAACGCTCAAGCTATTAAATACAAATCATCCACAGACATACAGAAGTTTCAAGTCCAGTCAAGCAGCAAGCTACACTTAGCTTTGGAGCTCAATCGTTCTATGCTTGTTGGCTGTGTTGTTTTCGTTTTATCATCTTTGACTGTTGAGGAGTTGCTTGATCAAAGGAATTACTTGATCAAGTATATACGTTCTTTATAGAAAAACAAGAGTCCTGTGTGGGCTAGAGGTTTCGCTCTTTGTAGAAGAGCAAGAGTCTTGTGTGGGCTGAAGAAGTTTGGTCGTTGTGCAGTAACCATGTGTGGAAAGATTGGCAGTTCTTGTTAGGTCTAGGTTGTCTAAGCGAGGCTTGTGGAAATCAACCAATTTGATCTAACAATGTACCTCCTTGAGAAGGAGAAGAGAGGACGTAGAGGGATTACTCCACTCTTGAACCTCTATAAATCGTCGTTCCTCACTACATTGTTTTCTGTTGATCTTATTAATATTTGTGCTTATAAGCTCTTATCATCAGCATATCTTCTTTGTGTTTTGTATCGGTTTTCAGAAAACAAGCTTTGATTAAAATATATTTCCGTTATGCATAAACTCTTTCTGTTTTTTAAAAGCTTAAGGTAACTACACAAGTAGCTACCTTCAAGGCAGTAAGCTCTTTAAACAACCTGCATGTGTATCTTTCGAAATGAAAAGTTTGAAAACTTGAGTAGACTTATTCACCCCCCCTCTAAGCCTACTACCACTTGGGACCAACATGTTGGGTTAAAGGATGCTAGTTGATGACAAACATTTATAAAGGAACATTTATTCCTCTAGGGATTATGAGCCAGCAACCTTAAAAATAGAATGATTCTAGAGCGGAAATTAAATGATACTTGGTGACGTGGACGCATTAAATGCGAACAAACTTTTCCGGTGAAGATGACAATTTATTACTAATTAGTCCCTCAAGTATCCTTCTATAATAGGAAAAACCCCGCTAGAGCAATCTCAACCGTCTGATGAAGTGACTGTTCACCTGGGATTCAAATCTAAACCAATGGATCAAACTTACCATAGTAAGGAATCCTTGAAGATAAAAAGCATCACTAAAACACAATAGTCCCACTTTTGAGCAAATTAAAATCCCTTACTCTCTAAACTCTCTCTAATTCTCTTTTACAACCTTTCTGTAGAACCCTAATTTCTTCAGTTTTGACATTTTTCTCTAAAAAATGGCACAAAAAACTGCAGGAGGAGTTGTTATTGGAAGGCTAGTGAGCATCAGCACCCTGGTCGCAAGCTGTAAGAGTGAAAGTTGTGGGAGAAAAACCATATTGGAGATCATCGATTGCCTGAAGAAGTAAGGAATCATGGGTCTCTACACCACCTTCACCTCCAAGTATGATGAAGACTTGGTGGCTGCTCTCTATGACAACGCCAATGTTCCAAAGACAAAACCTATGATCTACTTCAAAGCTGATAATAAGATCTACAGGATCGATGAGGATACTCTAGTGGAGGTCTTCGGCAGCTCAGATGAGGGAATGGAATCCAACGACCTATCTACTTATGGAGAGGACAGACTTAAAGCTGCTTGGATGTAATTTACTGGAAAAGAGGATACTACAAGAATGTCCAGAAGTTGCAGTAAAAAGGTATTCCTCTTTGAGTATGAGTTGTTCCATGATATATATTGACATATCATAAAGAACCGCTCAGGAAGCTTGACAAGTGCACGAATCTGCGCTTCAAGATGATGATAGCTATCATGTCCAAGGAACAGTGTCAACTTGGCAAAATATATATTGAGCAGGCTGTTCGAGGAGGTGTATAAGGCCATTGGGAAAAAGGGTTATGAGTTGGTTCTGAACACCGTACTGACGCATATAGACTTCGACAAGAGGCATGGAAAGCCTATATAGAAAGGAAAGTTCGTTTGTGCCTGAAAAATCTTCACCAAGAAATCTACTAAAGAAGCCTATTAGAGGACAAAAGTGGTTCCTCTTCTGGATCTGGATGAAATGGAGGAGTCAGATGGGGATGAGGAGGATGTTATCCGGCTGACTTATATCTCTAAGAAGCCTGCTATTGCTACTACTCATTTGTTCCAACATAAGCAGTCTAGACAGGTTACTGAAGCTACTAGGAAAGGCTTAAGGAGGAAGCTAATTACTAAGGAAGAAGAGGAGGAAGAGTCTCAGACAACAATTGTGGTTGCTGAAGCCACAACCATACCACCCTTAAGGGATGTTGCCCCCATTGAGAAGGTTGTTGTTCAGAGATAGCAAGCTAAGATTGGTAAGTAGAATGAATCTCCTGATAATGTCGTTATGGACATCAATAACGTCAAAGAAGACTTTGAGCAGCTTGTGAATAGGTTCACCACCTGATGGAACTATAGGCACTTGTCTATTGAGGATCTTGTGCAGTGGTAGGATGTTAGGGTGGAGGAAGAACGGGCTGTTACTTGGGTTAGGAACACTGAGCTAATAGACATGCTGGAGAAAAGGTTTCTCAATTCCATTCGACGAAGAAAGTTGTAAGAGTTTCTTGAAGCAGCTTAGACAAAGGTAGAGCTAGTTGCCTGCAGAAAGAAACTTAAACCCCGCACACTTCCATCACCACCCCCTCCAAGCAACCTAAAAGGGAAAACCATTCTACAAACTATTTAGTTTGTCATCTCTCCAGATAAGCCTGTAGATAAAAGTCTTCTTACTGCTGCAAAGGAAGTGAGAGCTGGAGATGATATAGTTTTTGCCCATAAACAGATAGTAGGGTTTGGAACTGAGGAAGCTGAAGAAAGGATGCTTAAGGCTACTGAAGAGATAAGTCGTAGGGAAAGAAGACATCACACCCCTCTAAGACCTATACAAATTGGAGAAGGATCCTGTTGGATACATTTGTAGAATGTTTTGATGAGACAAAATCTTAAGTAACTCTAAATATGCATAACCAATCTTAGGATAGGTTACTGCAATAGAGTTATTGCAGAAGATTAAAAAAAATAGAGAAAGTGTTAAAAGGAAGGATACTGAAGAGAATGGTTAAAAAGAATATGGTAAACTGATAAGGATACTATTGACTTCAGGGAGCTACTGGAAGGGACCTCGTCAAAGAAGGATACAGCGAGACAGGAAGCTGCCTGGAAGACCATGTCGAAAGCATACTGCAGAAGCAGCATGCTACAGACGCCTCGAGCCACCTGAAGGAGCAAGCCAGAAGAGGAAGCTCCAGAGTGAAGCTAGAGGAAGGAGCTGCAAAGTAGGCATGGGGAAAAAAGTCAAAGTTACCGGTAGACACAAGAAGTTACCGGTAGAGAGAAGAGAAGAGGAGTCAATAGAAGAAGACACGTGAAAGTAAAGCTGGTATGTGTCAGGAGTTCGGCGCATCAATGATAGGAAATCTGTCAACCTTTAACGGGCAGATTTCACAACCTATAAATAGGAGGACTGAAGACTGAAGCAAAGTATGATGAGAGAGCGCAAGGGCGCAAGAGAGAAGAAAGCGAGCACATCAGAATATCCAAGCTCGCAGAAAGAAGCACAAAAATAAGAGAGAAGAACTCATCAGAGAGAAGGCTTAAAAGAGAGAAACGCAGAAAGAGGGGGAAGTTTTAGAGAAAAAAAGAGTGTTCAAATAAAGCAGATGAAAAGAAAAAGAGCTCGAACACTCTACACTCCAAATGAAGACGCACACTCAGTCTACCAGTCGAGCAGCAAGCTTCAGCAGATCAGTCTGTAAACGAAGGCCAAGCTTGCTGCACCCAATTGAAGAAGAATGAGATAAACCTCTCTAAAAGGTTATCTCAGAGTACTCAGTGCGAGGAGTAAAGTCCATGCTGAGTTTACCACTTTCTATGAGAGAAAGTGAGGACCCTGGGTGGGTAGTGTAGGATCCTATGTGGGTCAAGGGAAAGTAGGCAAGCATCTGTGTGAAGGCTTGCTACTTATTTGTTAAGTGAGGGTTGTAATAGATAGGTCTATGTAAATCAACTAGCTTAACAAATGTTCCCTTCTGAGTGGAGGAAGAGAGGACGTAGAAGGATTACTCCACCTTCGAACCTCTATACATCCTTGCGTCTTTATATGCTCACTGCACTACATGCATACTCTCTGACAAGCTCCACATCTTCTACTCGACTCTGTAATAAGCTTCCACAAATGAATCTGATCAGTAACCTCCCAAAAGGTTACTGATATTAGAAAAGAGCCGATAGAGATAGAAAAAGAGTTTTGAAAAGAAGGTAGGCTTATTCACCCTCCCCCCTCTAAACCTACCTGTAACAGTTTTGGAACCAACAGATCCTCAAATCAATCCTCCCTGATGGAGCTCCCCTAATAGATCGAGTTGCTGATCCAATTTCCTCCACTAGAATTCGAGGATGCTGCTGCCCAAATTAAGAAGCTAGACCTTGGTCACTCACTAGAAATTTTCTTAGCCAGTGAGCCAATTGTCAATGAAGAAGTTCCTGCTACCTCTGGAGGCACCTTTTTAGAAAATGAGCAGAAGGCAGAAGTGTTGGAAGTTGTACCTATTTCCTTTGATGAACAGATAGAAGAGCTTCTGGAGCTAGCTGCGAAGGTAGATGAGCTAGTTGTAGACTAGCAGACAATTGAAGAGCTGGCTTCCATGATATTTAATTTGTGCAAGAAAAGACGAAGTACCTGCAGAACCCCAACAACCCCCTAGTCTCATCTCCCGCTGAAACCAATAGTCCTTCATCCGTCGATGGAGCCATGATCCTGAAAGCTCTGAAGAGTCTTAGAGCACTTATCAAGAAGTCCACAAGGTGACTAGAAAGGAAGATGTAGGAGGAGTCCTCTAAAGTCACTAGTTGCATCGACACTATTGCCTCGGACATCATCAATCTGCAATATGTTGTCAAATCTCTCCAACCTTAGGCAGAGCAACCATATGTAAGGAACTGAACAAGTAAAGTTTTGATGAGACAAAAACTTTCAAAGAAAGCCCTCAGTAACCTAAAAGTGTTATTATGTTTTTTTTTTGTCCTGAAAATGTTACTGTAGGAAAAGGTCACTACCAGAGGCACCAAAGAAAAGACAACACTCAAATTGAAGAAGACTACTGGTCAACAAGTCGTACAAAGGTTACTGTAAGCTAAATGAACAAGTCACTGTAGAGAGCTATCTGGAAGGTCACTCTATCAAGCATACTACAGACAGAAAACAACAACCTACAAACACTTCATCCAAGACTTATACAGGGAAGAATAAATTCAAGTACAAGGATCTTGCTGAGTTACCAGTAGAGATAAAAGGAATATTACCTATCAAAATGAGATACGTAAACATCAAAAAATGCTCCAGTAAGGAAGAAGGACTAGGCACATTAAATGAATAGTACTATGAAGATTAAGCGCGTTAAATACACAAGATTTGCCTCCTTCAACGGACAGATTTTCCAATCCTATAAATAGAGGAAGACTAAAGACTGAAGAAGACTACTAATATAGTGAACAAAATTGATCTATAATTCTCATACGCAAAGTTAAGATTGTTTATCCTTAAAAATTCGCATACTAGTTCAGGCAAGCAACAAGCTACAGCAGAATAACCTGCACTTAGAAGTTCAAGCTTACTGCTACGTAGTTGAAGAAGTTGTAAACATATTCTTTCTAGACTGTGTTTAGGAGTGCTTAGTGCTAAGAAGAGTATCCTGCTAAACTTTTCGCTCTTTGTAGAAAAGAGTAAGGATCCTGTGTAGATCAGTTGGAACCTGTGTGGGCTAGTGGTGGGTAGATAAGTAACATGTGTGGTAGAAGCATGCTACTCCTTTGTTTAGCCTGGGTTGTTATAGCTAGGGCTATGTAAATCAACAAATTAACAAAGTTCCATCTCGAGAAGAGGTAGAAAGGACGTAGAAGGGTTACTCTACCTTCGAACCTCTATATATCCTATGTTGTGTTTAAATCGTGCTTTTTGTTTATATCCTGTCTGCATATCTATATCCTACTGCATCATTTTGCACTTGCATTAAAAGCTTATTTCTATATCTTATGTTTTCATCAAAGTAATTTCCATTGTATAAAATTTTAAGTTCAAGCTGTCTAGTAACCTTCTAAAAAGGTTACTGCAGTATCACTGAGCAGTAAGCTACCCAGGAACCTGCGCAGTGAGCTGAACTTCAACTTTGAAGAAAAGTTTGAAAAATCAGAGAAGGTTTATTCACCCCCTGTAAACCTTCTACCACTTGGGACCAACACCTTTCAAGACCAGCAAGATGCCTACCAATGTAGTGGCAATCGAGACTATCAGGTCTCACGTTCAATCTGCTGAAGCATTCAAAAACTTATCTGACAAGCTGAACAAAACAGACTCCACTCTCACTATTGTCAAGCCTGATGTGGAGCTCCTCAGTGAGTCTATAACAAAGATTGGGGACAAGGTGGTAGAACATGGGCTTTCTTTGAGAAACATTGAGAGCTTGTTAGAGAAGGCATTTGACAATCAATTTGATTATATCAAAAAGGGGGAAAGAAATTATCAGAAATGCCAAAAGTTCACCCCGGCATCTACCTGCAGACAGCTATCTGTTAGGAAGGAAGACCCTAAGCCAGATGGTGGAAATGATGAACAAGGAATGAGATACTCTGGGTATCTCTCAGGCCAGAAGTGTAAGCATGAAGATGACCAGAGCAAAGGAGCTGCTCATCCTATCTACAGATAACAAACCTCTGAATAAAATCAAAGAATGAATGCTGAGAAAAAAAATGAGCTAGCCAGAAAGTCTGAAGAATATCTGAAGGTTGTGGATTCTATAGTCGAAGAATGCAAAAAAGAAGGCTATGCTATCTGGATCTTATCCAGATCAGGAGCTATCTGTCTTATCCAGATCTTATCTCTGAAGAACTTCTTGCAGAATACTCCCAGGTCCCTGAAGAAAGAAAAGATTGAAAATCTGGTCCCTGAAGTTTACCTTCCAACTTACAGAAACTCAACCTTCTCTGAGATTTGTGCATACAAGGAAGCAACTTATTTGAAGTACTTCATATTTCTCTAAGGACTCTTCTATGTTCGACAGTTATACGAGCAATGAGAAGGCCTTGAAGAGATTTTCTGAAATGGGTCGCGCAGGAGGCTTGTCTATCCAGATTAAGCTGAGAATGAGGTTTGAAAGAGATGAGTTCATCCCGCTTGAAGAGGACTTCTGGTTGAAATATGAAGGCAATGTTTCTCTGAAGAATCAGTTAAGAAGACCCTACCAGGAGTCGCTCTAGAATTGGTGGAAAGGGAGCAAGTATGAAAGAAGTAGAGCATCCTAGAAGAGATAGTCCAGCTATATGTTGTTGTATTTTGCTTTGTTTCCATGTTATATTTTGTAACTCTTTTTGTATGGAAAAAACTCTATGCTCTCAATGAAATTTATCTTTCTACTGCCATAGAAGCTCATTGCTTGTGATCTTTTACTTATAATGTCTTTATTCTGTAAAAATTTCTTATATTCTGATGTTTGCTATAATGTGTGTTGTTGGCTTTCATGATCACTTAAGGTTTTGTCATCATAAAAAAGAAGGACATTGTTAGGAATTGATCTAGTAAGTTTTGATGAGACAAAAACCTAACTTGTAATAGAATTTGAGAGTACCCTTTTTAGCTCACTATGTTTAGAGCACTTGTAAACTCTTTAATTCTTAAATTTCTCTAAGTATAAGAAGGATTTTATAAGTCAAGGACGCTGCCCAAAGATGTTGTGAAGAAAGGATACTACTCTGCAAGAAGAAAGGATACTGGTACTCAAGAAAGAAAGGTTACTACTACATCTGAAAGAGAAAGCTTACTGCAAGATGCTACCTGGAAGGATACTGGATTAGACACTTACTACAGACATAATGAATATAGTAACTTGAGAAGAATCCCAAGCACATGATCCAATGCTAACCGAAGGAAGAATGAATTCAGTACGAGGATCTTTCTTAGTTACTAGTAGAGACAAAAAGAAAGAAGTTCATCAATTAAAGACACATGTACAACAATGATGCTACAATTTTAGAAAAAGTAGAAGCATTAAATGGAATTGTATCATGAAGATCAAGAGCATTAATGACAAAGATTTGCCTCCTTCAATGGGCAGATTTTCGATGCTATAAATAGAGCACAAGAGTCGAATGGAACAACAACTGAAACTCTAAGCATACTACATGATTCAAAGCTCAAGCCTTTAACTTAAAAATCTCCCAAAGTTACAGTCACTTAGTCAAGTAGCAAGTTACAACAGAGTAACCTGCACTTAGTGCTCATAGCTTGCTGCTCTTAGTTGAAGAAGATTTTATCTTTTTATTATAGACTGTTTAAGAGTGCTTAGGGCTAGGAATTGTTTCCTACTAAGCTTTCACTCTTTGTGGAAAAGAGTAAGGATCTTGTGTGAGTCAGTTGGTCGAGTAGGCAAGCACCTATGTGGAAAGCTTGCTATTCTTTGTTGGGATTGAGTTGTAATAGCTAGGGCTGTGTAAAGCAACTACTCTAACAAAGTTCCCTCTATGTGAAGAGGTAGAGAGGACGTAGAAGGGTTACTCCACCTTTGAAGCTCTATAGATCGCTTGCATTTGTTATTTTGTTTATCTTATCTAACTGCATCTCTCTCTCTTAAGCATCATATATCATTTGCATTGTTAAGTATCCTTCCATACTTGTATTTTTCAAAAGCTGACATAAAAGAACTTCTGCTGCATAAAACCCTACAAGTTCAAACTGTTTAGTAACCTCTCTCTGAAAGGTCATTGCAGTAACATCAGTTTAGTAAACTTTGTAGCTACCTGAGCAGTAAATGAACTTAACAAATTTTAGTGAAAAATTTTGAAAATTTTGAGAAGGTTTATTCACTCTCCACTAAACCTTCTATCATTTGGGACCAACAGAGTCCAACTTTGGCATTGACTTTTCCTAGCTATATGTTATTTTGAGTCATTTTCAACTACACCACACATAATATCCAACAATTTGAAAGGAAAAAAAAACCTAATTTATTAATTAATAAGAATTATGTCTTTATTTGATGTGGTCGAACTGACCACATTCGAACTACTCTGTAAACCAAACCGACTTGAAGACTAATCGATGCGAACAAAACAGAGAAGCAGGTAGAACGCGTATGCGAACAAGAGAGTTCGCGTTCTATAGAGAGATATGTGCGAACTCATTAGACTTGCAAGCTGAGATGCCGAACTAAATCCGAAGTGAACTAATTCAAATTTGAAGCAACCGCCACGATTGCGAGTATCTCGCCCATTTTCCACTTTTTTAGGAGAAAATCTAACTGCCACGTTTTTTAGGGAGTATTTATAACCCTTATCTTTCTATTCACATATATATATAAAATTACACATAAAGAATTATTGAGAAAAAAGGCAATAGCAAGTTTTTCCTAGATTACTGACTTGAGCGTCGGAGTCTCTTCACCGGGAAAAACCCCCGGTGTTCTTTGTTTTTGCAGGTATTTTCAATTGGAGAATTCCAATTGGCATTCATAAAAAAAGAAGATTGAAGTCAGGACCAATCAATTGGCGCCGTCTGTGGGAATGAAGAATGATGCTGAAGAGATAGTTCGGAAATGCAACTCCTGTTAGAAACATGGGTGGAGAATTCATACTCCGGCAACAGATATGCTTACGGTATGTTCGCCCTGCCCTTTTGCTAGATGGGGTATTGATATAGTTGGTCCACTTGTTAAAACCAGAGGAAATAAGTAGTTCTTGGTGGTGGCTGTGGATTACTTTACTAAGTGGGTCGAAGCGGAACCCTTGGTCAAGATCGCCGAGCCCGATATGATCCACTTTATATGGAAAAGTATTTGTTGCAGATTCGGCTTACCCAGGATTTTAGTGTCAGATAATGGAGCTTAATTCAGAGGCAAAAAGATCATGGGATGGTGTAAAGAAATGAAAATTTTACAAGTGTTTACTCCAGTGGCTCATCCTCAGGCAAACGGACAAGTCGAAGTGGTTAATCGAATCATATTGGACGGACTCAAGAAACGACTTGAATTCGAGAAATCAAACTGGGTTGACAAACTACCATCAGGTTTGTGGGCGTATCGAACTTCATCTGGATCGACTACGGGGGAAACTCCTTTCAGTTTGGCATTCGGAATGGAAGCAGTGGTCCCAACTGAAATTCAAGGAGAAGCTCTACGAATTACTAACTTTGATCCCCATCAAAATGAAGAATTGATCAGAACAGACTTGTTATTTCTAGAGGAGGTCAGAGATGAAGTCATAGTTCGCCATGAATTATACAAAAGACGTATTCAAGCAGCCTTCAATAGGAAAGTTCGAAAAAGAGAATTCCAAGTAGGGGATATGGTTTTAAGGCAATCTGATGCCTTGTTGGAGATTGGGAAATTGGATGCCATTTGGGAAGGACCATATATTGTTACAAAAGTTTTGCCCGGTGGATCTTACGAGCTCACTGATGAAAGAGGAAAGGAGCTGCCCAGACCATGGCACATCAATCACTTGAAGAAATTTTATACTTGAAGTATCGAATGCCAGTATGTTGCTTTTTACTTCTTTTTTAAGTTGTTGTTGCTTTAATGAATAAGAGATATTTTCATACTCCGTGATGTAGGTCGACTTGACCGAACCACGTTAAATCCCTGAGTTTTTCTTTGTTGATTTACATATATTTACGTACATATCTGTTCGAACTATATTATGGAGCGAACTTAAAGTTCCCTTGGAACTTAATGACTAAGCGAAGTGAAAGAGTTCCCTTGGAACTTAATGATTAAGCGAATTGAAGAAGTTCCCTCGGAACTTAATGACTAAGCGAAGTGAAGAAGTTCCCTCGGAACTTAACGATTAAGCGAATTGAAGAAGTTCCCTCGGAACTTAATGACTAAGCGAAGTGAAGAAGTTCCCTCGGAACTCAATGATTAAGCAAATTGAAGAAGTTCTATCAGAACTCCATGATTAAGCGAATTGAAGAAGCTCCTTCGGGGTTCAATGGCTTAGTAAATTGATGATTAAACAAACTAAAGAGTTCCATCAGAACTCTACAATTAAACAAGTTGAAAGAGACAAAAGTACGCAAACTATTTCATTTCTGATTAATTGTCAAAAATACAAGAAAACACTTCAGAAAAAAGATGCAAGTGTTACAACAAAAATGATTAAGAATGATCAGGAGAAGGAGTAGATTCAGGAGTTGGCTGGATCGGAGTTGGAAGCAGAGGATCGACCATGTCCTCTGGCAAGTCCACAGTTGGACCGGAAGGGGGCTCGACAGATGCCGGATGAGATGAACTAGGGCCAGAATTGTCGAACTGGTTGGCGGGAAGAACTTCCTTGAGCGCTTCTTCTAAACAGCCCGACCACCAACGTGCATCAACATCCTCATCTGGATTCCCATGCCAGCCAGGAGGAATGGAATATGTTTGCAGCAACTTCTTGCCCAGTGCGTTCACATCGAGCTGGAACGTTTCCCCAACTTCCTCCTGGCAAAGCCGAACTCCCTCTTTGAAGTACGCCAGTGCCATGGGAGCTGCCTTCGAAAGGAAGAGGACGGAATCCCAAAGACGAGATATGAGTCTTTCTCGGAAAGTCTCCGATATTAACTCCATCTCCGAGCTTCGAGCAAAGCGGTAAAAGCCCTCGTTAAACATAGTTTTTCCGAACTCGATTCGGGCGCTCTTTTCCTGTTCAAGTTCCGCCCTCAGCTCTTTGTTTTCCTCCGCCAGCCTTCAGTTTTTAGCCTGTGCATCTAGAAAAGCAGACTGTTTTTCCATAGCAAACTTTTCCTTAGCCAGCAAGAGCTCTTCCCTCCTGGCTACCTCCGACCGAGCGAGCGCCAGTTCTACTTCCCGCTCCTCCAACTTTGCGGACAAGTTTTCGGCTTTGCCGGCATTGATGTTCAGATCGCTCTCCAATGTCTTCTTCTCCTCCAACGCATCCCTCAGGCGATCTCGACGGCGAAGGGCCCTTTTGCCCATGAATTCGAAATACTTGGCGAAGTTCGTCACCCGAGATAAGTTCACTTTGAACTCCTTCGCCTCACCATCTTCCTCCTCTTCCACAGCCTTCTTGCTCAGAACGATCGCCCTCTCCTGAACCGCGAGCTCTGCCTCAGTTCGCTCGGAACCAGCCTGCGCTCCTCTCTCAGTTCGCTGTTTTTTGGATGACTTTTGCGAACTGGAGGGCCCTCTCTTCTTCCTACGAAGAGAAATTGTAGCTTCGGCTGCTTCTTCATTCATCTCTTCGGCCGGATTAGCAGCATCCGAAGCCTGAGCAGCTGGTGGCGGAGAGGAAGCACGAACAACAGCGACGATCGAGGGAGATACATCAGAAGTACTGCCTCCCTCAGTCGAACTTGGAGTGGTTTTGGAGGCCAGTTCACCCAGACGCCTCTCCTCTTCCTCGCGGAAGGCCGCAGCCTGCCTAGCATTCACTGTTTCATCGGGAGGAGAAAAGGCAGTCCTCTGAGCCTTGGGGATCACTTCATCGAAGATGAAAAACTTATTTATCACCTTATCTGCAATACAATAAAACAAGTGGTCAATATGGTACAGTTCGATAAGTTTAAAAAGAGATAATGATGGGTGAAATGATAGGAAAAATTTAAGCAACCTAGATTGAATTTGCGGGGAACTCGACTGTTCGGGTAAAATCCCCAGAAAGACAACAATAGTTCGCAAGAACTCATGCGAACTATATCAAACGGTCCTCGGTAGAAGAGCCTGTCCAAAGACGCAATCTCGAAATCCCTGGGCGGAGCAGGGTCAGCTTGATTCGAACTCTCGGCTCAAGGAATAGTTCGGAAAGGCCGGTTCGCCGGAACACGAACAAAAAAATAGTATTTCTCCCAGGAGCTGATTTTATCGTCTCCTGAGGACAGAAATTGAGCTCGTTTTCCTCCGCTACGAGGGCTCAAGTAAAAGCGATAGGGGTTGGTATGTTTAAGAACAAAGCAAGAATGGAATCGGTCAGAGGTCGGCTCGACTCCCATCCATTTGCACACCATATAAAAAGCTACAATGTAACTTATAGAATTTAGGTGCAATTGGTTCGGACATACCCCAAACGCCGAACCGACCTCCAGAAAAAAAGGGTGAATAGGAGGAACTAAACCTAAGGTGACATGTTTCAAGAACCATGTCTGGCAGCCGACAGGAGCTCGATGAGGACGATCATCGGGGCTAGGAATGATAATAGAATAGCCCGCCGCTGCCATGAGCGAACTCAAAAGAACGGTATGAGTTTGGGTAGTTTTGGTGGCAGAAAAAACGTTGTCTACAGTTTTCTTACGAGATTGCTTGGGGGAGAAGAAAGGCTCTGACGACTAGAAGTAGAAGGTTTCGGAACTGGCGAATCAGAGGTAGGTCGTAAGGGGAACTCCTCCAAACCCTCCTCAGATTCACTCTCGTCCCTCAGGTTGATTAAAGAAGAAGAAGCCATTTGAAAAATATGAGTGAGAAGAAAGAAAGAAAGAAAAAGGTACCTAGATCAGTTTGAAAGACTTTAGAAATCACAGGAGAAGAGTTCTTGCTTACGAGTGAATGCTAGTATTTCGCAGAAGGGCTTTATGGAGGAGAAGATAGGGTATATATAGAGAAGGGGGAAGCTTCTTAGCGACGATTCAGTTTTTCGAGGGGAAAAGCGAAAAGTTGCGTGATCTTGGCCGTTGGATGCAATTCGATCTAACAGTGAAACGAAAGGTCGCGTGATCTCGACCGTTGGATGCAATACGATCTAACGGTGAAAATGAAAGGTCGCGTGATCTCGACCGTTGGATGCAGTTCGATCTAATGGCGAAGATGAAAGATCGCGTGATCTCGGCCGTTGGATGCAGTTCGATCTAACGGCGAAGACGAAAAGGCACCTCGGGATGGGGAGAACTGACAAGCCGGCGTCGCAGACGAATGATTGATGGGACGCGATGCTTCTCGAAGAAGCGTCATAATTAGCAACAATGCGAACTATGTTAGTGCGTGAGCACACGCACTCCGAAAGGGGGGGAGTACTGATGTGGTCGAACTGACCACATTCGAACTACTCTGTAAACCAAACCGACTTGAAGACTAATCGATACGAACAAAATAGAGAAGCAGGTAGAACGCGTATGCGAACAAGAGAGTTCGCGCTCTATAGAGAGATATGTGCGAACTCATTAGACTTGCAAGCTGAGATGCCGAACTAAATCCGAAGCGAACTAATTCAAATTTGAAGCAACCGCCACGATTGCGAGTATCTCGCCCATTTTCCACTTTTTTAGGAGAAAATCTAACTGCCACGTTTTTCAGGGAGTATTTATAACCCTTATCTTTCTATTCACATATATATATAAAATTACACATAAAGAATTATTGAGAAAAAAGGCAATAGCAAGTTTTTCCTAGATTACTGGCTTGAGCGTCGGAATCTCTTCACCGGGAAAAACCCTCGGTGTTCTTTGTTTTTGCAGATATTTTCAATCGGAGAATTCCAATCGGCATTCATCAAAAAAGAAGATTGAAGTCAGGACCAATTATTATTATTATTATTATTATTATTATTATTATTATTATTATTATTATTATTATTATTATTATTATTATTATTATTAAAAGGAGAGTTGAAGCTTCCATATATGATACCACTTAAAATTTTAGATTTCATTAACACATATCAACTCATCAAGTGTGCTTATAATAATATCATACTATATTCAGAGCATATATCATGAATTTAATGAAATTAAAGAAATTGCAATATATGTCGATGGATAATAAAACTTGAAATTGGTCACTTTTTACGTATTTTTGGGTCCTCAATGAAAGAAAGTTGAGAATGAGAATCAAATGGAGTTGGGTTGTGGGAAAGAAAACAGAAAGGGTAAAACTTGTGAGAAACAAAAGGAAAAAAACAGAAATAGAGAAGCATAAAGTGGTAGAAGTGGAGCACCAAATACTAAAATGGAGGTCTAATCATCTTCAATTCATCCAAATACGTATATACAGTGACTTCCACAACCCTATATCTATATCTTGTCTCCAATCCTTCTCCATACATTCAACCATTTTACTACATCATGGGATCCTTGCAGGCCATTTGCACCACCATCCTTCTTTCTCTTCACAATTTGGACATCTACTTGCTCATTTATCCCTTCAAGATTCTCTCTCTCTCATTAAAATAATATTCATGTACATGTGTTTCAAATTAATTGGGATCAATAAATCAAGCAACTAATAGGAAGTTATGACATTTGAAGTAGACAAAACCCAATTGAGATTACACTTATTACTCCCCATACACCGCGAGCATGTTCCTACCGTTGACGTGTCAAATACCCAACATATCAATTAATTAATTTTCATATAATTATAGGATGAAATCATTACACGTCAGCGGGGATATATTAAGAGTTGTCCCACGTGTGCATTTTAGCATTTCCATATATAAATAAATTATATTATAATTGAGAAATTGGAATGTATGTTATATTCGTGAGACAGAGAAAAATTGGTCCGTTTCTTAATTGTGGATTGACGCGCCATGATTAATACACCATATGACATCTTAATGTCTTGTTTTGATACATATGGATAAAATATAGTGTTCCTAATTTGAACCAAGTGGGATAAAATAGGAATAAGAAAAATGAAAAAAAAGGTAGTATCTTTGGCATTCATTTGAATTATGAGTACATATCACCAAAGTATATTCATATTTGGTAGAGTAGGCAAAGGGATCATAATAGCAAGTGCTCATCAAAAGCAATATATGATACTCATTTTCACTTATTATGCACATGAGATCATGCTACTCCTTAAATTAAACTAGATTGTAAATTGCAAGTTGATTAGTTACTTCAATATTTCATTTTGTATATATCAATTAATGCATCTAAGGATTTATGCATTTATCAACTTGTTCTTTTTTGTTCTACTTACATACTTTATTTTTCATACAATGTCATCAATAAGTATAAATTGTTGAAATAATAAAACCACAAAATGAAATAGAAAATTAACAGAGGATCCAAAATCTTGTAAATGAGTGCTGATTAATTAACTCCATTAATATAGCTTCCTTATATAATTCAGAAGAAATGAACAATCACTTAATAGCCAATAAAAGTAAAATGAAATAAAATTGGATCAATTATTTGTATTGATTTGGATATGAAGTGTTCTACCACCCACCTCCATTATTTATTAGTGATGAATGAAGCATTTCCTGCACCCTTAGCATCCACCATAAAATCAATGACAGAGACAATATCTAATAAATAAATTTACTAATATAATATTTAAAACCACACACACATATATGGATATAACCAATGATAAAGACAATATCCAATATATATTAACTAATATAATATTTAAAACCATATATATATACACACTATGTTCGTTATATTGAATTAGAGTCCATCACGACACTAAAAGGAAAAAACTTAGATATCCTCAAATTTTATGTGACTCACAGATGATAATTCTATATTTTATTAATTAGTAACTGTAATTTTTTTAATCACTATAACCAATATTATATATCATGCATAATATTGTGACACTTAACATGTAATATTTACCCACGTACCCATGCTTTACATAAAAAATGAATTTTTTTTCAAATACAATGAAAACATAGAACATGATTTTTTAATAGAAAATTCAAATGTTTGATAGAATTGAAGCCTCCTTTTCTTTTTAATTTCCTCTTTAATTTGTTACTTTTTTCCCACATTGAAAAGTTGTTATATGGTTATTATTTAATAATGAATTAAATAAGTTGTTATGATGCAAAACCCTACTTTATTTCTTAATGGTCACTTAATTTCCTTGACCAAAAAGGTTTATTTTGCATGATTGATTCTCTTTAGAATCATCCTCTTAGATTCAAAAAAGTTTATAATGAAATATTCATTTTCCTTTTTCTACTTCGAAAGAAACTTTTGAGCACAGAGGTCTGCCACTTAAATCACGTATCCATTTTCTGTTTAATATTAT
The DNA here is from genome assembly GCA_005771605.1 of Scutellaria baicalensis. NCBI lineage: Eukaryota > Viridiplantae > Streptophyta > Magnoliopsida > Lamiales > Lamiaceae > Scutellaria > Scutellaria baicalensis. The sequence goes on from CM016721.1 coordinate 19,857,860, forward strand.
AAGGATTATAGATTCTACATAATTTATACGTATATATATATAGACGTATATCACGCACAGTACAAATTCTTTATTTCAATGGAGAGCTCCAAAAGAAAACAAATTATTTAAGTCATGAAAACTTTTGAATTTCAAAGTACAACCTTAACTTACTTAATAATAGATGAATTTATCATAAACATTAAAAAAAAAAAAAGGAAGAAGATGAAGAGGACGACGACTTGATACAAAATCATAAACAAATATCGAAATTTCGTGTTTCATTAATTGACTACATTTATCTTCACGTAGTTTTGATCAATATAATTAATTTTTTTAATGAACGATCATGTTGGCTTGATTTTCTCTGTGCATATGGTATTAGTATTTGCAAAAAAAAAATTCTCTTCATATATAATTTTTCTTTTTAATATTTTTAGTCAATTAAGTTAGTAAACTTAAGTTTTTGGATGATATATGTTTATAATAAGGAAACTGACATGATCATTGTATAAATGAAACAATTCCATATTGCTTATACTTAATTTTTCTATTCTTCATTTAACTATATTTATTTTCCTAATCTTCAATATATCATTCATTTTTCATCAATGTGTTTTTCTCATGTCTTAATTAACAAATATTAATGTTATGTCATGTATTTATATCCGATCCATGCATTAAATCTCGAGCATCTCGCAAAGAAAATTAACATGAATGGTCACGTACATTATTACGATACTGTTCATTGTGAATTCGGAATTTACTTATGGGTTTGTTTGAAAGACCTCATCCAATGAAAATACTTGTCCATTCTAGTATGATTGACAATCGTAGAAGCATTTAGAGCAATTAAACAAGGTAGAAAAAGAGTAGATTCTTACATTTTTATTATTTAAATCAAGAAATCTACCAATATTAAAAGACTTTGATTTAGGTTTCTTTGATCAATTTTCTTTGACTAAAAAAGGACTACAATAATTGATCTTTTCCAAAACCAATCCCCTTTAATTAGTGGATATTTTTAAACCTAGTCACTACCCATTGCAATAATTAATTATAATTTGAATAGAGATATATGGTTTTTTTTATTAAAATTAATTGTATCTTCACTCTGCTCAATAAATTAGGCCTAAAAAAATCATATTGCTTGGTTGAATCCCACCCAAAATACACCTAATTAAATAACTAAAAACAACTATATGAAGAGTAATTCTCCTGTGCATCGGTTGGATCCATGCAATCGGATCGGATCCGGACTACCCGATCCGCTTTTCCTTTTTCCCTTTTTCATTCGTGCTACTTTTTTGAAATTTTGGTCATGACTTTTACTTTATGTTAAGGACACCTTTAGGTAATGTTTAGGGATACCTTTAGGTTATGTTAAGGATACTTTTATGTCAAGATTTCATATATTTACGCTACGTTAGACATACCTTTAGGTTATGTTAGAGATACATTTATGTTATGTTAGAGATACCTTATCCATAACATAGTTGTGTTACACATTTTGTACACAAATGTATCTCTAACATAACATAAAGGTATCCCTAACATAACCTAAAAGTATCTTTAATATAACGTAAATGTATGTGACCTGGAGTGAATTCTAAGGGTATCAAATCAGGATTTCAAATGTATTGTTAACATTACATAAAGGTATCATTAACGTCACCTAAAGGTATCCTTAACATAACATAAATGTATGTAACCTTGAATAGGATATCAAAGGTATCCTTAACATCACCTAAAGGTATCCTTAACATAACGTGATATATAACCTGAAATCAGGATTTCAAAGGTATAGTTAACATCACCTAAAGGTATCCTTAACATCACCTAAAGGTATTCTTAACATAACATGGTATGTAACCTAGAATCAGGATTTCAAGTCCTTAACATAACCAAAAGATATCCTTAACGAGCGAATTTGAGTGGATTTGAGCGCATCCACTCAGGCACGTGGGAGCGCGTGAGGGCGCGTGGGATGCGCTTGGGAGCGTGTTTTAGGGCGCGTGGGTGGGTCGACCCGGTTGCACGAATTCCAAATCCATGCAACCAATGCATAAACGTTTTTTGTGTTATATGAAATCGTCTAATTACAAATATTATTCTGTAAGATGAAATCCACTTCCTAATCATAATTTCCAGTTTTCTACCATGCATAATTATCGGAAAAAATGGGGATAAAATCAAATTTGGTTTCATAAGTACTGTCTTTTTTTTTTAGCTTAGTCTCATAACTTATATAATTGCATGATTTTGGGTCCAATGTTATTGGAAATTTCAAAAAAGGCCAAAAGTTGTTATGTGCGTGACATCCAATTTGGGGGTTTCTGACGAGAATTAATGACATAGCATGAGGTGTAAATACTATTCTATTGGTCCAAACTAGTGTTTGTGGAACCGAACCGGTGATCGAACCGACTTGACCACCGGTTCAAGGTTCAACCGGTCGAACTCGTTCAACCGGAAGGTCCGACCGTTTGAAAGAAATTTAATATATTTCTTTGAAATTTTTTCATATTATAATTTTTTTTTAGAATTATAGATGATGATAATGAAGATATAAAATCATATTTAGTAATAATGATAAATTCAAAATATTTGTTAATGACTTTTACAACATTATTCAAAGTAGCACATAACACATAAATTTAAATACATTACATAGATATAATAGAATATCCAATATTTATTTATATCTCAATTTTTAAGAACTAGAAAAACTCATAATTTAATAATATATCAATTTTATCTTAAAATTTTGAATATGTTATTCATTTCTTTTAATTTATTCATAATATTGTTAAAGTTGTCCTACATTGAAAACAAGACCAAATAAAGTATAATGATATGTAATTTATAAGTTTATATTAGGAGTTGTGTCCCACACTGAAAAAAACTAAAGACACCATGAAAGTTTGTAGAATAAAATATAGGAGTTTGTCTCAACATTGATTAGCCAACTAAAATTATATTGAAGTCATCATTTATAAAGTGTGTGGTTTTGTCCCACATTGGAAGCAAACAAAATAGCATTGGTCATGCATCAATATAAATGTAATAGTGTCTAAAATTATTCAACAAAAAATTTTGAAGTTGGAAAGAAAAAAAATTAAAAAATTCCGGTTTGACCGTTTTTATTACCGATTTTGGCATGTTCAACCGGGATTTCACTGGTTTTATGTTGTTTAACCGCAAATCCAGTTATTAGGTGTCAAATGGACGGGACCAATGACCGGTTCGTGGTTGAACCGGTCGGACCAGCCGGTCCGGTCCGGTCCCACAACCATTGTTCAAAACAATAAAAGATTCTTTAAAAAAAAAAACATTCTATTGGACCAATAGAATAATGAAACCTCATGCCACTTCATTATTTCTTGTCGGAAACCCCCAAATTGGATGTTATGTGTTACTTATGCAACAATTTTCTGGTCAATCTTGAGATTTGCAATGATATTGAGACCAAAATTGAACAATTATTTAAGTTACGGGACTAAACTAAAAAAATAAATAATTGTGGAACTAATTGCAAAAAGGACAATAATTATGAGACTAAACATGATTTTACTTGGAGAAAATGGTCTGGATAATGCTATTTGTACGTATTAAAATTGATTTATGTATAAATTAAGGGTTTGAATACCATTATATATCTTTAGCATTGATAGAAATGAGAATATAAGAGAAACTATTTAATAAAATGAATAATTCATTTACAAAGATCATGTAATGCAAGTATAGACGTAGATTTAATTCTACTTCATAGCTAACTGCTAACCTAACAAACTCAATATTTTGTCCCTAACATATTAGAGTAGGTTTTGATGTGGTCGAACTGACCACATTCGAACTACCCCGGGAAACCAATCGACTTGAAGGCTAATTAATGCGAACAGAACAGAGGAGTAGGAAGAACGTTTTGGGCGAACAAAGAAGTCCTAAACTGTCGAACTGTAAGCTGAAATGCCGAACTGAATCCAGAACGAATTAATTCAAATTTGAAGCAACCGCCATGATCGCAAGTATCTCGCCCACTTCTCACTTTTTTCGGAGAAATCCTAACTGTCACGTTTTTCAGGGAGTATTTATAACCCTTATCTTCCTATTTCACACACACACAATATCATACACGATAATTACTAAGAAAAAGAGCAATATCAACGTTTTTCCCAGATTACTGACTTGAGCGTCGGAGTCTCTTCACCGGGAAAAACCCCCGATGTTCCTTTGTTTTTGCAAGCCTTTTAAATCGGAGAATTCCAATCGGCATCAGAGAATTCCAATCGACACCGGAAGACAAGAAGATAGAAGCAAGGGCAAATCAATTGGCGCCGTCTGTGGGAAAACTTTTTTCATAACTTTGAGTATCTAAGACGTTGAGGAATTGTGAATATGGTGAATACAAGGGGATCTCGAAGGAGAGTGTATGAGGGAGCACAATCCGTACGACAAGACGAGGACCAGAATTCTGTACCGGCGAATCCTCCCGGCACTGTCACTTTGACACCGGAGGAACTTTCAAGTTTGATAGAAGCGGCTGTCCAGAGGGCTCTAGGCAAACAAAGGGCTGAATCACAGCAAGGCAATACCAAAACTCACGCCCGAAAAGAGGAAGAATGTGACAAGTCTCGGATGGATGAGCAAGAAAGTCAATCCGATCACCCTCGTGGCCAGAAACGAGTACATGCTGAACTGTCCGAGAAGGTGGATGATCTCAGAAAGGAGTTGAGAGAGGTGCAGAAGACTATTCGACAGATTCCTCAGAGTTCCAGGGGAAATCCTTTTTCTGAAGAGGTCATGGAGGACGAACTGCTAGCCTCTTTCCGGCCGGTGAATTTTGATTATGATGGTATCACTGATCCGTGGGATCATCTATGTAGGTTTGAGAATACCGCTCTGCTGCATCGGTATTCGGATGGCATTAAGTGTAGAGTGTTCGCGACTACCCTCACCAAGGCTGCTCAGACATGGTTCAGCCAGTTGACCGATGGGGTGATTCACAACTTCGAACAGCTGTCGGAATTATTTCTGCATCAGTTCGCCAGTTCGAGGAGACAGAGGCGATCTACTCAAACCTTGTTCGGGGTGAAACAAAAAGGGGATGAGACCTTGCGGAACTATGTCAAGAGGTTTACGGCTACTACTTTGGAAGCTCCTGAAGCTTCAGATGATTTGGTCGTTAGTGCTTTCATTCAAGGATTGAAAGAAGGTGATCTCCATACTTCGCTGGTTAAGAAGACACCCAGCAATTTTGATGACTTATTACAGAGGTCTACCAAATACATCAACTTGGAAGAAGCAGTTCGAATGAAGAAAGGGGAAAGTTCAAGTCGAATGAGTAGGCCGCAACAGGAGCAGGAGGGAGCTCGAAAGAGAGATGGAGAGGAACAGCGAGCAAGATTTGCTTCACCCCCTTAAGAGAGAATCGAACAGGGCGGAGGTATGAACAATACACGCCCATGACTATGCCGCCCGGACAGGTACTGATGGAGATATGGAACCTGCCCCAACTAAAATGGCCGTCGACCTGGAGTCCTAATCCGAAGAAGCCATCTACCTTCGGTAACGGTAAATTGTGTCGATTTCATAATGAATATGGGCATGGAACTGACGAATGTTTGCATTTGCGAGATGAATTGGAAAGACTAATCAGGGAAAACAAATTAGCTCGCTTCGTCCGACGAACTCGATCGAACCGTGAACAGAGGAATGATCAGGAAGAACTGAGACGGGAAAGAAGGCAAGAGCAGCAAGAACTTCCTCCGCCTCCACCTCCCCCAGCACGAGCTAGACCCGAACGGGAAGAAAAGCCCACTATTCACATGATTATGGGTGGGCCAACAGATGGAGATTCCAACAGAGCTCGAAAGGTGAGACTTAATTCTGTCAAGCAGGAACAGAATACAGTTCACTCAATCTTCGAAGAGATGGCGATCGAGTTCGGAGTTCGCGACCGTGTGGCCATTCAAAGCCCCCAGTTCGATGCTATGGTGATCGTAGCTGAGATAGGAGGCTTTAACATTGAAAGGGTATTTGTGGATACGGGAAGCTCAGTGGACATTATGTTCATGGATTGCTTCAAGAAAATGAGATCAACAGTGGAGGTAAAATTTGTAGAAACTTCACTCTATGGTTTTGCAGGAGAATCTGTAACAGTGTACGGAAAAGTCCAGCTACCTATGGTGCTAGGGGACGGGGAATGGAGACAGAACAAGACGATGACTTTTCTTATAGTGGTTGCACCCTCTCAATACAATGTGATCTTGGGTCGTCCTTCTCTGAGTTCGTATGCTGCTGTCATTTCACCTGCCCATTTGATGATGAAGTTCCCTGTTGAAAATGAGGAAGGGCGAGTGGTAGGAGTAGGAGTTGTTCATGGCGATCAACAAACTGCCCGGCTTTGTTATGTAGCCGCAGTTCGACAATCTGAATCTCATAAACGCCATAGCGAACAGAGGGACGATGTTGATCGGGGAAGGGATAAAAGTTTGAAAAAAGGTGATGAAACAAAGACTGTGGAATTTGAAGAGGGCAAACTGATGAGCGTGGAATTAATCTCGGAGCTGCCAGGACATTCAGTTCGTCTCGGGAGTCAATTGTTGGAACAGGTTAGAGGAGAAATCGTAGCTGCTCTCCAAGATAATGTGGACCTGTTCGCTTGGAAACCTGAAGACATGAAGGGCATAAATCCGGAAGTAGCAGTTCATAGGTTGAACATCAAGCCTGATGTTCGACCAGTTAAACAGAAGCTGAGGCATTTCGGGGACTAACAGAATGAAATTATCAAAAAAGAGGTCGAGAAGCTGCTAGAGATTGGGCATATCGAAGAAATCCAGTATCCTCGATGGCTAGCCAATGTTGTGTTAGTCCCGAAGTCGGGAACAAGTGGCGAATGTGTATCGATTTCCGGGATTTGAATAAAGCTTGCCCCAAGGATCACTATCCTCTCCCGCGAATCGATAAACTAGTTGATTCCACTGCAGGATGCGAACTGCTAAGTATGATGGACGCAGCACAAGGGTATCACCAAATCATGTTGCATCCAGAAGATAAACCCAATGTGACATTTATTACTTCTTCAGGTACATATTGCTATACGGTTATGCCGTTCGGTCTGAAAAATGCAGGAGCTACTTACCAACGAATGGTGGACGAAGTGTTTAAACACCAATTGGGGCGCAACATGGAAGCATATGTCGATGATATGTTGGTGAAAAGCATACTGGCGAACCCATGCCGAGGATTTGAGAGAACCTATGGCGACGATCCGAAAGCACGGGATGCGATTAAACCCAGCCAAGTGCTCGTTCAGGGTGAAAGCAGGGAAGTTTCTGGGGTATATGGTGACGAACAGAGGAATAGAGGTCAACCCCGGCAAAGTCCGAGCTATACAAGGAATGACGCCTCCTCGAACTATCAAAGAGGTACAAACACAAACTGGCCGCATTGTTGCTTTGAGCAGATTTATATCCAGGTTGACGGACAGGGGTTTACCTTTCTTCAAAATTTTGAGAAAGAATGATCGGTTTAGTTGGGATGCGAACTGCCAAAAGGCATTTGAAGATTTGAAGGCGTTTCTCATCACACTCCCTTTGTTGAAACAACCTGTTAAAGGAAGTGTGATGGTCATGTACTTGGCAGTTGGAGAGGAATCGGTCAGTTCGGTTCTCATTCGTGAAGAAGGTAGAGACCAGTTCCCAGTATACTTCGTTAGTAAAGTTCTGCATGGGACAGAAATCCGGTACACAGAGGTAGAGAAGGTCGTTTATGCCTTAGTCACTACGGCAAGAAGGCTGAGACCCTATTTTTTGGGGTATGAGATCACGGTTCGAACTAATCACCCGTTGAGTGTAGTGTTGGGAAAACCGGACGCATCGGGAAGACTAGTAAAGTGGGCAGTCAAACTGGGACAGTTCGATTTGAAGTATGAGCCGCGAACAACTATAAAGGGTCAAGCATTGGCGGATTTTATTCAAGAGACAACCAGGCTACAAGACAAGAAAGAATGGGAAGTATTTGTAGATGGATCGTCGTCCCGCCAGAGCACAGGAGCCGGGATATTATTGATCAGCCCCGAGAAAGATGAGTTAGAATTTGCCATAAAATTTCAATTTAAGGTGTCTAACAATGAGGCAGAATATGAAGCTTTTTTGCAGGGATTGATAATAGTCGAACAGGCTGGAGCTCGAGAACTGATAGTGAAATTAGATTCACAATTGGTGACACAACAACTCCGAAACCAATGCGAAGTTAAAGAAGATCGTATGATTTCTTATGTACATAAAATCAGAGAGATGGAGAAACGATTTGAAAAACTTCAGATCGAACAGATACCTCGGAATGAGAATCAGAGGGCAGATTATTTAGCTAGATCGGGAGTTCGTTACAGGACTGTTCGACGAGAAGTATTACGGTTTTGGGAGTAAGAAAGGAAAACGAGGTGATGAATGTCGACCTGGCCGAGCATGACTGGAGAACTCCATTTTTGAATTTTTTAGGAGGAGTAAGAGATGGACTGGCAAAAGACCTTGAGAAATTGGAGAAACAAGCTCGATTCTACTATATTCTTGATGGGGTGTTGTATCGAAAAACTTTCCCACCGACAGATGCACGATGTTTATCTCAAGAAGAAGGAATCAAAGTCTTGAAAGAAGCACACGAAGGCGGATGTGCCGAACATGTGGGAGCTCGAGCACTTGCTCGGAAGGTCGCACGAGCTGGTTTCTATTGGCCTACAATGAAGAATGACACTGAAGAGTTAGTTCGGAAGTGCAACTCCTGTCAAAAACATGGATGGAGAATTCACACTCCAGCAACAGATATGCTTACAGTATGTTCGCCCTGTCCTTTTGCTAGATGGGGTATTGACATTGTCGGTCCGCTCGTCAAAACCAGAGGAAACAAACAGTTCTTGGTGGTGGCCGTGGACTACTTTACTAAACGGGTCGAGGCAGAACCCTTAGTCAAGATAGCCGAGTCCGATATGATCCATTTTATATGGAAGAGTATTTGCTGCAGGTTCGGCTTACCCCGGATTTTGGTATCAGATAATGGAGCTCAGTTCCGAGACAAAAAGATCACGGGATGGTGTAAAGAAATGAAAATTTTACAAGTGTTTACTCCAGTGGCCCATCCTCAGGCAAATGGGCAGGTCGAAGTGGTTAATCGAATCATTCTAGATGGGCTTAAGAAACGACTTAAATGCGAGAAATCAAACTGGGTGGATGAACTGCCATCAGTCCTGTGGGCATATCGAACTGCATCCAGATCAACTACGGGAGAAACTCCTTTCAGTTTGGCATTTGGAATGGAAGCAGTAGTCCCAGCTGAAATTCAAGGAGAAGCTTTACGAATCACTAACTTTGATCCCCAGCAAAATAAAGAATTGATCCGAACAGATTTGTTATTTCTGGAGGAAATCAGAGATGATGCCAGAGTTCGCTATGAATTATACAAAAGACGTATTCAGGCGGCCTTCAACAGGAAGGTTCGAAAGAGAGAATTCCACGTAAGGGATTTGGTTTTAAGGCAATCTGATGCCTTGTTAGAGATCGGAAAATTAGATGCCATTTGGGAAGGACCGTATACTGTTACTAGAATTTTGCCAGGCAGATCTTATGAGCTCGCCGATGAACGAGGAAAGGAATTGCCTAGACCTTGGCACATCAACCACTTGAAGAAATTCTATACTTGAAGTATCAAATCCCAGTATGTTGCTTTTTACTTTTAAGTTGTTGTTGCTTTTATGAATAAGAGATATTTTCATACTCCGTGGATGTAGGTCGATTTGACCGAACCACGTTAAATCCCTGAGTCTTTCTATGTTGATTTACATATATGTTAAAAATCATATCGTGGAGCGAACATAAAGTTCCCTTGGAACTCACCGATTAAGCCTACTGAAGAAGTTCCCTTGGAACTCACAGATTAAGCATTTCCCTCGGAACTTGCTGATTAAGCATATTGAGAAAGTTCCCTCGGAACTTGCTGATTAAGCATATTGAGAAAGTTCCCTTGGAACTCACTGATTAAGCATACTGAAGAAGTTCCCTCGGAACTTGCTGATTAAGCATACTGAGAAAGTTCCCTTGGAACTCGTTGATTAAGCGCAAATTGAAGAAGTCCCTTCGGGACTTAATGACTAAGCGAGTTGCAGGAGTTCTCTCCAAACTCGCTGACTAAACAAATTATAGAGATCCCAGCGAAGCAAAGTGAAGAAGTTCCATCGAACTCAATGATTGAAACAAAGTGAAAAAGTTCTATCGAACTCAATGATTTAAGCGAAGTGAAGAAACCTCTTCGGAGTTCGCTGATTAAGTAAGTTGAATAAATTCTCTTGAAATTTTGTAGCTAAGTAATTAGAAAAAATTTATTCGAAGTTCTGATATTAAATGAACAGAAAAGACACTGAAGTACGCAAACTATTTCATTCCAATTAATTCATCAAAAAGTACAAGTACAAAACTTCAAAAAAAATATACAAGTGTGGCAAAAGGAAATGACTAAGAGCGATCAGGAGAAGGAGAAGACTCGAGAGTTAGCTGGATCGGAGCTGGGTGAAGAGGATCGAACATATCCTCTGACAGGTCCACGTTCGGGCCAGAAGAGGGCTCGGTGGGTGCTGGAAGAGACGAACTGGCACCAGGATCGCCAAACTGGTTGTCAGGAAGAACTTCCTTTACTGCTTCTTCTAAGCAGCCCGATCAACATCCTTGTCCGGATTCCCGCGCCAACCAGGAGGAATGGAATGTGTTTGCAGCACTTTTCGGCCCAGTACGTTCACATCGAACTGGAACGTTTCCCCGACTTCCTCCTGGCAGAGCCGAACTGCCTCTTTAAAATACGCCAATGCCATAGGAGCTACCTTCGACAGGAAAAGGACAGAATCCCAGAGACGAGTTACGAGCCTTTCTCGGAAAGACTCCGATATCAACTCCATCTCCGGGCTCCGAGCGAACCGGTAAAAGCTCTCGGAATACATGGCTCTTCCGAATTCAACTCGGGAACTCTTTTCCTGTTCGAGTTCCGCCTTTAGCTCCCTGTTCTCCTCTTCCAGCCTCCGAATTTCGACCTGCGCATCCGAAAGAGCGGACTGCTTTTCCATGGTGAATTTTTCCTTTGCCAGCAGCAGCTCTTCTTTTCTGGCCACTTCCGAGCGAGCAAGCGCCAACTCCACCTCCCGCTCTTCTAACTTAGCAGATAGGTTTTCGGCTTTGCCGGCATGAGTAGTCAGATCGCTCTCCAATGTTTTCTTCTCCTCCAACGCCTCCCTTAGACGATCTCGGCGACGGAAGGCCTTCTTACCCAAGAATTCTAAGTACTTGGCGAAATTTGTCACACAAGACAAATTCACCTTGAACTCCTTCATCTCCTTATCCTCTTCCTCTTCCGCAGCCTTCTCGCCCGGAACAATCGCCCTCTCTTGAACTTCGAGCTCTATCTCGATCTGCGAACCCCCCTCTGTTCGCTACTTTTTCGCCGACCTTTGCGAACTGAAAGACCCTCTCTTCTTCCAGCGAAGAGAGTTCACAGCCTCGGCTACCTCTTCAGTCGTTTCTTCGGCAGGATTCGCAGCCTCCGAAGTATGGGCGGTTCGCGGCGAAGAAGAAGCCCGAACAACAGCGACAGCCGAAGGAGATGCAGCAGGGGTACTGCCCCCCTCGCCCAAGTCCGGGCTGGTTTGAGGTGCCAGTTAGCCTAGGCGTCTTTCCTCCTTCTCGCGGAAGGCCGCAGCTTGCCTGCAGTTCACTGCTTCATCAGCCGGGGAAAAGGCAGTCTTTTGGGCCTTCGGGATTGCATCATCGAAGACAAAAAATTTGTTCATTGCTCTATCTGCAACCCAAAAAAACATATGGTTATAATACAGTTCGATAAAATAAAAAAAAAAGATAATGAGAGACAGTGAAATTTTTTAGCAACCTAGATCGAACTTGCGAGGAACTTGGCTGTTCGGGTAAAACCCCCAGAAAGCTAGCAAGTGTTCGCAGGAACTCAGATGAACTATATCGAAAGACCCCCTTCGAAAGAGCCTGTCCAAGGAGGCAAGTTCAAAATCCCTAGGCGGAGCAGATTCAGTTCGGTTCGAACTCTCGGCCCAAGGGATTGATCGAATAGGTCGATTCGACGAAGAGCGAACGAAAAAATAATATTTTTCCCAGGAGCTGATTTTATCATCTCCTGAGGATAAGAATCGAGCTTGTTTTCCTCCACTACGAGGGCTCAAGTAGAAGCGGAAAGGGTTAGTGTGTTTTAAAACAAAACAAGAGCGAAATCGATCGGCGGTCGGTTCGACACCCATCCACTTGCACACCATATAAAATGCTACAATGTAACTTATGGAGTTCGGGTGCAACTGGTTGGGACACACCCTAAATGCCGAACCGACCTCAAAAAGGAAGGGGTGGATAGGAGGAACTAAGCCCACAGTGACATGTTTTAAAAACCATGTGTGGCAGCTGGCGGGGGCCCAATGAGGACGATCATCGGGGCCAGGAATAATAACAGAGTAGCCCACCGCTGCCATGACCGAACTAAGGAGAACAGTGTGAGTTTGGGTGGTTTTAGTAGCAGAGAAAACGTTATCTATTGTTTTCTTGCGAGATCGCTTAGGGGGACAAGAAAGGTTTTGACGGCCGGAAGAAGAAGCCTTCGGAACTGGTGAATCCGAGATAGGCCGCAAGGGAAATTCCTCGAAACCCTCCTCGGATTCACTCTCGTTCCTCAGGTTGATCAAAGAAGGGGAAACCATTTGAATAATACGAAAGAAGAGGAAGAAGGAAATGAAAGGGTACCTGGTTTGAGGGAACTTTGGAAATCACAGGAGAAGGATTCTTGCTTATGAGTGAAGAGTAGTTTTTCGCAGATTTGCAGAAGAGTTTTATGGAAAAGAATAAGGGGTATACATAGAGAAACTTCTTGGTTTAGGGGGGAAAAAGACGAAAGGTCACAGATCTTGGTCGTTGGATGCAGTTCGATCCGACGGTGAATACGAAAAGGTGCATCGAAATTAGCCAGCCGAATCTCAGCCGTTGATGTAGTTCGATCCAACGGTAAAAACGAAGAGGCGCCTAGGGATTGGTGAAAACTGACAAGTCAGATCTCAGCCGTTGGATGCGGTTCGATCTAACGGCGAAGATGAAAAGGCACCTCGGGAAGGAGGAAGACATCGCAGGCGGGTGATTGATGGGACGCGATGCTTCTCTAAGAAGCGTCGTATTTGGCAACAACCCGAACTGCGTCAGTGCGCGAACACACGCACTCCGAAAGGGGGGAGTACTGATGTGGTCGAATTGACCACATTCGAACTACCCCGGGAAACCAATCGACTTGAAGGCTAATTAATGCAAACAGAACAGAGGAGTAGGAAGAACGTTTTGGGTGAACAAAGAAGTCCTAAACTGTCGAACTGTAAGCTGAAATGCCGAACTGAATCCAGGACGAATTAATTCAAATTTGAAGCAACCGCCACGATCGCGAGTATCTCGCCCATTTCCCACTTTTTTCGGAGAAATCCTAACTGTCACGTTTTTCAGGGAGTATTTATAACCCTTATCTTCCTATTTCACACACACACAATATCATACACGATAATTACTAAGAAAAAGAGCAATATCAACGTTTTTCCCAGATTACTGACTTGAGCGTCGGAGTCTCTTCACCGGGAAAAACCCCCGGTGTTTCTTTGTTTTTACAGGCCTTTTAAATCCAAGAATTCCAATTGGCATCAGAGAATTCCAATCGACACCGGAAGACAAGAAGATAGAAGCAAGGGCAAATCAGGTTTTATGTGAGACCATCTCGCGGATCTTTTTTAGTGAGACGGGTTAACCCATAACCCACACTTAACAATTCATATGAAAATTTGTGGATATGGGTTCAATTTATGGGTAATAAGGACCCGTCTCAGGGAAACTATCCGTGAGACCGTCTCACATGAGTTTTTGTGAACATATTATTATCGTAAATGTCTTCTTGCAAATAGTTTTTTGCGACAACATAATAATATTGTCACAAATAAGTTTGATTCATTGATTTTCATGACAACAATATGTTAATTTAGATTAGCATTTACCGTGACAATATTATTAGCAAAAAAAACTATTCACGAGAAGGTTTCTTAGATAATAATTTAGTGACATATTGTAGCAAAATGTGTTTGCGACAGTGATCAATGTTTTGTCCACAACACTTTGCAATTACAAATACTCAATTTGTTTGCAATGCTTCTACCTTTAAAACTTTATTAGTATTCGCACCCGATGCATGGTCTGTGATATAATATCATTAAATATTAATTATTTGATAATATAATATAAATAATTTTAGTATATAGAAGACAATATAATATTTAATAACTAAAAAAAATCTAAGATTTGCTTAAAATAATTCAATTCACAACAACATATCGATATTATATATATTCAGTTCACTAATTCATGATTAATACTAAAAACAAAAGTATCAATCATGATGTTCAAATAAAAATTGGAAATTTTACTTGCAAAGTTTATAAGTTTTGGAAAACTTCTTTATGCACTACATTTCTAATTGAGACATTGTTTTTGTCACCTGTGTTATAAACTAATATCATCAATCACTTAAATTAGATATATTAAAAACAATAAAAATAAATTATGAATTAAAAATCAAAGTCAATTACTTAAATTAAATATGTGTGTGAGTATGTATATATAGAAACAATACACAATAAAATTAGAAATTTTACGTATGAACTTGATGCAAACACAATCAATTATATATTTTCAACATTTTATTTTAAAATAAATTGAATGATATTAACAATATCTTAGCCTTTTATATTTGTGTATTTAACAATATTTTCAATTCATCATTAAAATATATCGATAAAGAATAAAATGTTGAATGATATTACATATATAAAATACAAATATTAATTTAAAAAATACTTAGGATGATATATAATTTCATACTGAATACATATTATATATGTACATATATGCATGTACACACATATTTAATGGTGTTACATTTATTTATTAACTTGTATTAAATATGATATCAATTATCCCTAAACAAATTGATATTTATTATTCTAATTATTGTTTGGACAATATCTATTATTGGTATTTAAGAAATTATTCTCTAACCCAGGAGAGGTCATGAACTAAGGCGTAAGGATCTTTTACGAAATCTCGAAGTCAAAGGATTTTACTAAGATATAAAACCTTGGTGTTTGATTTTCCACTTCAAACCCTAAACATGTCTGAACGCCCACTCTGGCTTTAGCGGCAATAAAAACGGGCTGAACATTAGGAACTTACAAACACCTTAGTCGTAAAACTCAAACCCAATTGAGTTTCTTCAACCTTTCCCTAATTCATGATTTTCCTCTTCTTATAACATTATTACCATGTTTTCAAGAATCAACTATGATCTAACATATATAACCTAGCCTTCCATATAGGAGGCGATCATAAAAACGAAAATTAAAAACAGAAATATATAACAACCTTTAAATGTTAAAAGGACACCAGTAGAAGGAGTAGAAGAAGAGCACTTATGGCTAAAAAAGGGGTAAAATACAAGAGGGATGTAGAGAGAGAAATAAGGGGGCGAGTATCACTCAAGTGTGATGAACTAACGAAAAGAAAACCTATTTAGATGAAAAGCCGGACATGAAACCCCGGATTTCAAATCTTTTATAAAAAGTAAACAGTTTAATTACTGTTTATTTTGACAAGTGTCAAAAAAGACAAAAATTTAATAATTCCTGTCTGCCAAGCTGCTTTATCTACTTTTGTCTGTTGCCTGAAATTATTCTAGAAACATGAGAAAATTATAATCTTCTTCCTGTCGATCAAGAAAATATCTGATCTGGAAATCATCTGAGAAGCATCTTTCTGTAATTTGATATTTCTCCATACATGTATAGAAATTTTCATCATGTATTTTGATATTTTTCAAAATATTATTTTGTTTTCTTAGAAGAGTCATAGCTTTTCTGCTCGTTTCTGCTCTAGAGAGAAGAGAACTTCTAAATTCTGAAGATACATGACGAAGTTCTATTTTTCCTTGGGAACAAATATCTTCCCTATTTACTTTCCATTGTTGAAAGCAAAAACATCTGGAACATTCTTTTCTATGTTGTTCCATTTAATCTTTCTGCATTTTTGGATTATTGAATCCTTTAGAATATCAAAAGAAATGATGAGGATCATTTGAGGGGATGTCCTCATCAGGATCTTGGGCATCCTGGATGTTCATAGAACTGGTACTATCAGATCTCATGGATGAATCTGATTTCTCTGTGCAGAATTCTGGCTGGCTAAGCAAATCTTGCTTCATTTCTTCAATATATAATTCAATGATTTTTTCCTTAGAAAGGGTTCCAACATATTTTTTAACCAAATTTTGGTAAGGACTTTGAGACTTTTCATTTTTTGTCTCTATAGTATCTTTTTTAAGCTTATTAAGCTTGATAATTTCTTCCAGGTGGTTAATAGTTTCCTGTAAACCAATCTCTCCAGTGTCTAGATCAATCCTGGATAATTTATCCCAAAATTTTGAGAAACTAGTTCTCCAAATACAAAGAATCCCCTTTTCTGTATAACCAAATTCTGGAGTCCATTTCCATATCCATGAGATACTTGATTCCATAAAGAACCAACAAAGAGTTTGCCCCGTAATTGAAGCTTTCTGAACAATAGGTGCAGACATAGAAGTTTTTATATTTTCTGGTAGAATGTCTACCGATGGACCATATTTATTCCACCAAGAGAAAAACCAATTTGGTATAATCTTATGGAACAATTTCCACAGATTTTCACAAGTCATGTGTGTTTTTTCTTTTTGTTTTCAAAGAAAAGAGCTTTACCAAAGTTTTCTATATAATCCCAGTAATTATATTTAAAATTGGTTTTTGAAATAGGATTAAACATTTCCTTTTCAACTAATGGAGAAATTCCCCATTCTTCCACAAATATAATCTTTTTGATTATGAACTTTGAATATGCATAATCATTCTGGCTATTTCCAGGATTAGTATGTTCAATATCCACACTTTTTGTTTGTAAAAGAAGATTTTCATAAAATCCTCTTGGTTTATAAGAACCATTTGTGCAAAATGAGTTTAAAAGATATTTTTCTAAAACATTCCAAGGGTTATCAACCCATTGAGTATCTTTATCTTCTATAAGAAGAATGACCTCTTTATATTCATGTTTAATAAACATGATTGATTCACTTCTTTCATCACTAGTAATTCTAGCATATGATGCTTGTGAATTAGAAGTTTCTGGGATATCATCCTCTTTTCTGTTTTCCAGAAATTTCTGGAAATCCTTATATAAAGGATGTGTTTTATCCATAACATTTTCCTGTGAAACCCCAGAAATATTCTGGTTAACTAGGTGTTTTCCACCATGTGATATAATGGGAGTTTTTCCTCCCCTTTGAGGAAATCTTCCTCATCTGTTTTCTCTTCCCCTATAAGGGAAAGATCCACCATGGCCTCCTAGGCCGCTTACAGACATACCTGTAATCATTTAAGAAATTCTCTAGTCAGAAAATCAGGAAGATGATTATCTTCTCTTTTTTTATATATAATTTCAAAATCGAAAGGAGCTAAATAAACTTGCCATCTAGCAAACATTTGCTTAGATATATCATGTTTAAAATCTTTATTAAAGATTCCTTTAGCTGCTTGACAATCAGTTTTGACCACAAATTTTTGATTGTATAAATCATCCTGAGGCATCTGTCTCAACAATTTTATCCCATTTAGGATTTACTAAGGAAAGACAAGAAATATTCTTAACTTTTTCCTTTATAACTTTAATCGTATTAGTGTGTTTATCTGTCCATGGAGATGGATCCTTTTTAAGCCTATCATATAAAAATAGCTGTAATTTTTGAAATATTTTCAATAAAAGGAGCAATGTAATTAAGGCTACCCAAAAACCTTTGTAATTGAGTTTTATCAGTAATAATATCTGGAAACTTATTTCCAAATTCCATACTTCTTTGAATTGGAATAATTTTTCCATTATCAATATTATGACCTAAAAATCTGATATTTGTCTGAAAAAGACTCATTTTTGGTTTTGATATAACAAGACCATTATGAATAATCGGTTTTTTAAAAATTTCTAAATGTTTGAAATGAGTTTCAATGTCTTTAGAGAAAACAAGAATATCATCAATATATACAATTATAAAATTGCTAAAAGGAATGAAAATATCATTCATAATCTGCTGAAATTCAGATGGATCGTTTTTTAGACCAAAAGGTAAAACAGTCCATTCATAATGCCCAATAGGAACATTGAAAGCAGTTTTATATCTATCAGATTTACTTATTTCAATTTGCCAGTATCCTGACTTTAAATCAAATTTTGAAAATATTAAGGCTCCAAAAAGTCTATCAATAAGATCCTTTTTATTTGGTATAGGATGCCTTATCCATTTTAAAACCTTGTTTAAGGGTTTGTAATTTATAACAAGTCTGGGAACACCCCTTTCTTGTTCAAAATGTTTATTAACATAGAAAGCCGTGCAAGACCAAGACGACTGTGAAGGTGTTATTAAACCTTTTTCAAGAAGAGATTTGATTTCTTGTTTACAAAGTTCTAGATATTCAGAATTCATTTAACAAGGTCTAGACTTCGTGGGTATACCTTTTTCATTAAAAAAATCTTCATAAGAAAGAGAGATAACATACTTTTTTCTATCCCAAAAAGCATTTGGATGATTATTACAAATTTCAAGAGAAAACTTATTATGAACAAGTTTAATTTTTTCTTGTAATTTTGAATTTTTTAATTTATCATTTATAGTAAGGAAATTAATTTCTTCCTTTAAAGAATTTATATGAAATAATTTTCTATCTATTTGTTCTTTTATTTCATTAAGAACCTTTCTGACTGATTTATTTATAAATTCAAAAAATATTGGTTTTTTATTAAAAGTTCCAATCAAACCCTTTCCATCAACTCTTATTAGAGGATATATTTCATAAATAAAAGCTAATCCAAGAATTAATTGACTTGAGATATCTGTAGCTAAAAGAAAGCTAGTAGAAATGCAATTTCCATCTTTACATATTAAAGTATCTGGAAGTTTGTAATTTATATCCAGAGATCCTCCTCCAGCATGAGAAAGAGAATGAGAAGTTTTATGAAAATATCTTGAAGGTATTAAACCTTCTTGTATAACATTCAAATCAGCACCACTATCAATCATAGCAATAAAATCTTTTTTATAACTTTTATCAATTAAAAGTGTTATTTTAACATACCATTTCTGTGAAGTAATTATATTCATTACTTTTATAAATCCTTCAGGAGTTTTATCTTTGTTTATTAAAGAAAGAAAAGATTCACTATTATTATCAGAATGTTCATTATTATTTTCAATAATAGATATCCTATTATGTAAATCAATATTATTTTTATGTAAAATTTTTACTTCTCTTTTGAGATTTTCTATCTCTTTGAGTAAATCATTTATTGTAATAGGATTTTGATTTCCATATTTTTGTTTTAAAAGTTTATTAACTTCTTGCATAGAATATGTTCCATTAGGTATAATTACCTCATCATTTTTATAGCTTGTTGAAGGTATATCCTCCAATTGATCTATTAGTTTAGATCTTAAATTAGAATCCTTAATATTTTTAAGTAATTCAATAAAATGATTATTATCTAGAACATTAATATTCACATCTTGAAATTGAGAAAGCAGTTTATAAAATTCATCTCCTTTTTCATCAGTATTACTGACACGATTTATACACAAATTTCCTTGTAAGCAATCATCACACCTACATTCTTCTTTATCTGAAGAAGTTGAAATAAAACTTTCAATGTCACTATCCTTATCTGATAGAGATTTTTCATTATTAGAATCTTCTGATTCAGAGTTAATCATAATAGTTAACAAAGCTTGTTTGATATCATCACTAATCTTTAATTCATTAATTTTAATTTTGGTCCAGCATTCATTTGCATAATGACCTGGTTTTCCACATTTATGACAAATTACTTCTCTTTTATTTTTAGAAGAAGAGTTTCCTTTATGAAAGGTTTCTTTACGTCTTCTTTTCTCTTTATATTGACGTTTTTTATATGGTTTTTCTCTTTTTTCTCTAGAAGATTTTCTTCTATAAGTTTTTTAATTTTTTCTTTTCCCTTATTAGGAATATCCATTCCAAACTGATTACAAAAATATCCTAATTGTTTTCTTTCAGTTTGGCTTTGTAACTTAATTTGTTTATTAAGTTTTAACTCATTACAGAGGGTCAATCCTTCTTGGACACAACTGCTGATTAGACTACCATAAGTATACTCCTCATAAGGAATACTAAGATTATCCTTTCTAATAATCTTTTTAATTCTTTCAGCGAAAAGATTAGGAAGACCATCAATAAATCTAGCTTTCCAATGAGTAGCATTACAATCATGTAATTCAAAGACTCTTGATAAGAAAATATCTTTATACCAACGAAAATCTGTCAGTGTTATGCATCTTAGATTACTAAGAAGAGTTCTTATATTTTCACTATTATATGTGAATTTACCAGTAAAATGTTCAATAATAGTCATAACTAAAATGTAAACAACATTTTCAGATTGAACATCATTTTCAATCTTTATGGAACTAAGAATTCCATTTTTCTGAGTCTGAGACAAATAATTATCCCACCAACCTTTTAGTTGACCTGTAAATCCTGATATTATCATTTTAGCAATATTACTATCAGTATTTCCTGCTGATGTACAAACAGTACTATACATAAGCATTTTATGAGCTAAATTGCAAATATGCTCATCAGCACAACCATCAAGATTCCATTCATAAATACATTTGCCATTATAGTTTTTTTCTGTAAAGAAATCTTATTCTTCATGAAGAACATCCATAGGAGTCGGTCTACTATAGTAGTACTTTTGTTGTGTAGGCTTATCTGCCCACTTCATTTTATTAATTATTTCTTTTTCATGAATATCTTGATCAGATAATTCATCTTTTAAAGTAGAAATATTAAAATTTTTATTAAGATCTGTAATAAGATCTTCAATATGAGAGGATTTTAATTTAAAATCTTTTATCTCTGGTGGAGGTTGAATAGTAGAAGCTGCTACTTTAATTATATCAGTTTCTTTCTTTTGTTCAATATGAACATCATGTTTTATTTGCCTAATAGCAAATATTATATCTTCTATTTTGCTATGTAGAGATACTAATTCTTCTCCAACAATATTTAAATATAAATTTGTATAATTTTGTTTTTCCATTAGGATATTAATATGTTTAATCGTAACTTGTAAAGTCTCATTTTCAATTATTTTTGAAAAAAGCTGTAAAATTCATTATTTTATTATTTTTCTCCATTTGAAAGGGAGTACTTGGCGGATACAAAGATTTTTGCTCTTGACCTGTTATTAACTTATAAGTTCTTTCTAAAACATCAATATATTCTATTATATAGGTTTTTATAAACCATGGAACAAAAAACATTATTTTATTATGTTTTTCACAAGTTTGATAAAACTCTTTTTCTATTTGTTCAAGTTTTTCTGAGAAATTCTCAAAAAACCATTTTCTGAAAAGCATCCAATCTCGACTTTTAAATTCTTTTTGGATACTCTGTCTAGCAGGTGATCTCTTTTTAAAATCAATTTTTTTAATATTCATAATTAAAGACTAAAAGGGGCATCTGACATATTATCAGAATTTTCTTTGTAAGTAAAATCTCTTACAATATTATTTCTGTCTATGAAGACTTCATCTATAGAATCTTTATCACAAGATTCTTTTTCTTCCCTAATCTGAGAAGTTGAAGCCCTAGATGTTTGGGGTTCATTAATCCAATAATCTAAAGGAGATATAAAAGATCTAGATGATCTAGTTCTAATCATTGTATTGACCATAGATTTTGATGAAGAAGGCAATAATTTTCTTTGTTCATTTGAAAATTGAATTTGAATTTTTCCTTCATCAGTTTGAAATATATTTTTCAAATCATTGCTTATTAAAGGTTCTTTATGAACTGCTTGTTCAATAACTCATTCTTTAGGAAAATCTATTTCTTCCCATTTTATAGATCTTCTAGTGGTAATATTAGATCTATTGAAATTTGTTTCAATTAATATAGTTTCATTTATCATTTTATCCAGTAATTTACATCTTGGATTCATTGTATATAAAGGTTTATAGTAAATTCTATAACATATACAAATCAATTCAGATCCTAGCATATAATCATACCCATTAGTTTTAACATTCAAAGTTAAAGTACTTAATATATTAGGATCAGAAAGAGATAAACATAGATCAGGATAAATATCAAAATAAACTGGTCCATGTGCAAGACTTGATTGAATTATTCCCATTAGAGATTTATTCCAAGTTATATTTCTTCCATCTCTTAAAGCTGCAGGTAAACCTTTTAAAGTTAAAGGTCTAAAGGCAATTTGCACTAATCCTATATGAATATAGTTATGTGTTTTTATAAAAGGTAAAATATCCTTTTTATCAAGAAGATTAAGAACCATCTCTTGCCTATCAAGAGGTATAGATGATTCAGTTATTAAAAAAATATTTAAAATATGGATTAAATGGATTAAATAATAAAAAATGTAAAATAAGAAAAAGGAAAAAAATATTATTGATTTGACACTTTTTGGGGGAAAGGGCATTTCTATAATAATCTCCAACTATTCCTCTATTATTATAGTATAGATTAGTAATTTTTATAGCTTATTTCTATAATGGTTTAACCACATGAATCATTAGATTAAAGTAGGTGATTTTATACATAACAAAAGAAACTTTTAATAAAACACTATGAAAAAAATCTCATTTTTACCCAAAAATCTTATTTTTAGTAACTTTATAACTAATATTTAAGAGTAACTCTCTTGTGAATCGGGTGCATGGATCGCACCTGGGTTGAATTTGAGGCGCTTGACCCGTTTTCCATTTTATTTTTTTATATTTTTCATGCCGCTTTTTACAATTTTGGCCATGACCTTTAGACATACATTTTTTGCTCTAAATGTATGTTAGACATACATTTATGTTACGTTAATTAAACATATATTTAAGTTATGTTATAAATCCCTTTATGCCCAAATTTCATACCTTTAACTTAAAAAATACTCTAACTTAGGCACATTTTGTACACATACTTTTATGTACGTAGTATTAGTCATATCTTTATGTTATGTTAGATATACATTTATGTTATATTAGGCATATCTTATCAAATAATAAACGCATCATTAACATAACTAAAAGATATTTCTAATATAATTGAAAGGTATCTCTAACATTGTTAAAAGGTATGAAGGTATAGTTGAAAATTCTAAGGGGATCAAATCAAGATTCAAAGGTATCGTTAACATAACATAAATGTATCTCTAACATCAAGTATATGTATGTCACCTGGAGCGAATTTGAGTGGATTTGAACACATCCAGTCAAGCGCATGGGAGCGCGTGAGACGCGCGTGGGAGCACGTCTTTTGGGCTTGTGGGCGGGATGACTCGGTTGCATGGATCCCAGATCCATACAACCGACTCACAGAAGTATTTGTCAATTTTTAAACATTCTTGATTTGGCAATTTCTTAGAGGCTAACTTTAATATTCTAATAAGTTTAGTTTATTCGAACTATGATATCAATTAAGTCGCAAATGCTGTTGTGCACCAGATGTACGAATCTGGATTGGTGCAACTGGGGCGACCCGACCCAGATCCGCACACCTGGGTTTTATTTTTTTCGCTTCAAGCTGTTACCTTTATGTTGTAAGGATTTGACCTTTATATATAAATATTATGACCTTTATGTTCAGTAACTTAGTAAAAAATGAAGATTTTCAGGTTTTTTCGCTTGAGATTGAGACCTTTATGTTATATTGTTGTGACCATTATGTACAATTCTTGAGACCTTTATGTACAAATATTGTGACCTTTATGATCCATAAATTTTAAAAAAAATGGAAATTTTCAAAATTAGCTCATTTTTAGGATGAACATAGGTGCAGCTAATGTTACATAAAGGTAAATATGTACAAATTTTGCTTAAATTCTTTCTTTTTTTCTAAGTTAGAGTATATAAAGGTCATTACATTTATACATAAAGGTCACACTTATATAATATAAAGTCACGACATATAACATAAAGGTAACATCCTGAAGCGAAAAATAAAATTCAAAAAAAAAAGTGTGCGGATCTAGGTCGACTCGGACCCGACCCAAATTGTATGTGCACCAGTTGCTAAGGATACTACCTCCAATTAAGTATGTTTCATGACAATAGAAATAATTGATTCGTACAATTACATTTTATCTGAGTCTTTGCTCGTATGACAGATAAAACTTTCAATTAGCATAACTCATTATTAATATTCAATGAAATAAAAATATTTGAATTTTTTTATCATCTTCTAAATTAAGATATATATATATATATATGTGTGTATAATTGTATGATTTCAGAATTACATTTAGATAAAAAAATTCTATGCACCAATTGCATATATTTAGATCGATACAACTGGTGTGATCCGAATTGTACCGGTGCCTCTAGATTTTATTTTTATTTTTATTTTTTGCTTATAGGTTGATAGATTTATGTTATCAATGTAACCTTCATCTTGTATTATTGTGATATTATGTACAAATTTGATGGCTTTTATGTTCCACAACTTGAAAAGAAATGAAGATTCCAAAAATTTCAGCATGTTTTTTGTATGGACATACCTTCATGTGATGTTACTCATACATTCGTATAAATGTACAACTAATATCACATAAAGGTGTAGCTAATATCACATAATATATATATATATATACATATTTTGTTAAAATTCTTCCTTTTTTTTTTTTTCTAAAGCTCACCATATTTGTACATAAAGGTAATACTTATATAACACATATTACACTTATAATATAAAGATTACACAGAAGCAATATAACAGTCTCTCAACCAAAAAAAAAAAAAAAAAACAAATAAGAAGTGTGGATTTGAGTCAACCTACACCGATTACCGATTTGCATGCACATCAAATGAACAGAACACCAACTCCTACATTTATGGAACTACTGCAATATATATATATATATATATATATATATATATTATCTTGACATACGTATCCAAAGATCCGCATGATAATATTATACCACATGGTGGCATACTTTCATATAATATATATAGACAAAATATTTTGTGTAATTGGTGCATGGATCTAGGCACCCGGGTCGACCCGCCCCACGCGCCTCTGACGCGTGTTTTCACGCGCCCCAACACGCTCTCATGCGCCTGATGGGTGCGCTCAAACCCACCAAGATTCGCTCAAGACAGTCATACCCTCATGTTATGTTAAGGTTACCTTCATGTTATGTTAGTGTTACCCTCATGGTAACACTAACATAACATGAAGGTATGATTAACATTGTTTTTTACCTTCATGTTATATTAATGTTACTTTCATGTTATGTTAGTGTTACCTTCATGTTATATTAGTGTTACCTTCGTGTTCTTTTAGTTCAGTGGTTTTAAACTAAGGGTATGAAATCTGGAGATGAGGTCACATTAACATAACGCGAAGGTAACCCTAACATAACACGAATGTAACACTAACATAACGTGAAGGTAACAACCAACACACGCGAAAAAAGTAAAGAGGCGCGGGCTGGACGGGACAGTCCAGCCCCCGCGCGGCCCAATTGCACGGATCTCAACTGGTGCATAGGAGAGTAACTCATATATATATATATATATATATATATATATATATATATCTTCATTGCAAAGTTTATTGGAATATAATGCGTTTTACATTATAAAGTTTAAAAGATCCACTCTAATCAATGATTTTTTTAACATGTTTGAAAATTGATTGAATAAACAAAGACTGAAAGAAGAAAGAGAGAGACGGGGAAATGAAGGGGTAGAAAATTGGCTTATAATTGCTAATTTGGTTTAAGAGCAAAATTGAGATTTTACTTTTATGGTAGGAGTATTGAGAAATTTATTAACTGTGTATAGAGAATCATCCACAGAATTATTTTTCAACTTAGAGAAAGAATGATGAAGTCGAAGGGTTACCAAACCCGTTATAAGAAGTTCATAAACTCTTAAATAACTTATAAGCTGCTCGAAAGTTGAGTAAAGTAGCTCACGAGTTTTTACTATAGTTATTTATATTAATTAGTTTCTCAATAGTAATTGAAAGAAAACAAAGAAAATGAATAACGTGGGTGGAATATACATTGTAAAGCATCATGTAATTTACTTATAGTATTGAAGAATGAGAGAGATTATCACTTTAATACTTGTGGTGGTGACTAAATCTAAGCTAAACCATGTTTAACTGGCCATCACCCATCTCACTTTAGTGTAAACTATTAATAAGTTACTGACCTAGATAAATATTACTCCCTCGAATTCTTTTTATAAGTCTTTTTAGTCTTTGGAATTATATTCAAAGTATATGTCTTTTCAAATTTTTTTACCAACAATGACCTTATGCCTTTTTCAACTTCTCCATTAATTAAATTCAAAGAATATTTATTTCCAAGTATTTATTTCCAAGTATTTAATTCAATGAAAAATTTTGGAGTATTAATTAAGGTTAATTTGGGAAGAAAATTTATTTCTTAATTTTCGTGAAGGAGCTTAGGAAGACTTATAAAAAGAATTGGAGGGAGTATTTGAATTTCGTTTTATAATTTAGATCTTATCCACACGTTTTTAAATTTACTGATTCCAATATTGGCCATTTAATATTTTTATTTTTTAATTTTTATTTGATTGTGTTCAAAATGTCAAATTTTATTCATATTAATTCCGAATAGTAAAATCTATGTAAGCAATTCCAACGTTCACATGATAAATAAAAATAAAAAGTTCAAGAAAACTGAATGAAAATTGAAAAAATTTGATAGTTAAGGAACCGTAATAATTAATGTGAAGATGTAACATCACAAATAAAAAATTACTCTCTAATTGAAAGTAGTAGGGGATTTTAATAATTTAATTTAAGAATTTAAGTTCGTTTGGAATTTAGATTTGATACCAAGAAACAATCAAGTTATCTTTAAAATAACTTTAAGATACAACATTATAACATTTTAAAAGAAAATAGTTATTCATTAAGTTTTGATAGAAGTATTACGGTTACATTATTATAATTACATATAAGAGATAAGATGACTTTTTAATTAGTTTACGGTAATGGATTAGTGGGTGTTAACTCTTAATTAGGTCTTCCATAAATTATGTATAGTGTTAGTTTGTATAGTCCTAAATTTGATTAGGAAAAAGGGGCGCCTGTTTGGAGAATTAACTTGGGCCTAAGAATAATTCAATATGGGCTCAATTTTTAGAGCAAACACTATTCCAACTACAGAAATAAGTTTTGGCCCAATAAAGTAACTAGATTGAACTTTTACTTAAAAGAGAAAAAGAATACATATATAATATGAAATATAATAGCCATTAGTCATCACTCACCCCTTTCTCTTTCCCCTTGTGCTCGACACATCACCAACAAGAATATCCACCAACTTTCGCAATTCTTGAAGAGAGGGAACACAATTTTATGGAATATGTTTGATCAATAGAGAGAGGAAGTTTTTCTCTCCAACTCCCTCTTTTCTCACCAACATCGATCACTGCAACCTCCACCCACTACAAGAAAAAAATACATAGACAACGATTTTTAACCGTTGTCGTAGCTGGCGTTATCGTAGGGTCAGGATTTTTTCACACATAGACAACGGTTGATACACAGATAGATAATGGTTTTTAACCGTTGTCGTAGGTTGGTGGTTCCAAATAACCGTTGTCTTTTCTATCTACCACAACACTTTGACAACGGTGTTTAACCGTTGTTGTAGACCCTTAAGACAACAATTTTTAACCGTTGTCTCGCCGTTGTCGTAGATACCACAATGCTTTGACAACGGTTTTTGACCATTGTCGTAGACCCTTAAGACAACGGTTTTTAACCGTTGTCCTGCCGTTGGAAACAGTTGTCGTAGTCTATTTTCAGCGTTGTCATTTACAAAGCACTGCAGATTTCAAACTTGGAACTTTCTTGTTTCAAAATATAAATAAAATGTCTGACTTTAGTTCAGAATGTACCTATAAACAAATAAAAACATATCAATGCATACATACTAATGAAAAACCAAATAATAGTCCTACACCAAATACATCTGAAAACTAGTAAGAGATCTTCAATGGGAATTAAAAACTATATATAATGCAAATTGAGTTTCAAAATAAAACTTGATAATTTTATCATCAAAAAAAAGCTTAGTAGTTTCTTTGGGAAGTTCTCATGGCACGATACTTAGCTGCCAACTTCTCAGCCTTAAGAAGGTCTTCCCCACATTTGGCTTCGACCATTACTCGTTTCTCTTCCGCCGCCATGTGGAGGAGAGCAACTTTGTTCTTTGTTTTCTCTACATACTCAGTTTTCTTTTTCTCCAATTTTTCCTACACAAGAAGTATATATAAGAGATGAATAACAAGTTTAGAAAACAATGACAGTGCATGTGGCCAATGAAGACATGTGAGATTGGTACCTCAATCTTCTTAAGCTCAGCCTCTAAACTTGCATTCTTGCTGTTCTCCCAAGCTGTTATAGCAGATATCTTTTTTTGGGCTCTGTAAACATGTAACTATAGTCAGATTATTTAGCATTTGTTGAATTAATATACTAATTTATGTTAAGATTAGAAAAGAAATTTTGATTATGTGTATCTACCAATTGAGTATGTGTTAACTTTTTTTGGAGAGAAGCCATGTGAATGATATGGGATAAAGTGGATTAATGAGAAAATGAGAATTGAAGAATCAGCACTGATAGATGTTTATATAAACATACCTCATGACCAATACGCTCTCTGCTAATTTTATCAGCAATGACAGCTTGGACAGAGTATAAAAAAACGAACACTTATACTAATGTCACTATCTCTTGCTGAGAAACTACACACCACACATCCAATAAATAGGATCAATCAAAACAGAAACTACATATCATACAAGTAAACTACATATCATATCATATGTAGTCCCACAACAAATACACGTCTCATAAATATGAACATTCATCAACGATATATCAAACTTTAAACATTTTTAGTTAATTGATCTCAAAACACTTTTATAATACCACAAGAATGAAACAATTGCTCAGCTAACAAATAAATCATGCTCAAACTGCAAGAACATGTTCGACATTAACAAAAATGATTATGTCAACCCTTTTCTCTTGAATTCTAGTATCCTAGCATCTTATCCTCGACCAAACTATGCAAAACATGTTGAATTCTATTTTCATTGACTAATTTCTTCAGACAGATAAAAATTATGCAAACACTTACTCTAAGTATTTATGATGTAGAAGAAGAGAGACAGAAAAGTTGGGTTTCTAAATATGAGAGAGTTGGGTGCTTACTAGCCTGAAAATTCTTATACTAAAAACATATAGTGGATGCTTGGACAAAGTTTCAGATTTAGCAAAACTACATAACTAAGCACTGAACAAGTTGCTATCAATATTGGAACAGGATTTGCATAGTTTTAAGAGTCAAATGTCAAATATCATGCCCATACGATTCTCAAAATTGTTAACAATCAAAACCATCTTGGTCCCAAAAAAAACAAACACCATATGTTCTTCCAAAAAATCATCCAAAACCCGAAGCATAGGATGATAACTAACATTCAAAGTTGCCAAAAGGAAAAAATGAGCAAAAAGATTCCTAATCAATATTTCCTGTGTAAAAGGCCATATTCTCTGAGTTTTGCAACATTGTTGGTCCTGAAACTGCTGTAGGTAGACTTAGAGGGGGTGAATAAGCCTACCTCATCTTCTGATTTTTCTTCCAAGTCTATTGGCTTATTTATAATATCAGTAACCTTTTGGGAGGTTACTGATCAGAGTGCATGCGGAAGCCTAACTTTGTGCCCAATAGA
Source organism: Scutellaria baicalensis (assembly GCA_005771605.1). Classification (NCBI taxonomy): domain Eukaryota; kingdom Viridiplantae; phylum Streptophyta; class Magnoliopsida; order Lamiales; family Lamiaceae; genus Scutellaria; species Scutellaria baicalensis. The sequence goes on from CM016721.1 coordinate 19,887,827, forward strand.
TGATATGCAGTTTATTAGAGAGAGTATATGTAAGGCAGTAAGAATGTAAAGACGCAAGCCTGTATAGAGGTTCGAAGGTGGAGTAATCCTTCCATGTTCTCTCTTCCTCCACACAAGAGGAAACATTGGTTAAGCTGGTTTATTTACATAGACCTATCTATTACAACCCACCCTCAACGAATAAGTAGCAAGCCTTCACACAGATGCTTGCCTACTTTTCCCTTAACCCACACAGGATCTTACACTACCCACCTAGGGTCCTCACTTTCTCTCCTAGAAAGTAGTAAACTCAGCAGGACATTACTCATTGCACTGAGTTCTCCGAGACAACCTTTTAGAGAGGTTTATCTCCTTCTTCTTCAACTAGGTGCAGCAAGCTTGGCCTTCGTATGCAGACTGTTTTGTCTGAAGCTTGCTGCTGACTGGTAGACTGGGTGTGTGTCTTCTTGGGGTGTGGAGTGTTCAAGCTCTTCTTCTTTTCAGCTGCTCTACGTGAACACTCTCTTCTTCTTTGGACTTCCCCATTTTTACTGCGCTTTTCTCTTTTGAGCTCTTCTCTCTTCTTTTGCGCTTCTCTCTGTGAGCTTAGATATTCTGATGTGCTCACTTCTTTTCTCTCTTGCACACTTGGTGCTTCTCTCACACACAATTTTCAGTCTTTAATTCTCCTCTTTATAGGGTGTGAAATTTGCCCGTTGAAGGTAGACAGATTTTCATCAGTTCTGCACTGCACTCCTAACACACGCCAACTTTTTGCTTTCCACGTGTCTTCTTCTGGTTGGCTCCTCTTCTCTTCTCTCTACCGGTAACTTCTTGTGTCTACCGGTAACTTTGACTTTTCTCCCATGCCAGCTTTGCAGCTCCCTCCTCTAGCTTCTCCCTAGAGCTTCCTCTTCTGGCTTGCTCCTTCAGGTGGCTTTGAGGCTTCTGTAGCATGCTGCCTGTGCAGTATGCTTTCGGCATGGTCTTCTCAGGCAACTTCCTGTCCCACAACATTCTTCTTTGATGGGGTCTCTTCCAGTAGCTTCATGTTAGTCAATTGTGTCCTTATTAGTTCATCTGATTCTTTTTAACCATTCTCTTCAGTATCCTTCCATTTGACACTTTCTCTTTTTGTTTTGATCTTCTGTAGTAACTCTATTGCAGTAACCTTATCCTAAGATTGATTATGCATATTAGAGTTACTTTAAGGATTTGTCTCATCAAAACATTCTACAAATATATCCAACAAACATGCTTGAAAAAACTTTACCCAAATTTTTGGGCAAATAACAGAAAATTGTTAATTTGAGAAAAAAACGTACTTGGCAAGTGAGGAAACCCTTATAATTAAGGAGGCAGTGAGAGAAGGAAACGCAAGCGGGGTCACGAAAACGAACAACATGCAAGTCGGCGATGGTGGTGAAGCGGAGGGAGGCATCGGTGGAGAAGATGTTGAGGAAGAGATCATAGAGAATCAAAATCAAAAACCATAAAAATCAAAATCCGAATCGATCTGAAAACAACATTCTTCTAGGAGTTCAAGTAAAACAATGCAATTATCAGAGATATACACATGAATCGATTTGGAAGAAAAAAAATTAAATAGGATATGAAAGATAGACATCACCTCACTTTTCTGAATGGTTCGCCCCTCAAATCGTCGAAACTAGGGCACCGGTATGAGTAGCAGCAGCCTGGTAGCAATTATCCTGGAGTTGGAGCGATTCTTTGAAGAACAATCCAAGCGACGGGGATGGAGGCGGGGGCAGCGGCGGCGGGGGCGGTGGCAGAAAAGAGTGGGAGGGGGCAGCAAATGGTGTGGGGAAGAGAGGGAGAAAGATAGCTAGAATTTTGAATAGAGGAGAGACGAGAGACGGCGACGAGGGATGGAGGCGGCGGCGGTGGGGTGAGAGACGGCGAGGGCAAAAATGGGGAAGATGAATAGAGTTAGGGTTTTGAGTTGGGATTTTGAATGAGGATTGAATTTTACACACTTGTCATTTTTTACATGTAATACTGCTATATTATGTACTTATGACCAATTACATATACTTATAATAAATATTATATAACAAAATAATTATAACTCAATTTATTATCATATATATGTTTAAATTAATTTTTGATTATATTATTTTACTTGATAACTAGTACTTGTACCCGCACGATGTGCGGTCTGTGATATAATGTTAGTAAATATTAATTATTTGATAATATAGTATAAGTAATTTTAGTATATAGAAGACATTATAATATTTAATAACTAAGAAAATCTAAATTTGCTTAAGATAATTCAATTCACAACAATATATCAATATTATACACATCCAATTCACTAATCTATAATGGGTAAAATCCTACACACCCCCTCGTGTTATCAAAATTCGCACGAAACCCCCTTGTGTTAAAGAAATTGCAGGAAAAACACCTGTGATTTCATAAATTCGACTTGAAACACCCAATTCTGTTAGACTTGACGGCTGTGTGCTGGACGCGCGTGGAGTGCGATTTTTCCTCCTTTTTAACCCTTATTTGCATGTAAAAATACTTATTTACCTTTTTTTTTCCTTATTTTTTACTTATATATGTATGTGCATGTTCAAATTAAATACCAACATCAAACCCCCTCCCCTTCCACACCCATACTTTATTTTTTTTTTCCTAATTATTTAATTTATATTTACAGGTTTGTGTGCATAATTTTAGTTCAATTTAGTAATATTTAATTTTGCAAATATCAGTTAATGTATTTGTTTATACTTATTTAATTAAATTCATTTATGATAAATTTTTATATTCAATATTAATTTTATTTCCTTTATAATGTAATTTTTGTTTTCAATAGTAATTTTTGTTTATACATGTCTTCTACAGTCATTTACAAATTATAACATAGACCGTTCATCAAGTTAATTTTCCTTCTTGATCTAAGTATCCAGTCAACTAAAAAATGAACCAGAATGAAAAAGAAATGGGCAACGATATAAGTGCAAATATGATGAACAAATCTCAGTATCATATATAACCAACAGATAATCAAATCAAATCTTTTTCAAAGCAAAGAAAACATATCAGATTCTAAAACAGTGAAGATTCTTTAAACTCAAGATTCATTCATAACTGAAGAACTCAGAATTAATCCAACATATAGATTCAACACAACACAAATCCTCCACTCTAACAGTATTTGTGCCCCCATCAGCTCTCATCTATCAAGATTTTCAACAGCTAAAACAATCAAAACGAAACAAGTCTAGCAACTCAAGCACAAGACAAATAATACAAGGTTACATTGAGATAGAGTTGAGCTTCAACATTCATCAACAAGAAAACACAGATTCATTGCAACAAACAAATTTTCAATACAGAAACATGGGACTAATAAATTGCAGAAACACATCTTAAAAATGGAAAACTTGTGGGCGATAGAAGACCCACGGGTGGCGACAGCGACGGCGGAGACGATGAGTTCGTTCTCCGCCGCTGCCAATCGACCAGACCAATCTACCTGTGGAGGCAGCGAAGGGCAGGAGGCTCGAGAGACCTCTACAACCGCCTAGAAAAAAATGCAATCACCATATTCCCCCAAAATCACAAATCCTTGAAAAAAAAAAAACGTAAAAATTTGACAGAAACAATTCAGGATTGTTCGAACCATTCTCCCTAGAGATCTGCTCACCCACCGCCCTCCGTCGTCTCTTTCCCACCTCCGTCGCCTCAGTATGAATCATCTACAAGCGACGGCATCGCTTTCTTCTCTGACGAGCTCCTCCGATTCCAGCAGCGACGACGACAACTCTCGTCGAATCAGATCCGAATCAGAACCAGCGGGGTGGCAGAGACGACCCCCTCTTCTCGTCTAAGCCGATCCGAACCAAAGAAAGAAAAGAGAGGAAGAGAAGGGCGAGGGAGAGAGAAGAGAAATAGAGCGGTGGCGGTGGCGGTGGCGGTCGCGGCGGTAGTGGGAGAAGAAACTGAGAAGAAAATGGGGGCGGCCTACCTTTCTCTCTCTACAGTATATTTAAAAAATAAATAATTACAACTTTTCTCTCTATAGTATATTTAAAAAATAATTATTGTTAGGCTATATTAGGGAGAAAACGGACATTCATGTGACAAATTTTGACGCCGTTAGCAACCGTTAGGTGTTGTGGGACATGTGTCGAATTTTTGGTATCACACGTGTTTAGTATGCATTTTCCATCTTATAGGGGGGATCGACGTCGATTTTCCAAAACACAAGGGGGTTTCGCGCAATAAACCCAATCTATAATTAATACTAAAAACAAAAGTATCAATCATGATCTTCAAATCAAAATTGGATTTTTAACATTCAAAGTTTGTAAGTTTTTTTAAAACTTCTTTATACACAACGATTCTAGGTGAAACATTTTTTTTATCATCTGTGTTACAAACTAATATCATAAGTCACTTAAATTAAATATACTAAAAAAAATATTAAAAAATTATGAATTAAAAATCAAATTCAATTACTTTAATTAAATACATGTGTGTGAGTATGTATATATAGAAACAATAAACAATAAAATTAGAAATTTTATGTAAGAATTTAATGCAAGCACTGTCAATTATATATTTTCAACCTTTTATTTTAAAATAAATTGAATTATAAAAATATTTTTAATTAATATCGCTTATCATCGAAGATGACAGATAATTATTTCATTATAAGTATCACGTAAATTAATTGATATAGACCGATATTGATCATTACAATTAAACTCAACACAAAATCGAAATGTTGTAGTAATGATCATGATGATGACAATATAATTAGAAACTAAGCATATAATTTAAATAGTTAATTAGTTCAGCCATCTAAATTCAAAACGTGCACTATCATATAAAAATATACGAAGTCCTAAGTATAAAGTAAAAGGTGAAAATAATTTTATTATGAAGTCCTAAGTGTAAAGTAAAAGGTGAAATTTTTATTCGATTATGAGATATTTATAATTTAAAAAATATTTAGGATGACATACTATTCAGACTAAATACATATTATATATACATATATGTATATACACACATCTTTAATAGTATTATATTTATTTGTTAATATGATATAAATTATCCCCATGCAAATTAATATTTATTATTGAAATTATTGTATGAATATCTATTGTTGGTATTTAAGAAATTATTCAATAAAAATTAATTTAATTAAGATCAATAAAATGATAATAAACTAATACAATATTTATATTATTAAATCTAATGAATTAAATAGTAAAAAATGCAAAATAAAATTTGTTAACGGGACACTTACAAATATTAATTTAAAAAATACTTAGGATGACATAAAATTTCACACTAAATACATATTATATATATACATATATGTATATACACACATCTTTAATAGTGTTACACTTATTTATTAATTATATTTATATTAAATATATTATCAATTATCCCTCAACAAATTAATATTTACTATTGAAATGATTGTTTGGACAATATCTATTGTTGGTATCTAAGAAATTATTACAATAAGAATAAACTAATACAATATTTATATTATAAATTGAATGAATTAAATAATAAAAAATACAAAATAAAAAAATTAAGATTGTTGAAGTGACACTTTTTGTTGGAAAACATTTTTATAAATATTTCCAATTTTTCCTCTATTATTATAGTATAGAAATATATAGATAAATTTATCTAATTATTTTTTCTTTTAAATTTCTATACAATAAATATAAAATTAAATAATACTTATTTATACTTTGTGTAATAAATATAAAATGAAAGTTATTAATTATTTTTTAATAAATGAGACATTTATTGTAGTTATTTTTGGCAGAATATTCTGCTTTTATACAGATATAGATTTCTAAAATTAAATCATAAAGAAATAAAATTTAATTCACATAAATAATTGTTTCACTTAATTCACCATATATATTATGAGTTACTCTCCTGTGCACCAGTTGCATGGATCTGAGATCCGTGCAACTGGACCGTGCGTGGGCTGCGTGCGGGTTAGGCTGGCCCGCCCAACCAGTGCCTCTTTACTTTTTTCACGTGTTTTGGTCGTTACCTTCACGTTATGTTAGTGTTACCTTCATGTTATGTTAAGGTTACCTTCACGTTATGTTAATGTGACCCCATCTCCAGATTTCATACCCTTAGTTTAAAACCACTGAACTAAAATAACATGAAGGTAACACTAATATAACATGAAAGTAATACTAACATAACATGTAAATAACATTAACATAACATGAAGGTAAAAAACAATGTTAATATACCTTCATGTTATGTTAGAGTGGCCCTCATGTTATGTTAGGGTTACCTTCATGTTATGTTAGTGTTACCCTCGTGAGGGTAACCCTAACATAACATGAGGTAACCCTAACAAAACATGAAGGTAACCCTAACATAACATGAGGGTATGATTTCCTGGAGCGAATCTTGGTGGGTTTGAGCGCACCCACCATGCACGTGGGGGCACGTGAGAGTGTTTTGGGGTGCGTAAAAACACCCGTCAGAGGCGCGTGGGGTGGGTCGACCCGGGTGCATGGATCCTAGATCCATGCACCAGTTGCACAAAATATTTTGCCATATATTATTTATAGTTTAATTGGAATTTTTTTGTCCAAGTTTAATTAAAAAAGAATTTCAACTTAACTTAGTCTACAACAACACTATTATGAGGCTAAGACAACGTTGGAAAGTTACCGTTGTTTTATAGATCAATGACTACGTCTCTACGACAACCTCATATCATAAGCATTGTCTTAGGTATCAATTTTAACCTAAGACTACGCCTCTACGACAACCTCAAGTCACCACCGTTGTCTTAGGGCTCAATTTTACCCTACAACTACACCTCTACAACAACGCCAAGAAAAAACTGTTGTCTATAAGAGCATTTTTGCACTCTACGACAACGGTTTTATCTACGACAACATCAATTTAGGCTATGACAACGGTTTTTTGACAAAACCGTTGTCTTAGGGGTGTAGTCTATGAGAGAATTTCTTGTAGTGTCCGGCCACTGCCATGGCCATCCTCTCCATGTTTGTTATGTTCGGACCCTATAGTAGAACTCAATGAACCCGTCACGGACACGGGTTCGATTTGCTGAGCCACCACCACCTCCATCGGAAGACAACCATGGAGTTTCTCTCACTCTGCTTCTCAATCTGCTTCGCCGAATCCACCAGCCCCACCATCGTGGTAGTGAAGTCAGTACCCTTGCCGTATTCTGTCCGGTATGGTGGTCGTGCAGGTGGGGTTGACGTCGAACCATAGTTTATGATAACGGGTGACGTAAATTTGTGTGTGTGGGTTATGGTGCGTGTATATGTTGGGGTGTGTACGTGCGAGGTGGGTTGTCTGCTGTTGATCACCGGTGACGGGTGGTCGCTGGCCTGTGAAAATAGGCTAAGTAAAGCATGCATTAAAGTAAAAGAGAGGCAACGGGTCTTTTACATCAGTTTGAAAAGCGTTGTTAAAGGTGTTCAGAATTGGAAGTGGAAATCGTGTTTGTGCATTTGAACTAAAAGAGTTCTTTCACTTATAAAAACGTAAAAGGTGGTTGAGTGGCTTTGGTTCTGATTGGTCGAAAAGAACCACGTTTTTACTTATTAAGTTGCGATTCAACTTGGAATGGTGGTTAAGGGCTCAACTTATTCAGCGAATCCGGAGGTGACATGTGGCAGCGGTTATGACCGGTATTTGGGACTCCAAGCTGAGTTAACAGAAGCAGAGTAGCGCTAAGATCGATGGTGCTGATTCTATCGAGTATATCTCAAGCGTTTCTCAATCATTTTAGATGATTCTTGTTTCTATATTTAGCTGGAGTGTTGCTCTTTGAAGAGAGATAGATTAGATCGAGTGTTATCAGTTGTAGAGAGAGAAACTAGTGAGAGAAACAACTTGAGTGTTCTTTGTTCTTGTGTTATAAACTTGCATCTTTTGATTTGTTGAATGTGAAGAATCCCCTCCCCTTTGTTCCTGTGGATGTAGTCTTACGCCGAACCACGTAAATCATTGTGTGTTGTTGTTCGTTTTTGATTTGGTTTAGGTTAAGTTTGAGCTTAGATCCAATTAGGGTTTTTTATTTAGGTGTAGAATTGTGGTGTTCTTGGTGGATTGCAGGGCCTGAATCTTGTTAATTGGAGCCGTTTGTGGGAAGGGACGCAGTCACCAAGGATGTCTACTACTCGTTTTGATGGGGAGAAGTTCAATGGAGGAGGATAAGGTGTAGATCTTTGAAAATGCACATAGCACATTGATTCTGTGCTTAGGAGACAAAGTCCTTAGGGAAGTCTCAAAGGAAATGACAACACAAGCAGTTTGGGAGAGGTTAACATCACTTTACCAAGTTAAATCATTAGCCAATAGATTATACTTGAATAAGAGACTGTACTCTTATAAAATGGCTGAAGATAAATCAGTGGCTGATCAAATTGAAGAGTTTTGTAAAATCCTGGATGATCTTGAGGATGTGGAAGTTTCCTTGGTAGAAGAAGATAACACACTTATGCTTCTTGGTTCTTTACCTAAGTCCTTTGAAAATTTATGTGATTTTTTGTTGCATGGTAGACAACTAGCATTAACCTTAGATGATGTTATTATTGCCTTGAGAACCAAAGATCTATCTAAGGCAAATGATGTTAAGACGTGAAACACTGGGAGTACCATCACATATAAGCAGAAGAAGCAATTTAAGAAAGGAGGAAAAGGGCAGCCCAAGAAAGATGGAAATCAGTCTCAAGAACACAAAGATGATGTTGAGCAACAAAGATGCTTCCATTGCCACAAGCCTGGACACTTCAAGAAGGATTGCTTGAATTTCAAGAAGCTGAAATAAAGCCAAGAAAATCAAGCTCAGAAACAGGCAAATCAGGTGAGCCAATCCTCTGAACCATCTACTCCTAACTCAGGCTATGAATCTGCAGATGTCTTAGCAGTGACTACAAAGGGCACTGAGAAAGAGTGGGTGTCAGATTCAGGGTGCTCATTTCACATGAGCCCCATTAAGGAGTGGTTTGATAAGCTCACACTAAAGGATGAGGGTCTTGTAATGTTAGGTAATAACCAAACCTGCAGGGTGGCTGGTGTTGGTTCTATCCTACTCAAGAGCATGATGGTGTGGTGAGAGTTCTGTCAAATGTTAGGTTTGTTCCGGAGCCGAAAAGGAGCCTAATCTCATTGGGGATGCTAGACTCTCAAGGATACACTTTCAAGTCAGAAAATGGGCAGATGAGATCACAAGAGGCTCACTGATTGTAATGAAAGGTAACAAGATGAATGAGTTATATTATCTGGATGGAATTACAACTGTTGATGAAGCACACTCAGTCAAGGAAATGGATAAGACAGAGTTATGGCATAAAATGCTTAGCCATATCAGTGAGAGAGGTTTGGTAGAACTTCAGAAGCAGAAGGCATTTGGAAATGACAGAATTACCAGCCTAGACACATGTGAATATTGAATTCTTGGCAAAACAAAGAGGTTGAGTTTCAAGACTGGAATACATACAACAAAGGGTATCTTAGACTATGTTCACTCAGATTTGTGGGGACCAGCTAGAACTTAGACTAGGAGTGAAGGAAAATACTTCATGTCCTTCATTGATGACTTCTCAAGAAAGGTGTGGGTGGTGATTCTGAAATCCAAGGATGAAGCTTTTCAAAGCTTTAAAGATTGGCTTACTAAAGTGTAAAACTTAACTGGAAAAAGGTTAAAGTGCCTGAGAACTGACAATGGTTTGGAATACACCTCTGAACAATTCAATTTCTTCTGTAGGGAAAAAGGAATTCAGAGGCATAAAACTATACCAAGCACCCCTCAGCAAAATGGATTAGCTGAGAGGATGAATCAAACTCTCCTAAATAAAGTAAGATGTATGCTACTGAGTTCATGTCTATCCAAGTGTTTCTGGGGAGAAGCTGTGAATACTGCAGCTTATCTAGTGAATAGAAGCCCCTCAACAACACTGCAATTCAAAACCTCTGAAGAGGTATGGAGTGGACATCCAGCAAGCTATACTAAGCTCAGAGTCTTTGGAAGTCAAACCTATGCTCATATAAGGCAAGATAAGTTGGAGTCAAGGGCTTTAAGATGTGTTTTCTTAGGCTATCCAAAAGGGACCAAAGGCTATAAACTGTGGTGTTATGAGAAGGATCATCAGAAATGCATTATCAGTAGAGATGTTACATTTGATGAATAAAAAATGCCACTAAAACAGGAGGACTCTAGCACTAAGCCAGGTTCAGATCAGGAGAAATCAAGGCTAGAGGTGGAGACATCTCTGGAAAGAGATCTAGTCCAGGAAAATCAAGCTGAAGATCAGACTCAAGCCTCATCTGTGGTGCCCCGATCCCCATTAATTGAGAATCAAGCCGTCACCCTTTACTTACTCATTAACTGAATAATTCATAAGATAATATACAGCGGAAGACTAAAAGAAAACACGAGACATTTTTTTAAAACATAATACAATTATTTTTAAGATTCGTGTTTTACCCACATTTCTAGGTTAAACGCTCAAACAAACTCTTACATGAGATAACATAATAGAACAAACATATTATACCAAAATATATTACATATTCAAAAGTAGCATTGTTTTTGAAAGTAAGTATTATTTTGGTACTCTAACATTACAGGAGTGATGGAAAGACAGTTCAGCTCGCTACACGTCCGCGTCATCATACGTCAAACCTGAAAATATTAAAAGTAGAATTATGAGACACCTCCGGAGAGGGATCCCAGTGGGATAACTGTACTCTCTAATATATATTGAAGCAATTAAATCATTAAGCACATACTACATGTCCGTTGGGCACGCTCACCCTGGACCATACATAACATAAAGGAATGTGGGAGTCGCTCGTCCACTAAACCTTGCTTTCATAGACCAGACACTATGGCCCTTATGGTCGTCGCCCGATAGTGAAGCAACTACCGGTTATAGCTACGGAGCTTCAGTCGTAGATTTTCATACATAACTTACTAATTTAATTATCAACGCATAGTAGTGTAGAAGTTACCCACTTTTAAGATGACAGCTCGAGGATTGCTTTTGGATTCACCGGTTGTCTCGACTGCACTTGACACACTTAACAGTTTAGTTTCTTAGGTCATATAACATGATCTTTTGTATCTTATATTAGGTTATTTAATCTAGAGTAAGTCTTGTGTGAGACCGTCTCACGGATCTTTTTTCATGAGACAGGTTAACTCATAACCCACACTTAGCAATTCATATGAAAGTTTGTGGATATAGATTCAATTCATGGGTAATAAGGATCCGTCTCACGGAAACTATCCGTGAGACCGTCTCACATGAGTTTTTGCGTTTAATCTAAAGCATAAACATTAGTAATTAAATATAAAGACTTCATACCAAACATAAATATTAACATCATAATTTAAGCATTTATATTAATTATACATCATGCAATATATATATTAGATTCATATATGAAGTTTCGATGCTGATATTATCATATAAAAATCATTGAACATGATTCACATATAAAACAACCCAATACACTTATGATTTAAACTTTAGATATTTAACTAGTAATTCTTAGTCTTAAAATGATGCATAAAATATGGTTTGAGGTCATAAAATAATATCCAGGACAGTATTGGGCTCAATTTATAATCGTAGCAAGGTTATGGGGTTAAAATGCTATTTCAGCAAAGTTTAGGGGTGATTCTGCAGTTTCTATAAAGTTTGGGGTTAATCTGCTATTTAAATTAAGTTTGAGGGTCAATCTGTTATTTTTTGTAAGTTCTGGGGTCAAACTGAAATTTTAAACTAATTTCAGGGACTAAACTGAAATTAACATAATCTGTAGGGACTGAAATGCAATTATATAGGAGATAAAGGTTTAAACAATAAATAAGCAAAATGGAAAAATTGCAAAATAGTCCCTAGATTTAATCTAATTTACCAAAAATCACCCCTGTACCCAAATTAACCCCCCCCCCCCCGTTGCTGCCCCTCTCGGCCGTCCTCCCTGCCAGCGACAGGCTCGTCGCCGGCCTCCTCTCCACGCGGCGCCGCCACTCACGGCGGCGACTCCTCCTTCCCCAACCCACAACAACCATCAACATACATTAATCCACCCACACACAACATCCAAACACTTCCCCGATTTGCAGCACGCGGCGCCGCCCCCCTCTTCTCGCCTGCACTCTCTACGGCGCCGCCCCGATGCGGCGCCGCCCTTCTTCCCTTCTTTCCCCTGTTTCGACCGCACCCAAAACACCACACAATACACACGCACGCACACCTGCACACCCTGCCCTCGCACGGCGCCGCCCGACGCGACGGCGCCTCCTTCACTTTTCCCCCCATCTCCTCCTTCCTTCCCCATCTCCAAAACCACAACACACAATAAACATATACTCAATTGCACACATATACATACATATATATCTACGATTATTTTGGGGAAAAATTGGAAGCAATTAAAATTGAAATATAAAGCAAGAAAATGAATTAAATTCTTTGCCCTTCTACACTCCAATCTCTCTGCAAAAGAAAATTGTTCAATGATGAATGAGAAAGAAGAAATATCATCTCATTCTTAGCACAAAGGGAAAGACACGTGTGAAGAAAAAAAGGCAAAGCTTGTGTTGACTCATCTCTCAAATTTTATCCAAAACTTTATCTATAATATTCACAAAGTAAATAATTATACATATATGTGCTTTAGATAAGTAATAAATGTACATACATAATATACATATATATATTATACACGTATATATATATATATAATTATTTATACATGTATACTTATTTTTTACTTTTATAAAAGATTAATAATAATAATAATAATAATAATAATAATAATAATAATAATATAATAATAATAATAATAATAATAATACATAATAATAATTAATCTAATAATATACTATAATAATAATAATAATAATATAATAATACTAATAATAATAATAATAATAATAATAAATATAAGAATCATAATACTATAATATCATA